>JARVLU010000001.1:18517378-18539001 GCA_031762415.1 Simpsonichthys santanae
ATATACATAGTGATGTGTTGATAGTATAAGTCAAGGAAGTCAAGTTACTAGCTAGTATCACAAACAGTACTAGCTAGTAACTTCCTGGCTGGCAGTTATATTAGCAATCATGATGCTAGCTTGTTCTTTTTCAGTTTAATAGGTAAAGATTTGATTTTAAATTGTCTTTGCCCAGTTGTCTCTACGGTTTTAGGTAATCTGGTTCATTATGTGAATTTAGAAATCTTATTTATGGTTAATTATCAAGCAGCCCAAGCCCCCACCCCCAAAACAAAAAACTGACGTTCAGGACTATGATTTAAAAAAAAAAAAAAAAAAAAAAAATTTATCTGTGGCAAAACATAAATGATAGATCATAATGTTTATGCTCTCTTTTTCAAAGTGAATTTTAAATCAATTTTGTATTTTCAACACAATTACAATTTTACCATTGAAGTTCAAGCTTTTTTTGCAGGTTTTTGCATTTCAAGCAATTATTGTAGCACTTTAATTTGATTAGTATTTTATGATACAGGCAAAAAAAAAATTAGGCTTGTTTGAATACAAGTCTAACCCAATGTACTTTGCTGGTATTTTTAGTTTATCATGGTTGTTTTTGAAAACAAATCAGTTTTATTTATGAAGCCCTACATTAAACATTAAATTTCCCAAATTTTTGCCTTCTACTGAAGCAGGATAGAAAAAACCAGGAGGGGGAGATGCAATAATGTGTTGGGAGGGATAAACTCTAGCCCAAGAATGTAAAATTCAACATTAAGCCATGGAAAAGATGAGTTTTTGGAAAGTAGTTTAAATATTTCTGATATTTTACACACACACAAAAAATAAATAAATAAATAGACAAGACAACTTGTAAAGAGACATTTTTATAAGTGGAACTTTCATGGTTGGAACAAAAATGAAACTAATCTAATAAATAAACATTAAATTGTGTTTCTCTTGAAAACCTTAAATTTGTTTTGATTTGAATAAAATTAATAAAAAAAATCGGTTGTTTGGAATCATCACTGTGCATCCAATATAACCAAAAATTAAAGATTAAATAAAAATAAATGCTGCTACACATTTAAAAATGTGTGAATTTTAATTTGACACCACACACTGTTTTTTTTTTTTTTTGATTGTTCAGACGTCATCAAAAGAACTAAAGGGATTTTCCAGCTTTCATTGGGTTTGCTCCAACCATCACAACATTTCTATCATGGATCCAGATGTGTGCGTGTCACCGACTTAAAAAAGATGTTCCCGGTGGATTTTCGGAGGTAATCTAGCTCCAACAAATTTTTCCCAGCTGCTTGGCTTTCGGTCGATGAAACCTCAGAAAAGTCCACGTCTCCGCTCCCGCTACCTTCACTGTCAAAGAATAAATCTGACGTTTCCACTTTATTGCCTGCTTCTTCGTCTTTTCCAAACATGGTTTTCTCAATGCTTAAGAACTCGTCCTTGTCGTTTTCATGACTTTCTTCTGGGGTTTGGGTTGCATTTCTCCCATTAACAGGGTTTACGGTCCACCCTGCTTCTTGCTCCACTGTCGTCACGTTTGGAAAATAACCCTCACCAGTTGGGACCAGTGGCCGACTTGCAGCTCTGATGCTAAATGAAGCACTTCCAACAATGTCAGCATACGTGAAGGCATGAACTCTGGGCCCTCTGATTATAGCTATGTTTCTGGTTGCATTAATCATCGTGTACCAGTTGGGTTGTCTCCTGCCGGCTTGCTTCACACGCATGCCCCTCACCGTGCTGCTGGTGGGGGTTTTAAGCACAGTCATCTGCTTTGATACAGTAACAAGCTTGTTTGTGTTGGCATTGCTCAGCTTCGATTCTGGTCTTGGTGCAGTTTTGAGGCGCCCTACTGATCTAAGATAAGCCGACGAGATTACATTAGACGACCTAACCGTGCTTTCCTCTTCGTTTGTCCGGCTTGTTTTCCTTTGAACCTGCGCTGTCGTGTTCATCACAGGCCGGTGCAGCAGCTGAACAGTTTGGACCGTGCTGGTCTTGTCATGAGTTGGTTTAGGAACCAATCTTTTTTCCTCTGGAGTCTTTGGGACCGGTTTAAATGAATCACTGCCCAACTCATTCGAAATCACCGGAGGGGTGCTACTGCCTCTTGGCTCCATGTCACCCACCTGGTTGTACCGTCTGTGAATTCGGACACGCTTTTGGTCCCAGGTCTGTAAACTCCTGAGCTGAAAACCTTTGAAATCTGCCTTGGTGGACGTGTCTGGTTCTTGAGGTAAAGCTTTGGCTCCCTCAAGTGGTTGAGTGCCAAAACCTTTGAGACCAAATCTTCCCTTGTAGAGTTGAAATCGTTTCTCTGTGCCATTTCTGTTCATGTCAGCAACATGCTTGAAGGGCCTAAAGTCTGTTGTGAACGGTACGGAAGTAGAAACAGATGCGACTTGGATTACCAGCGCAGGTGAAGAACTATCCGTCCTCGCAAGTTTTGCCGGTGCGGGCACGGAAGCAGATGCTCCCTTCTGTTCAAAGCTGTACTTTGGAGACAAATAAGAGTGCATGTTTGCAAATTTAAATTGGTAGTTCATTCCTTTATCAAGACTGGATTGTTGAAAATGTGATTTCTTTGAGGGAGAGGGATCAGGTGGCTTCACAGAGTTTGTAAACCCTCCGAGACGACTGATCCTTTTTGGGTTGTAGTTGCGTTCCGGGTCTTTCGGACTTGAATTAGCTTGGCCCTCTGGAACGGATGTCTTACTGCTGGTTACGTGGTGATTCTGAGAACGCAATGGAACAGTAGGGACAAAATTTCCCAAATTTTTGCCTTCTAGTGAAGCAGGATAGAAAAAACCAGGAGGGGGAGATGCAGTAATGTGTTGGGAGGGATAAACTCTGACTCGATATCCTGTGGACTTTTTCTGATCGGTGTCCTGCTTGATTGGGTGCATGATGGGTGACCATTTCAAATCTGAACCAAAGCTTTTCTCTTCTTGTGCAACAAAGGAGTTTTGCTCATGTTTGGCAGCAACCATTGAGACCCCTCCTTGTTTATCACCTGTTACTGCATTAAACTGAGTCGGAGAGTCCTTGAAAAGGCGCAACAGGATTTTTTTGTGTCCCGGCGTTGCCGTGTTGCTCACAGAGAGCTGGTTCTGCGAGACATCTGTGACGGATGTTCGCTTTTCTAGGCCGGGGTTTCTGTTGCTGAGCAATGCTTCTTGAGGAGCCATGCGACTTCTGGAGATGATATTGTTTCTTCTCCCGCTTGATCTGCGATCTGCTTTGACCACAGGAAGTTGGTTTGTTTCTCTGAAATCGCTGTAACGCCCACTTGGGGTCAGAGGTTGAGCGATTTGGAGTCTATTGGTCTGGGATGGAAAAAGAGAATAAGATTTTTCCAAAGAGTTATCGTCACCCACTTTTGACGAGTCAACTGGAAAATATTTTTTGCCAAAGTTGGATTTCATTGCATATCTGTTGTCCCAGTTGTGCGAGACGTAATTAGAACTGTGAAGATTCCCGATGTTTTCTTCTTTCTGAGGGGGAGAGTACTTGTGTTTTCTGGTCTGCCATCCATCAAAGGTATTTCGTCCACGTAGAGAGCTTCTGGTGAAAGTGCTGCTTGTTGGCTTCACTTCACTGCTCTTCACTTTGGTCATTCTCACTTGAGGCTGCCTGTTTTCTTGACCGTTCTGACTAAAACCAAAACCACCTTGTGTGTACTGCACAGGGCGGGATCGATGGTTAATGAATGACGGCGTCTCTCTGATATTTCTGTCCGTATCGACTTCACTTTGAGCTCCATTTTCTTTGGATGGCAGAGCAGCCGAGAGGGGAGTTTGTTTTACATTTGGAGCGTTCAGTGGTCTCAGAACGCTTAGCTTCAATCGAATGTAGCCTGGAGTCATTGTGGGGTGGACTGCAAGGCAAACAAAGAATACAAAGATGGTAAACGCTGCAAAAAATAACAATAGTTCACGTGGTCTGACAAATAAAATGATGATGTTCTAATAAGGTTTACAATACAAAGCCAACATATAAAATGCTAAGACTGAAACGTGTAATTTATAACATTTTCTAATTGTTAAAACTGATATGAGGCAATAGATTCAACAAGGAATATTTCTCAAATTTTAATTTACCAATTTAACTAAGAATATGTCTCAAATTTTAAATTTACCGGTAAGTCTCCCATTGCCCTTGTGTCAAAATGACCCATGGGCCCTTATTTTGAAATTGGGTCTGTGAGGATAATAAAATGGAGAAAGTAGACAAGAGGACATTTAAAAACTATCTGCAACAAATTCTGAAATCAGGTCCTTAAAGGACAAAATAAATAAATAAAATCGGTAATGCATCATCTTTCATTTGATCATTTACCAATGTCAGGTTTTTAGCTACCAGTATTAGTTATTTGGAAAGAACATTGTTGCTGCTAAAATATTAGTTTTTGTCTGTCATATGTTTTAGTAGTTTTTTAAGCTGTACATAAAATATTAACAAGTTTTGTGTTTGTGTGGCTGCCAGTGTCAGTGATAAGCTAGCAAGCTAAAGCTAGGTAACGTCACTAGCTAAAGCAACTGGTACCTAAAGTGCATTAACAAATGATTTTTTTTTAGCCATTGCATTAAAAGGCTCTTAAGTTCACAAAGTACTAGCTAGCAGCTTGAGGTAATTATCAGACAACAGAGTTAAATAATACCACTAAAGTTCTGTCCTTTGTTTACATTTGTGACACCCTGGAGAAGCTAAGATGGCGTCTAAAACGAGTAACAGCAAGCCCAGCTGGATATGTGTCACAAAACATCCTTACAATAATAAAATTCACAGTTAACGTTAATTTATACAACTGTGTAAAACATCTAGATGCTATGGAAGGAATATATATTAACTAGTGATCTAAACTAGACCTGAAGTCAGTCATGACGTCCAGTAATATTTAAGAGTTGCAAGTGGTTTTAGAGATTCAGCACAGGTTGAAGGACCAAGAAATAAAGTTAGAGAGGCCAGACAGACGGTTTGGACATGTCCAGGAGGAACTATTCCAACTTGTACTATTTAATAATTTGTACTACACTGTAGCATGACTCAACCTGTATGGTATAGCAATATCTGCTTCCATCTACTAGCTAATTCAATAATTAACTGCTATTACATCAGCTTTATAGGCTCCTTTTAAACCATTGCATTTCTAGCTTCAGTTGTGGTTGGACCACGTTCACACTGAGGTAAATGACATCAAATCTGCTGACTTGTAAAAAGGAGACATTTTCCTTTCTGTTGCTAACATCGGTAGCACACACAGCTCTCTGGAATTTTTACATTTTTATATCCAGTCTAATATTATATTGTATACACTTTATTATTTTAGACATTTTTTTTTTTTTTTTTTTTTTTAAGTCAGCCCTCACTCAGGGCTATTTAATCAAAACACCAAGATCAGATTTGGCCATTTTGTTAATGGCTGCTATGGCTGCAGTGAATCACAAGGTCACGTGACCAGCTCGTCATCTAGTTCTTTATATAACTGTCGGCAAATGATTGTATGTTTTTGCTATCTTTGTTTGACATCATCAATAAAACACATATTGAGTTTAAGCCTTTTTTTTAACCTAATAGAATAATAGGTCAGAAATAATAGCTAATTGCTAGCAAGCAAGCTAGTAACTTCACCTAGCTACTAAGTGAAGAACTAGCTTGTAACAGCAGCCAGTTACAAACACAAAACTTGTTCATTTCCTTATGTAGAGCTTTGAAAACTGCAACGACAAAACGTAAATGAGTGTTTTAGCACCTACGAGGACTTTCTAAAGAAAGATGATGCATTTGTTAGCTGCTGAACCAAGTTGTCACTGGATCTCTTTGTTTTTGTTCATCCTCAGACTTGATGTTCAGATACTGTTAATCTGCAGCAGATAGTTTTAGTCCTGTCATCCTCTTGTCCAGTGTTCACTTTTAAAGCACACACTGAGCAGAAAGCCTGAACTAGTCACCAAGAGCATTTGAAAGATAAACATGCCACTTTTCATGAAATAGCCTGCAGTCCTTTATGTTATACTGGATTCCAGTTTCTAAAATATGTACATATTTAACTCCACTTTGATTTGGTTATTTGCTTTTGCTGTATAAAATCTTAAATTGCTGCAAACAATGATTAAATTCAGTAAAAAAATAAATAAATAAAACCTTATTGAAATTGCTCAGACAACTTAAGAATTTGAGGTTCTACATCACTGAGAGAAAAGTAACCTTAATATGAAAAATGTTATTTTCCATCTGTTCAATCATTATTTTGAGCATTAGCTCAGTACTTCTTGGAAAACGGAGGCCTCACCTTTTGTTGCATTCAAACTTGTGACAAACAAGATGGTTGCGCAGACCATTACAGAAAGTCTGGAGAGAGAGAGAAAACAATCTCAGAGGTTTTGTTGTCAAGGTCAACCAGCAGTGCATTTCAAATGGTGCCAAGTGTAAAAAAAAAGGAGAAAATATCCATTTACCTTAAGTAAAGCACAAAATTGCCAACCATGACTGACAGCTTTCACTTAGGTTTGCTTAAATTTCTAAAAAAGGACCTTAAAAGTGGGTGCAATAATGTCACCAGGCCTTGTTTTCAGGTTCTGCAGGTTCACTGCTCCACAGCTCTGCTGCTGCTAATTGGCAGCAATAATGTTCACCTGGCTGCAGCCAAGCCACTTCCTTTAGTCCTCTCTGTTCCAGGCACCGGCTTCAGTGGCGTTTCCTGTTTAGATTAGTTTCTGTTTTATTGTACAGGCTCATAAATTAAAACCAGCTCGCTGTGACTTTTAATATTTGTAATTTTATAAATTTTGAAACATTTAACTTTGCAAATATTTTCTCTTGGAAGTACATTGATGCTTCTTTATTAATTAAAAAACATTCTCTTAAATCCACTTAAAACATATTTGCTTGATTTTTTTTTTTTTTGCTTCCTTTTGCTAGTTTAAGCTTTTACAGTATCTTCTGTCTTGTAAATCTGAGCTTTTAGTTAAAGTTTTACTAATTGTATACTGTATTTTAGTTATGGTTTTCCTCATTTGAGCTTTTGGCTGTGGTGTAGCTAAATTTGGCTTGTAACAGCTGTTTTGCTACAGCTTTTTGCAATGGTTTGTCAACATTTAGCTTTAAGAGTTGAGCTACATTTGGTTTTTAGCTACTGTTTTAGTGATGTAGCTTTTAGCTATGGTTTGATACATTTAGCTTTGAGCAGCAGGTTTGCTACATTTAGCTTTTTGCTACTTTTCTGTTAATATAACTTTTAGCTATGGTTTTGCTACTTTTAGCATTTTGCCACTGTTCTGCTAATATAACATTTAGCTATGGATTGCTACATTTAGCTTTTTGCTATTGCTCTGCTAATATAAATTTTAGCTGTTTTGCTATATTTAGCTTTTTGCTACTGTTCTGCTAATATAACTTTTAGCTATGGTTTTGCTACATTTAACTTTAATAGTAGATGAGCTACATTTGACATTGAGTTATTGTTTTAGTGATGTAGCTTTTAGGTATGGTTTGATATAGTTGGACTTTGAACAGCAGTTTTACTACATTTATCTTTTTGCTATTGTTCAGCTAATATAACTTTCAGACATGGTTTTGCTACATTTCACTTTAATATTTGAAGTACAGTAGTTTAATAGGCAGTTGAACTACATTTGGCTTTTAGCTACTGTTTTAGTGATGTAGCTTTTAGCTATGGTTTTGCTACATTTAGCTTTTTCTGCTGTTCTGCTAGCTTAGCTTTTAGCTATGTTTTGTTAATTTGGTTCCTGTATTGCTAGGTTTATAATTTAGCTTGTTGATTTTAGTTCTGATAGTTTTAGCTTCAACAGTTCATTAAAAAATGATCAACCATTCATCATTTGAACTTTTTACATTGAACAGACTACGTTAGTTTTATCTTTACGTTCAAAACTACAAGATTCTGTTTTTATTTAATGCAGATTCACACAAAACATATAAAATTTCATTAAAAAATCATCAAACAGCCACAGCAAACTTTAAAATAGGAACTTGTTTCTTTATTGTTAAATATTAAACCAAAATGCAAGGTGTATAAAAATATATTAAAAAAATAAATAGTAAGTACATTCATTTGTGGTTCTTAAGGTTAAAGTGTAAAACAATAAAAACATCATTTTTAGGGAGCAGTACAATCGTGGTGTATAAACCGTCAGCATTTAAACATCAGAAAACAAAACATTTATAGATATTTTCATGAGTCCACGTCTTGCCAGCAAGGCTTCATCATCTTCATCATCTCCTTCAGTCAGTGGGTGAAGCTTTGCCACATTAGCTGGGGTTTGTGGGTCAAAACCAGAAGCTGGACATCATGGCCAGGCTCCTCAGCTCGTCGCTGCTCATACAGGCTGCGGAAAGACAAGAAAACATGGCCGATCAAATACGAGACGAACGCTGGGACAAAACGTAGACAAACATTTGAGTGTTTTATCTCTGAAGGCTGTGTGTGGACAGCACCAAATATAAAGGTTACGTCATATTTCATCATCTTAAAGTGAAAACGTGGTGTTTTTATTTTTTGCTTGTGTATGTGTTTGCATCGAAGTGACAATTAAACAGCCATTCATTCATTCACTGTATCAAATCATACTGTAAAGCAGTGTATGACTTTTGAAAGTAAGTTTTTTAAGCAACAACTTGGCTGGATGGATTTATAATAGCAATATTTTTGTTTACTTTGAAGCCATTTTACTATATTGTGCAATGCATGTTTATAATGTTTAAAAACAGCCTCTGTTGCCAGTTGGGCTTGTATTCATAGAGCTGGTTGCTTGTTTCTATTGTGAGATCTGGCAACACTGCTGGCTGATCCACTGTAAGTGCTATTGACTGAGTTTAATACAGCTCCTCAGGCTGACAAAGTCTTTTGGATTAAATATCAAAGTTCATGCTCATCCAGGTAAAACATTCAACAAAGTTCAGTCAGGTCATCTGGATGATTTCTTTTTCTTTTTTTTTTTTTTGTTTAGACTTATCATCCTTCATCCAAAGGACTTCATCAATCTGAGGAGCCACAAGCAGCACGCCCCCAGAAACCATCTCATCACCAGCAAACTGGCTGGTCCACTATGGGTGCTGCTTGTGGGACTCAGTTTGTTTGTGGCTCATCTGATTGATGAAGTCCTTCGGATGAAAGACGACACAGATCAACACCAACAAAAATAAACCATCTAGAGGACCTGACTGAACTTTGCAGATTTTTCTACCTGTATTATTGAGAACGCATCAGGTTACAAATTATTTAAAGAAAAGGTTAATCTTAAATTAAGATGCTTCTGTTGTTGAAATTCAATCTGCACTGTCTATTTTGGAGTTATAGCCCCCCCTGGTGGAAACTCCAGGAGCCACCACTGATTGTTAACAGCTTCACAGAATGGACTGAGGTTTTATCACAAGTTTTCTCTGTTTTGTTTTCCTCTTTTTTTTCTGGGTCGTTTTAGTTCTTTGTCTTGAACTTTTTTTTTTTTTTAATTTAATTGTGACCCTCTCCCCCCGTGTCATTTTGACCCCAGGGCAGCAGGAGGGTTGCTGCCTGCCTCCTCACCTTGTCTGTGGCAGCTCCTGCCGCTGATCTTCCTCCACACTTTCCTCCACCTCCTCCGGAGCCTCCCTCCTCTGACGCCCGCGGAGGAGTCTCCCTCCTCGGCTGGACTCTCCGGGACCTCCGGCTCGTCCTCCTCGTCCGGGACTCCTGCAGCCAGCAGCCGCTCCAGGGCGGCCTCGTCCACCCTCAGCTCGGTCCTGACGCTCCCCTCCGGGGGGAGGACGGTGTGCTCCCGGCACAGCGGGCAGCAGATGAGCCGGTGGCGCAGCGGAGCGGCGTGGCCGGGCCCCGGCGGCAGGCTCAAGGCCCGCAGGCAGCTCTCGCAGAAGCTGTGTTTGCAGAGGAGCTCCCGGGGGCAGCGGAGACCCGGGTTGTAGGTCCTGTAACAAACCGCGCACTCGATCTCTGTGCACATGTTGCTCGTGTTTGGTCAGAAGAGCTGCGCTGCTGCTCCTTTATAGAAACAAGGAGGGACTTTGGTCTGGACCAAACAACACGAGTCAGAGTCAGGTGATGTCATGAAACTGGAGGAAACCTGGGTGCGTGACGCAACACACGCGCCCAAAACGTGTTTGTCTGCAGGCTCAGACCTACTCTGTTATCCTAATCTATAAATAAATTACAGGTTATGGCAGGCCCGTGATACATATAATCAAACTACTTCCATTTCTTGGGTCGTGGAGGTCACCACGTAAAGAGGCGGGGTTATGTTCTGTTGTTTATTTGTCATACGCAGGTTAAAACTATATTAACCTGTCAAGTTTCAAATTAAATTTAAATTATAAAAGGGATCAAACAGTCGGGTCAGGGATGGTTGTGGCACCACTGAACACGGAGCAGAGATCAGTCTGTGGAGCTTTGAAGATCGTAGAGCTCCACATTAAAGGTAAAAGCTACAAGACCATCTCTCCAAGTAGCTTCATGGTCCTCTGACCATAATAACAATATAAAGTTCACAGGACTGTAACCGGTTTCCCAGGATGTGGACGCAGGAGGAAATGCGACCCCAGGTTAATCAGACAGCGGCTGGTGGAAAAAGAGCCAAGAAAACCATCCAAAACCCTTCCAGCTGAACTCCAAGGTTAAGGTACGTCACTTTGTGATCACACCCTCGGCCACATTTTGAATTATGAAGGGCTCCAAAGAAGAAGTTCCTGGAAAAGACCCACTATCAGCAGAAAAATACACACAAACAACAACAACAAAACAGAGAGGAGTTAATCAAAATATGTGTTGACAAGCGGAAAGGTCTAAACTTGAGCTTTTAGACCAGATACGTTTATTTATTTGTTGTAGGAAGGGTTAGGGTATAGTCAAAACCATTTTCAGTTCATTTCATTTAGGTTAAGACAGATTTCCAACAAGTACTTAATAAATATGAATGATATATAATGTATGTTTAGGTGTTGCTGTTTTTACTAACTGGCTTTGAACTGATGAATATTCACGATATTGTTAAAACATTTATTTTATGGGATATTCAACATTTTATTGTAGATATACAGTTTTTCCACTTTGAATTTCCAAAATTAAATTTCTGACTTTAAACTACAGGATTATATTTAATTTCATATCCACAAAGATTAACCTCCAAACAGCATTTATTGTATTTGTGGTTGAACTGAGCTGAAAACTCAAAACGTATTAAGGGGAAGACGATGCCAGTTGTCTTCAGAAGAATGTTTTCTTTTTATTTTTTTTTTAAATAAATCTAAATTGTTGGTTGGGGACAGGAAAAAAAATATCATTTACATAACTAAAATATCCATTCAGACCAAAAAGAACTGACTTAAAAAGATCTGTTTTGAAGATTCTACTTATTATATGATAAATTGGCTTGCCATACAGTCCGTTTATAAGTAGGAAGATGATTGTGTTTTCTTTACTAAAACATTTACACAAGTTAAATTAGAGATATTCTTTACCTGGCAGTTTAACAAGTTTTACTCAAAATAAACTTCTTCATAACTCCGATGTTTCATTTTGTTCTTCCTGTTTCACTTCTGTTGAATTTACTTGACACTCAGGGTGTGCGTCGTGGGGGGTTGTAGGTGACGCCATCCCTGGAAACCCTCACGCACCACTCCTCCTGTCAGTACTTCCTCATCTCCTTTCATGGGAACATCCGTTTCATTTGAAGCCAGCATTCATCGAGTCAGAAGGTTTGTGTGTGTGTGTGTGTGTGAGAGCATGTTTTATGGTGTGTTGTTGATTAATCCCCTCCCATTCATGTTGGCCTTTTGTTCATTTGTTTTGCCAAGAGTTCCCGTTTCTTCCTCCCCGTTGACCTTACTGCAATCCTAGCTGGTCATACACACAATGCTGGGTGACGGTAAGTTTCAAAAACAAGAAGAAAACTCAAAAGCATAAAGTACTTTTTTAATTTACTTTTTGTTGTTATTGAATGGAGCTACTCTAAAGGCCTGTTTTAAAGGCCACAGTCCATACATAAACTACTGTGGTCAAAAGTTGGTGAGAGAAACATCTGAAAATGGCAGTTTAGATCATTTGAAGTGGGGTTCAGGGGAAAGATTGTAAGCAAATATTATCTTACCTGTTCCAGAGCGCTGTTTGGATTAGGGATGCGCAATGTTATCGGCATGGTATCGTATCGGCTGATGTTAGCGTTAAAATTCAATATCGGACATCGGCCATTCCATCAAAATAACTCACCGATATAAAAGATGCTGTTTTTGTATGTGCACCTACGTGATCTCACGGTGGAGAGGAAAATTCAAAATGTCGGCGTGTGGAAGGTTTTTTTTTTTTTTTTTTCATTGAGGATGTCAGATTCCGAAGACTTTTGGACTACGTTGAGTGTCGCTACATTGTCCCCAGTCGGAGATATTTTTCAGACGTAGCCTTACTCGAGTTACAAGCCGTCATTTCCGACATCATTGAGAAGCTAATAGCTGATAGCACTTGGGTGAGTTTTACCACAGACATTTGGACGTCGTGTTAGCCCCGTTAGCATGATTAGTTTGATTAGTGTTATGGCACAACGGATAGACAGAAACTTTGAACTTAAAAAGTCTGTCCTTCATGCACAAGAGTGCAACAGATCCCACACTGCAGCTAGGAACCTGGAACAAGCCTCCACAAGTGAGACAGCATCACCGGTGACTAATGCTAATAAATAACATTCAACACATTTCATTTAATATAAGCTAAAGTGCTATGCATATCATATGGCTGTTATTGAATATGTCACCAGCTGTTACACAATCTTTGTAGCAAATAAGCCTAAATAAGAGGGATATGCTCTGACAAAGGAAAATATATAAAATATTGGTATCAGTTATCGGCCAAATAAGTTTTAACATATTGGCATATCGGATATTGGCCAAAAATTAAATATTGTACATCCCTAGTTTGGAGATATACCAGTAGTTTAATTGTGACTGGATTAACAAAATAACAAGGCCAAAACCTACATGGATTGCTTAATTTTATGAACATAACACAATAAAACATACATGTTGCATTTAATGGCTAATGAGATACAAATTTGATTATTACTAAGAACTAATAGCAGCGAAGGTTAGTTGCTCTTCCAGTGCAGACTGGATTCTTCTAGCAGGAAAACCTTTGCTCCAATAACTGTGTTGAAAAGCTGATGACTCATACAGGTTTAAAATTAACATTCGCTTGAATCATAGGTCTACATATGAAGTTTTTATTTTATTTCTTTTTAGATTGAAGTTGTTTTAAGAAGACAGTGATTCTCTTTGGGGTTAGCCTCTCAATCAGGCCTAGTCCACATGGGAATGCAGTTTTTGCTTAATGACTTTTTCATTCGTTGAATCTAAAAATATGCTTGTAAACACACTATTAGAAGTGATGTCATTTTCACGGAAACTCTAAAAATGGCCCAACACCTTGTAGCTGCTACGCCAAGTCTGGAAGTTGCGCTGTAAGGCTAGGTAACAAGGCGTGGGGCATGCTCGTAAAGTTTAAATGCTAGCTTCAACATGTAAACACAAGAGGAGGAGGAGGACACCCTTAGGTTGGAGGTTAAATTAGAGGTGAGGTTATAAGGTCATTGTTTTCAAAATGTTGCACTTTGGCCATCTACATGAAAACGCAGGGGTGGTATTTGAAGATACAGTATTTGTTTTCACTTTTGGACACATTTCTCAAAGAAAATGTTACTTTGGGGCTCCTAAAGTGCAAAGATTGCAACTATAAAAATAAAAATCCTTTGTGTATTCACAAAAATCTAAACAAATACAAATACGTTCTTGTGTGGACGGCCTCACTCGAGGCACAAGGCCTCGTCACGCTAATCCCAACAGGAGCGCATGGCCTCACGTTTGACTCCAGAATACTTTAGTAACCAATGAGTTTATGACTACAAGCTTCTCAGGCTGGTTTGCAAACCCATATCATGAACCTTCCACTACCGTGCCTAACAGCTGCCTCAGAGGTTTGTGCAAATTATAGCTATTTATCTTTTCTCTTCTCCATTGAGACAATAAAATATACCGGTATTGTCTTGTCTCACATTCAGATACTTGCTACGGTAACGCGTTTCCCCTGATTTTATTTCTAAGCTGCTGTTCCAAACGTCTAAGATGGAAGTTTTTCCAAACCTGAACTCTGCAGCTATGTTTTGTTTTAGAAACATTATCCTACAACTGTTTCCAAACTAGTTGCACTTGTTTAGGTGTTTTCTAAAGAAACGTTGCCATTGAGAAGTTCGACTCCACCAGCCTCTCGTTTATCAGTTCTTCGAGCAGGTGAATTGCCACTGTGATCGTCAATGCAAAGTGGACGGTGTGTTGTAGTTCAAAGAGCATGGGGTTGTCTGCTGTGGAGGTGGGGAGGAGAAGGAGGGGGCTACCTTGGCATTTCCTTACAAGTCGACTCTGAGACGTAAAATACATTTGAAGCTGAGTCTTTGAAAAATCTGCAACACTTGTTCTGTAAGTCCGTAGTCATGAAGAACAGTGGATAATACGTACAATTTACGGAAAATCCATAAAACTTGACATGTATGTTCTGGGCGGGTCATCCAGTGTCGTAGCTACACTGGCCAGTCAACCGTTGTTGCCTGCTCATGTGAAAATCGTCAGCTTGTAGCAGTCTGCTTGGAACCACAAACAAAACTTTCCCAAAAACTAGACTGGGAGAGTACCGGTAGTGGGCAGGCCCTTAGCTAATGCGTTGTGGTGCAGAACCGATGAGAGTTGAGACAGTGGCAAAGCGCCACAATTGATCTGCCACATGCTGAGGCCTGCAGAGCGTGAACCGTAGCGCTTGGGGCTTTTAGTATTTTTGAAATCATCCTACGCCCTGACCTCGGGGTAAACTCACTAAATGTGGGAATTGGAAACTACCAGATTGTTTTCTACCTGTGAATAAACTTCTTGTAAACCGATGGAGTCTGAACAGTTTGGAAACTGTCCTGGAGCCGTTTTCCCCTCTCATTGTTTTACACTCTGCGTCTGTACTTGGGTGTGGATTTGATTAGATGAACAATATCACTCATTTCTCTGGTGTTCTCATTTATTTGGCGTTATTGTGTTTATTTAATTTTAAAGTACTATAGTAAACTTTGCTGAGACATTTTGTCCTTTATCCAAAAGACTTCATCAATCCAACAAATTTATGGTAGTCCCACAAGCAGCACACTCCCATAGTGGGCCAACCAGTTTGCTGATGATAAGATAGTTTCTGTGGCCCACCCTCTCCTCCATCGACTCCGCTGAGGCAGCCATGACCAAAGTGGTTCAAAACATCAAAGTTCATGCTCAATAATCCAGGTAAAAAAAACAACAACAGTGTTCAGTAAGGTCATCTGGACTGTTTCTTTTATTTTTGTTGAGACGCTTCATCCTTCATCCAAAGGACTTCATCAATCCAAGAAGTAGACAGGGGAGAGGATGGGCCCCTGTCATCTAATCACCAGCAAACTGGTTGGTCCACTAATGTGAGTGTGCCACTTGTGGGACTAAGTTTGTTGGGGCTCCTCGGACTGATGAAGTCCTTTGGAGGAAGGATGAAACGTCTCAACCAAAAAAAAAAAAAAAAGAAGCCATCCAGATGACGAGACTGTTTTTTACCTGAATTGAGCATGAACGTTGACATAGTAAATTTCATTTAATTTTTAATACAATATATAAACAGTAAAGTGAATTAGGAACATGTTATTTTTTAACATGTACAATCGCTTGTGTGCTTTGAGACATTTCCTGGAAACTGGTTGTAGGAAGCGTTTTAAAATCACAATCATTAGGGATTTTTTTTTGTTTTAATTCATGTAAAGTTTTGGGATTTAACTAAATTGCTCAATGGAAAACACAAAAATCGGGACACTTTTTCTTTTTAATTTACCGGTAGTCTAAATTTTTCCTTGTTGTGTTTCCACAGAATGATTGCGATGCCGTCGGCCATTTTGTTTTCCTCTTCATAGTTTTTCCGTGTTTTTCATTCTAACTACTTCTGTATACAGTACTTGTAACAAAATTTAACAATTTAAAAATCAAAACACTTGCCTACACCAGTGTACTGTGACTTTTAGTAGTTGTAACGTTTATAGCTTTTGAAATATTTAACTTTATTCACAAAAACATTCCCCACGCAAATACACAGAAATCTCTAAAACTCCATTAAAATCATTTAAATTTACTTGTATTTATTCTAGTTGTCTTCCTATATGCTCCTTTTCACTTGTAGCAGTTTGAGCTTTAGCTACAGTTTAGCTACATTTAGCTATTGTTGCACTTCTGTTCTGCTTGTTTTAATGGTAACAATTTTATTTTTTCCTCTTGTTAAACAAGATATTTACCATTAACAACGCAAAGAACTCCTCATTCACGAATAACACCAACACACAACTGATAAAATAAAATGATAACCTTGTTTTTACGTTTTTAAAGCTAATTAAAAAAAAATAAGGAAAGAGAATTGTCCTGAACGATAAAGAGGGAAACAAAGGTAAAATAAATAAATACACGGTAGTATTTTTTGTTTAGTCAAGTCTTGGTTACTTTGAAAAAGGGCCGAGTCGGCACAGATCCTGACGGTTCTGGACATGTTGTTCTGAGCCCGACATCAACTGACGACCTCAAGAGGCTGAAACACACCAACATCAGCGCCTCTGTTTTAGGGACTTTTATGTTTTCTCTCTACTACAAAGCAAATGGGGCATACGTAAATTTTGGAAACAGGAGTTTGACATTTTAGTTTCGCTCTCAGCCTAAAATGAATTATATTTTTAATATTTGCTAACTGAGCAAACATGTACAGTAATTGCATGTGAATGTACCAGGTATTTTGTATTAAATTCACCTATCTGGTCAGGACTCGTAGTCCTTATTTGGACTTTACTGGGTTCAGAGGTAAATTTAGGGCTGAGGTTAGCATTAGCTCGTGCTAAACTTAGCTTCAGGGTTCAATGTCTCAAAAACCTGTACTGTATAGCTATTTTAGCTTCTAGTGAGGTACTGTTCCATTGGTGGAAAGGTTTTGTATACTGTTTTTCTAGTTTTAGCTTTTACATACTGTGTAGCTATTTTAGCTTACTGTTTAGCAAAATTTAGCTTTTAGATATTGTTCAGTTGTGTTAAAGTTTTAGCTACAGGTTTGCAAATTTTCAGCTATCATTTTGATGTTAGGTTTTAGCTACTATTTTAGCGTATATTGCATAACTATTGATTTTATATACTGTTTTGCTACATGTATCTTTTACATAATATATAGCTACTTTAGTTTCTAGCTATTGTTTTGCTCAATTTAGCTTTTAGCTACTTTTTGGTTGGGTTTACGTTTTAGCAACTGTTTGTGCAACTATTTTAGCTTTCATCACCTGTTTGGTAAATATAGCTTTTACCTACCATTTAGCTATTTAAGCTTCTATCGACTGCTATTTTTAGCAATTAGGTACTGTTTGGTTGGGTTTAGGTTTTAGCAACTGTTGCTAGTTTTAGCTTATACATAGGCCTATTGTGCAACTATTTTAGCTTTCATCACCTGTTTGCTAAATGTAGCTTTTACCTACCATTTAGGTATTCAAGCTTCTATCAGCTGATTTGTTATACAGTATTTAGCTTTTAGCTACTGTTTGGTTGAGTTTAGGTTTTAGCAACAGTTTTGCTAGTTTTAGCTTATACATTGTATGACAATTTTTGATTTTATGGACTATTTTGCTACATGCAAGTTTTACATATCATGTAGCTATTTTAGTTTCTATTGTTTTGCTCTAGCTTTTAGCTACAGTTTGGTTAGGTTTAGGTATTAGCTACTGTTTTGCTAATTTTAGCTTTCAGCTACTGTTCCGTTGAATATTGTTTTTCTAGTTTTAGCTTTTACATATTGTACAGTATAGTTATTTAAGCTTTCATCAACTGAATTGCTACATTTAGCTTTTAGCTACTGTTTGTTTGAGTTTTAAGTTTTAGCAATTGTTTTGCTAGTTTTAGCTTTTAGCTTTGAGTTTTTGTTCTTGTCTGTGTAATGGCTCAGTTTCAGCTTCATCGAAATCATTCTGCTCTCAGCTGCTCGTCAGCAGAAAAAAATGCTAGGTGCTGTAGTTGAAAATGTGATTTTAGCTAATGTGTTAGGTTTTTATCAGGATATCAGTTTTAATATCAGCCGGAGCAGAACAAAGTCAGCTGATTTGCTCTGATTCACACCTTTAAACCTCAACGTGCTGACTGAGAGGAACCAGAGCAGCTAAAAGTGCAGGCAGTCTGAGACTCCAGTCTGTCAGTTTCTGTCCTTTGTGTCCTGGTTACCCTCACCTCACCAAGGGTTTAATTACTGCCAAGCAAACGGAGACGTCTCTCACCGGGGGGACAGGACGGAGGGAGACATGAGTGGAACCAGCTGAGGCAGAACGACAACAGAATCTCAGACACGACGCTCCACAGAACCAAAGAGGAGGAAACACCAAGACAGGACCGGCGTGAAGTGGTTTGTGCGTCGGCGATGGAGAGCGCCAGGATCCAAAGACATCTCTGATGGGAGGTAGGTTTCCATCTGATCTTCTTTAAAGGGAAGATACCACCATTCTGCGTGAGTTCACCCATAAAACCAGGTTCTGCGACTCACTCAGTGGGTTTCTCTTTGTTTCAACTTAGATGACTTTTTAACAGAACTACAGGTAAAACCCATGTTTTCTCTGATCACATCAAAGTGTATAACTTAGCTGCAATTTATTAAAAAAAAAAAAAAACGGCTTCAGGCCACATGTTGCCAAGAACCAGAACCAAGGAGGCCCGACCTGCAGAGCAACCGGTCCCTGTGGGCGGTCCCAGGTGAACCAAACAGTAAAAAACAACGCTGTCAGTGAAGATGATCGACTGATGTTTTTATATTTCAAAAGAAGAAGATCACGACCACTTTACTTAAAGGGATAGTTCACATCTTTTACAGTGGAAGGTGGTTGGAGAGCTCCATTTTGACCAGCGTGACGAGCTCTAATGAACCACCCCTGCCAGTTTCGCCTTACACATCTATATGAGGCTTGGTCTGGCAAAACGAGTCACGGGGACAAATTTTACAATAATGACGCATTAATCAACGTCTTCGTTTCGAAAGCTTCAAATTGAAGCAGTTTGTGGAAACTTACAAAACGTTGGCTTGAAAACTTGAATATTTTTATTCCTCTAGAAAAGGAATCTGCAACGTTTACAATCAAGAGCCATATCATCAACTGGTGGCCCATGGGCCATTTTAAGTTTGTTAGAGGGGGCTTTTCTAGCCAGTAGGTGTGAAATTATAAAACTAAAAACATCCAATGATTGTTAACATTTATTGATATTTTTACATTTTAAGACAAAAGAGAAGACTGGATTCCATCCATCCAGCCATACACTCCTGTTTCTTCCTTTATTTTTAGGTTGCAGGGGGGTCACTGGTGCCCATGTCCATCTCACAAGTATATCACAGAAGACCGGATTCTTATAAAAAAATAAATAAATAAAGATATTTTGCTAATTTTTAAAAACCAAAACAATGAACTGTGCAGGCTTATGCTTTTTTTTTATTTATTGTGGGGTACTTGAGTACCTTACTTTGAAGTAATAACGCATAAAGTTAAAGCGAGTATAATTTACTGTGTGTATTAGTACTAGTATCCACATATTTATGAAGAAATTGACAGGAAAACTGCTGAAACGAGTCATTTTTTAAAACATAAAATTCAGTTTTATGTTAGTTTTTGGTCAAAGCTGGAAAGAGGGAAGTCCGGCTCCAAATTTACAATGGAGAACGCTCAAGCTTCACAATGACGCCAAACATTGTACGAAGGGATTTCCTGTTACGCAGACAACAGAGAAAAACAGACACTTTTGAAGGAAATTTAAGGATTTCTTTCTGGAGGCTTACCTGTTGGAAATTTTTGATGCAATGGAAGATCAAATAATTTTCAACCAACTGATGCTGGAATGCAAATAGCGAACAGGGGATGCAGGGTGTCTGAGGGTCCTCCCCCAGAATATTTTGAATAAAGTAGATGTGATTTCCTGCATTTTGGCTTATTTTAAAGAGTTGTTAAACATCTACGTGCTTGTAAAAAATATATATTTTTCTTTTGCGGACCCTAAAGCATAGGCTCGCAGACCTTCGTGGGTCCGGGGACCCTAGTTTGAAAACCACTGTCCTAGACGGTGTCTTTAAGGACTCGTTTTTATGCAAATCTCACAACAAATTTCAATACTTTCACTTTTTTTTTTTTTTTTTTTGGTTGAACTGCAGCCTGAGCTCATTTGGACCCACTTTGCCCCCCCACCGGTCACAAATAATGATACTGCAAGACATGCCCCAGATTGAACTGGAAACGCTACAGCTAGCTGCTGCTGATAATTACCCTCACACAATTTATTTTTATTTTTATGTAGAGCTAAAAGTCAAAAAGATTTTATCCAACAGCCATGGTTTCATACACACTACTGAATACAGTATGTTGAAGGTTGCGGCAGCAGATGTTTTGGTTCGAGGCCTCGGTCATCCGGCAGTTTCAAGTTTTCGGTGTTGGACACGACTTAAAGTAGCTTCGTCATAAAGACCAGAACCAACCGAAGGTTTTAATGTCGTGGTATGATTTGTGCTGCACATGGTGGATTAAAATAATAAAAATGAGGAATGTGCAAGATAACTACAAACAGAAGCAAAATTACCGTAGTTTGTCACAAGGTCTGGTTCAGGTTCTGAAGGAATTCTTTGTTTTCTAGTGGAGGCAACAAAACGTCAGAACCAGACATTCATACGGTAAAGTTGACGGTCAAGGGTCAAACGTTGACTTCTCGTCAATTGATTTGATTTTCTTTGTTGTGTGTTTCTTTTCTGGATAAATTAAAAAAAATTTCTCTCGGTACTTTACATTTTCTTTGTTTTTTGTTTCTTGCTGCATTTTATCACCTTTCAGTCAGTCAAACTAAAGAAATCCTTCCTTTAAATGAGTAGTTTAAAAAAAATCAAAACAGACTGAAGGACGTGCTCAAACACGTCAACATGTGGGAGAAGAGCTACACTTATCGCTCGTCTGCACGTGTGTGTGGGTGTGTGTGTGGGGTGGGGGGGTTGTGAAATCTGTTCATGTGACGTGTTAAAAACAAAGCAGCCTTCCCGGAGAGCTAAACTCACAGTTTAATGCTGAGGTCTGCTTTAAAGAGATACCGTATTTTACGGACTATAAGGCACACCAGACTATAAGGCGCATTAAGCGAAACAAGTTCATTCTGACAAATTTTTCAGCGCTGTGTACCTAGGCCTGTCGCGACAAACTAAACCTCAATTAATCGCATGATAAATGAAAATATCAACCTCATTTTCATTTATCGGCTTTATCGTTTCTTCGCGTCTCTCTCTTTCTGCTGAAGACACCAAAATGACAAAAGGCTCAACTCCGGTGCTCTTCACTGACCCCTCCCTTTCTGTTTTCTCTTTAAAATCTGTTTTAACGTCCAAAATCACATTTTTGGATCATTAAAAGCAGTTAATCTGAGAAGCTAAGCTACAAGCTAAGCTAACAGGCCGACCTCGGGAAAAAAAATCCTCCGTCTTGTCGAAGCTCCAAAATTCACAGTTGAAACCCGTGCCTTCATGTAAAAAGTTGTTTTTCTCTGCAAAA
>JARVLU010000001.1:18621686-18636738 GCA_031762415.1 Simpsonichthys santanae
AAACAACAGCTGCGCACTTAGAACACCATTTTAATGTGTTTCCAAGCAGTTAGCTAACAAAATACTCTAAAAAAATTATAAAAAAAACATAAAATGCTGCATAAAAAAGGCAACGAACGGCACAATGACGTCACTGGGGGCGGCGCCGTAAGTACGGAGCCGTAAGTCGATGGCGCCGTAAGTCGAGGACCACCTGTATATTAAGATGCAGACATACTCTTTGAAAATAGAAAGGTTTTGTCGGCCATCTTTAAAAATGGCGCCCTTTTAGATTTTTCAGTTCCACTGGGGAAGTGGTGGTGCAGAGGATAGAGAAGGCGAGTCTGTGATTGGAAGGTCGCCCGTTCGATTCCCTGTACCAACAACATCAAAAGTGGGAAAAGGTGAAGCGCCCTCGTCTACCCCACTCTGGGCCCTTGAGCAAGGCCCTTAACCCCCACCATCTGCTCCCTGGTCACCCTAGATAGCAGCTCCCTGCTCCACACAGAGGGCTGTGGTAGCTCGGTGGTTGTTTCAGGGAGGACATCAGTCGTAAAAACAGTCACCAAGTGTTTGTGCGACTTAGTTCGCTGTGGCGATCCCTGAGGAAGGAAGTCAAAAGAAGAAGAGTTCCATGCTGTAATAATATTAGTAATTTAACACGTGTTGTATTTTTACTACCGTAAAACATTGTTACTTGTTCATACTTGACAAATTTCAAGATATCCAATTATATTGAACGTTATCGACCTCACAGCGACTCCTATATTATTTACCAAAAGATGCCAACAGATCGTTTCACTTTTCTGCTCCACTGTAGACACAAAGACAGTTGGTCTGATGAGGACAGCCCCCGGGCCGTGCAAAAAAAAAAAAAAAAAAACGAGACTTTTTTTAGATGCAGTTTACAAATATTATAGTATATTATTTAGATATTATTATATTTTTCCCCACATTTTTTTCCTATTTAAACCTCCCTGCAGTAATTAAGTAGATACAATTATAATTTTTTTGTCTCAAATTGATCAGATTTCATCTCATTTGTTAAACCTTCGGCCCTTTCTTTCCTGCAGCCAAGCTGTGGTGGTAAATCTGCATGTTGTGGATTTTTTTAACACCAGGTTTGTAAATGTTGCAGAAGCAGACGAGCTTTCGTTAACTAATCTGAGTCAGACCAGTTTGTTATCTACAGGCAAATTGTTGGCATCTTAAAGCTAAACGCTGCAAGCATAAACAAAACTACCGTATTTTCCGGCCTATAAGTCTCAGGTTTTTTTGTTTTTTTGTTTGTTTTTTTGCATAGAGCTATTTTGACTGTTAAAATGCAGTTTATTAAGGAAAAATTAAATTGAGACACACCTTTGCTATAATGTCAAGCAAACAAATAATTGTTTTTTAAGTGTTAATCTTGTTAAATTTCTAAGAACTGCAAGAGCAAGTCCTCACGTGGGCGCTCGCTTCACTCAGCTGGTGCAGGTGGAGGAATGCTGGAGTGCTAGCGGCTCCTGCCACGCTGGATGGATAGCGCAGAAATGAATGCATAATAAATGCGACTTAAACGCCGAAGCGACATATGTTTTTATTTTTTCCTCTACATGATGCTTTTTTTTGACTGATGTGACTTATATGCTGGAAAATACTGTACCAAGCTCTTCTGTCTTGGAGCCAATAAATGGTGACGGATGCTGAGGTTTAGTTTCAGCAGTGTGTTTTGAACTCTCTTCTTCTCTTGTTTTTGTAGAAAGGCAGGTTTGAGCACCGGGCTGACTCTGCAGGGAAGTATCCATCCTGAGCTGGCACAGAGCGGCGACCTGGTACGTCTTTGTCTTCTTTCGTCACACTTTAGCTGTTTTAGCACTTCAGCCATCATCAGCCGTCCCCACCCCCAAAAAAAGTTCAAGACACAAAACATTTAGTGTAATTCTAATTTTAAAGTATTTAAGTTTCTGTTCTCCAGCTGTGGAAGTAGATGCCATTTCCTGCATTTTGTTGGATTTAACCGGTTGTTAAACATTTATGTTTACCTACGAGCTGTAAACACCCCTCTCCTCCTTACTTGACTGTTCCGAGCAGACTCTTCTCCGCTGAGTTCACTGTCCAACTCCACATGTGAAACCTTCAGGCGCCGCCTCCGTCTGTTCATTGCTCCTGCCTGGTTAGCTCGGCACTCACTCCCCACCACTCTTTTAGGGGCGGACATTTTTTTTAAGGGTAGAGGCGGAAATGCTACTTGAAGAAGCAGCTCATGTGTGATATTAAGATGTCATAAGTGGCTGTTATGTTTAAAATTAGTGTTTATATAATTTTCAGTTTACATATCCAATATGTTTTATTTGTTCAAGGCAGCCATATTTGTTCATATCTTTATTAGTAGTAAGCCTGAGAGTTACTGGATCCAAGCAAACTGTTACTGGAGCGCACCCTGTCAAAATAAGTGAGTTCCCGGATTGTGTTCTGGCAGGATCCGGCTCAAATTATACCCAGGTTAAAACCTTATTTGTGCTTCAGTTTGACCCCAGACTAACAAAGAAATGTCCTTTAGATTGTCCCTATCTGTCCATCTATAAGACAGTCCACAGCAACATATGTTAAGGATAGAAAGTGTCCTTTGACTGTGGTTTTGTGATCAGCTGACTGGCGGCTGTACGATGTACTGTTAGTTCTACTCATGTTCTTTGAGGGATTTCCCCCAAAGCAGTGAACAGAATGAGCAGGTGTCTGACACTTTGACCGGACACTTTCTTTGTTTCAAACCAGATTTTGACATGTCTTGTGTGCTTTTGTTTTTATTAATTTGTTTTTACGTTTGTTTCCCAGACAGTTAAAGCCATCGAGCAGTTCGGAGCCGTCACCGAGGAGCTGCTGATCAAACACGGCAAGAAGATCATTGGTACGTTCATGAAAAACAGTTCCTCGTTTCTCAGCTCGGGCCGTCTGACGGACGCTTGACTCAACAAACGGGTGACTCTTTCAGACGAGCAGTTCGTGTTGAAGAGGATCGCAGATTGCGCCATCGACCTCTACGCCATGGTGGTCGTCCTGTCGAGGTACGCTAGCGTGAGCTCAGGTTTCGGTCTTTGGCTCCCGCTCGGGGTCTCTTTTTGTTTGTCTGCACGCCGACCTCCACGCAGGCCGAACTGTTCACTGGTTTTGTCTGCTCCCCTGTGTGCAGGGCTTCTCGCTCTCTGAGTCAGGGTCACGACTCTGCTCAGCATGAGAAGATGCTGTGCGACACCTGGTGTGTAGAGGTAAGCCCCCCCCCACCCACCCCCTGTCCGTTCAGTCACGCAGACACTAAACTGAAACTAAACTTGTGAATGTTTCTGAAGCTTTCACTCTGTTGTGATCCGTTTTTCTTCTGTACGTTTTTCAGCATCTTTCTCGTTCTGCAGTTTTTGTGCAGTTTCAACAAATCATAAATCAAAACGTTCAGCTCTTTCAAGACAATCCTGCTATGACTGTTGGTATTTGTGCAGCTTTTAGTTTGTTTAAATATTTAGCCTTTTCTGCCATTTTTATTTCCACATAGAAAATGAATTGAGCTCATTTTACATGCTTTTTCAGCTGTTTTTCCAGCTGTTCTATGATCCTTTTGGATTCTTTCTGCTATCATTTTTGTGCTTCTAACATTTTTCTGCTCATTTTAGCTTGTTATGTTCTTTTCAGCTTATTCATGCGTTTCAACTTTTTCTGCTATTTCAGTTACTATTTAGCTGTTTTATGCAAGTTATAGCTTTTTCAGGCTAATTCCAATTGTTTGCACTCATTTAAACTTTTTTCAGCCTAATTCAAGAAAAATGTTCTCTCTCCATTTCCTTCTGGTTCCTTAAACTTCTTTCTGCTTTTTTAGCTACTGTACTTTTCAGCTGTTTTTATTTATTTATTTGAGCAAATTTCAGCTTTTTTCAGATAATTTCCACTTTTTGTGCTCATTTCTGCTTCTTTTAGTCTAATTGGGCAAAAAACTACCTTTTCAGTTACTTTTTTTTTAAAGCATTTTTCTGCTATTTTTGCCTGTTTTCAGATAAATTCATCTTTTTCATGATAATTCCTTCTACTTTCAAATTAATTAACCTCTTTCTGCTAATTTAAGCTTGTTATGTTCCTTTCAGCTTAATTATGCTAGTTTCAGCTATTTCTGCTATTTTGGCTACTACCGTATGTAGCTGTTTATGGTCATTTTAGCTTTTGCAGCTAATTCCAGCTTTTTCTCCTTCCCTCAGTTAGTTTAAGCTTCTTTCTGCCTTCAAGCTAGTTTTCAGCTATTTTTTTGGCCTAATTTCAGCTTTTTTAACTACTTTAAATTTTCTGCTAATTTCTGAATATTTTAAACAAATTTCAACAAATATATGTTCTTGTGTTCTTTCTGCTTTCTTCTGCTTATTTAAGCTTGTTCTACCTTTTCAGCTTTTTTCCCAGCTATTTTTGATTGTTTTCAGATAAATTCATCTTTTTCATGGTAATTTCTTCTACCTTCAAACTAATTAACTTATTTTCTTGCTAATTTAAGCTTATTATGTTCATTTCAGCTTAATTATGCTAGTTTCAGCTATTTCTGCTATTTCAGCTACTATGTAGCTGTTTATGTTCATTTCAGCTTTTTCTCCTTCCCTCTGTTAGTTTGTTTTTTTCTGCCTTTCGGCTAATTTTCAGCCATTTTTCTGGTGCTAATTTCAGCTTTTTTAACTACTTTTCCTAAATTTTCTGTTAATTTCCGAATATTTGATCAAATTTCAACAAATGTGTTTTTTCTGCTTTTTTCTGCTAATTTAGACTTGTTCATCAATTTCAGCTACATTTCAGCATGTTTTGTTTGTTTGTTTTTGTTTTTTTAGCTAATTTCAGCTTTTTTTCAGCAAGTTCTTCTGTAATAAGCATTCACAGTGTAATTTTTGCAGGAAATTCAATTTCTCCAATTAAAAAAACGAGTTAAGAGTAGAAAAAAGTCACCACCCAACGTTTTGTGCTTGCCTAATGCTGAAACCGTCCTTTCGTTTCATTTCCTTCTACTGCGGTTCATTGCAACACAATTGGACCTTTGGCTTCACCGCACGTTGCTTAAAAGGAGCTCCAAACCTCGCACGTTTGAAATCAGAAGTTAAATTTGATGAGGCGAGAAACTCTGGTCCTAAGATATAAAATAAAAATAACTTGAGCGTTTTCTTACTGAAGCAGTTTATTTAGTGTATGGGGCCCTCTTGTTCACATTGGCCCTGAGAAATGAGGCAAACTTTCATTTGACATCAGGATTCTGTGCACGTTTTGACAACAGAGAAACTGTGTAGAGGAGGCTTGCAGGCGGTGGCGGCGATAAAAGTTTTTAAGCAGAGGTGACAGGGCCTTCTCTGTCACAGGCCCAAGACTTGTCAGGCAGGCCTCCTCCCTCACAGTTTTGAAATCCTGCTTAAAAACCCACTTCTGTTCCCTGACTTTCAATACTGTATGATTTGTGTTGAACCTGTTTGCATCACACTGTGTTAGTCATTTGCTGTGTGCTTTGCCTGTTTGTTTCTGTTTGAACAGCACTTTTGTTGGTCACTGTTTAAAGTGCTTTATAAATTCATTCAACCTTTAAGCAGGTTAATCCCATTGAGCCTCAAGGACTCATTTACAAGAGAGACCTGGTTATATAAATATATAATATTAGTTTTTCAGTGCGATTCTCATCCTGCAGTTTTCAAGCTATTTCACAAAAAACATAAATCAAAACGTTCAGCTCGTTCAGTACAATCCTACTAGCGTTAGCTTTTTGAAATATTTAGCCTTTTCTGCCGTTTTTTTTTCCTCATAGGAAATGAATTGAGCTCATTTTCCATCCTTGAAATATTTTACATCTGTTTACAGTCTTTTACTGCTCCTTTCACATTTTGTTCTGCTTCCGCTTCAGCTTCATTGTGCAAATGTAAACTTTTTTCAGCTACTCTTAAACTTTTTTCAGCTAAGTTCAGCTGTTTTATCAGCTGGTTTTTTTGCGCCTTTCGACTTCTAACTACAAAATTGTTGTGCTTCTTTTAACTTCTTTCAGCCAATTTTAGTTTATGCTCCTTTCAGTTTATTTATGCAATTGTTAGTTATTTCATCTACTATTTACCAGTAGCTGTTTTATGCACATTTTAGCTTTTTATTTTTATTTTTTATTTATTTTATTTAATTTTTTTTTTTGCTAATTCCACATTTTTTACACTCATTTCAACTTTTTTAATGTAATTCAGCTAAAATGTGCTCTCGCCACCTTCTACTTCTACTAATTCAGGGTTGTTCATTTCAGCTATATTTTAGCATTTTTTTTTTAGCTAATTTCAGCAAGTTTTTCTGCAGTAAGCATTAACTTGCAATTTAGTAGGAAATGCAATTTCTCTAGTTATTATTTTTTCCAGTTGTTAACGTTGATGATTTCCCAAGAGGTCCACATCTCCAGTGAATGCACAAAAAGTCTCCACTGTCTCAACTTGTCTGATCCAAACTCTCCTTTGTCATGTGCAGTCGCAGCAGAAAGTTTCTTTGTGATGTAATGTGGGCGGAGCTT
This sequence comes from Simpsonichthys santanae, assembly GCA_031762415.1. Lineage (NCBI taxonomy): Eukaryota > Metazoa > Chordata > Actinopteri > Cyprinodontiformes > Rivulidae > Simpsonichthys > Simpsonichthys santanae. The sequence continues at coordinate 18,628,192 of JARVLU010000001.1, forward strand.
TGGTCCAACTACATCAAGCCATACATTTTCTTTAGCCTGACCGTCCCTCGTGGTTCGTCCTCTAACTGTCCTCTCCTTCTTTCAGGCCCACGACCGGGTCATGCGGGACATTAAGTTCCTGCGCTCCAGTCAGTCCAAACAGCTCTTCAGCAACCTGCAAGCCCTGTCTGCTGCTGTGGTGGAGAACGGAGGGGTGGTGTCTCCTCACCCCCTGGGATTCTGAGCCCCGCCCACACACATCATGTTGGGGTTTAGTTTGGGAGGGTTCAACATCAGTTGAAGTCATGTATGCCAAGTCCGAACAGACTTTATCAACTTTAAAATCGCCTTTTGTTTTCAGTCACACAGTGTCCTTTTGTCAGAAATGTATGATTAGCGTCAGGAGCTAACGATGCAGGGCTTTAAAATTTTGTTTTTAACTCCTGAATCTCAGTTCGAACCTCGTCGTTTTTATTTTTTTCACATCTGAATTTTTTTTCTCTCATTAACTTATTCAGCTCTCACTCCAGAGCTAGCCAGGATATGAGCTGAAGTCAGTGGGGATGGGGGGGTGGGGGGTGGACTAAAAGAGAATAATCTCAGTACATTCAGTCGTGCCTCCTGCGTCTGAAACGATGGACCGAATGTCTCTGAACGTGTAAATCTTGTAAATGGATCAGTTTCTTTAACACAAATACAAGACGGTGCAACCTCAGAATTTAATCAAGATGGTAAAAAGAATATCTGTACAAATCATTTTAAGTTGTGCACTAAGGTCGTTATTAGGGATGCACGATATTATAGGTGGGGAATCGGTATCGGCCAATATTAGTGATAGTTAAATATCGGACATCGGCCATTCCATCAAAATAACTCACCAATATAAAAAGCCCTTTTGATAAAAATAATAATAATAATAATAATTGGTATCGGTTATCGGCCAAATAATTTTAACATATTGGCATATCGGATATCAGCCAAAAATCCAATATTGTGCATCCCTAGTCGTTATGCACTTTTTTGAATTTGTACACTTGTCTCTGTACAGGTTTGGGCTGTACTTCATTTGGTATGTTTATGTACTTGAATGCCTTCCTGCTCTTTTTTTAATTATTATTTCAAACATCAAAATCAAACTTTAGCCTTAGCTGGTGTTTGGAGCTTCTGGTCCAGGATGACTTGATTTGTAAATCAAGTTTCCACTAAAGATTACTGCCTTAATCAGATATAAACTAACATCATCTGCATACATGAAGACGTAATTTAATGATAACACCTTTAGGTTCATCATTTGTACTTGTGATAAAATGGTTCAGTTATGGGCTAACGGTATAAATATTGGGCTAAATTGGGTTGGAACTATTACAAAATTATATAAACAACTAATTCAGTTGCTATAGGAAGGTCTGTGTTGGTTTATATCCATGTTTATCTGGTTATTTGCCTCAGCAGGCGCTTGTAAACTTTGTAGATCTCTATGTATTTGCAACACAGTACTTTAATCATTAAACATACCTCTATTAGTTTTGAGTTCATTTCTTGCAATTGTAAAATGTTTTTCCCTCCTTTTGTTTCTCTGAGTTTTGAAAATCACTTTTTTTCCCTTTTTTTTTAAATCTTGCCTTAAAACGGCATTTTTTTTTGTGTGTGTGTCTGTGTCTGTGTTCATAACATCCTGTTTCTGCTTTCACTTCTGTTGCCCGTCTCTTTCCTTGGCAAACACTTCACTGAAGTGCCAGTAAGTGCTGTGCTGACAGTCGGCAATTTGTGCATGTCGGTTCTGCTGTGAAAAATAAACAAGCGTCCCTTCTGAGTGTGAGATATTCAGATGGGATGAGGGCTGTGGTGGAGGCGCCTCTCAAGACCTGCGGTGTGAACGTCTAGAAATCCCCTAACCTGGGGCAGAGTGACTAAATCTGCAAACCAAAACTGCAAAAATAAATAAATCTACCGGTACATCTAGCAATGACAATTTGTAGTGTTAAAATTACCAGTTTGCTTGTTTCAATCTTTTTTCTTTTTTTTTACTCATCGTTTGCTTTATTTTGAGAACATTTTAGCTTAAAATTCTGTAAATAAAATCTTACATTGGCTAGCGGTATATTACTGTAGTTTGTAACTAGCTATGAAACTATTAATACTTGAAACAACTTTTACATCGCCACACTTACCCACAGCTTTTGATATCTCAAATTTATTCTAGAAAAATCTTCCAAAGAGTAAGGATTAGCATTTTTTTTTAAGTAACACATCACCCACTCCTTTCCGTCCACATATGTTGAGAAATTACTAAAAAGTTACAGCCAGTATCTGTAAAACTGACAGTTTAGTTATGTTTGTGTTTGATATGGTCAATGAGCAACCATTTTGAATTGGGTTGACTCCAAATAATCAGTTTTCAGTATGTTGTATCACTTCTATGGATTACTTTCTGAAAGTCATTAAAATCTGTCCAGTGGTTCGTGACGGGGCTTTAATTTATTTTGACAGTGCGTTCCAGTAGCTGCTTGGATCCAGTAACTCACTTACTAATAATAGTGATGAACAAATATGACTGCCTTGAACAAATTAAACTTATATTGGATATGTAAACTGAAAATTATTACATAAACACTAATTTTAAATATAACAGCCACTTACAAGCATTCAAGTTTCCCCAGTAGCATTTCCGCATCTACGCCTAAAAAAAAAAACTCCACCCCTACAAGAGTGGTGGAGGTGAGTGCCGAGCTAACCAGGCAGTCGTATGGCAGGAGCCAAAAGGCAGCTGTCATGAATAGACGGAGGAGTTGCCTTCGGACAATGAGCTGGGACGGTGTCAAGCTCTGAACCATCAAGTAAGGGGGGTAGGATGCTTGACAGAAGCAGATTGTTTACAAATGGAGGTAAACGTACAGTATGTTTAACAACCTGTTAAAATACACCAAAATGCAGGAATTTGCATCTACTTTGTTCAAAATTTTCTGGGGTAGGACCTGCGGCACGCCTGCTATTTGCATTCTGGCATCGATCAGTTTACAAGTTAAGTCCTGGTTCATGAGATTTATATACGAACACGACAAATGCACATGTAGACAGAGAAAACGTTATTGCCTTTTGGCTATGGATGATGAGACTTTTTGAGAAGCAGTCCTATTTTAAAATGTTTACGTTTTCAATTATTAATGTTTTAAGAACTTTTGGTTAATACAGTATTCATGCTTTTTTAAGTTTAAGTAACTCCTTATTGTACAATATTCAGCATGTTAGCTTAATGTTGCAAGTAGCTAACAAAGTGTAGAGATAACTTTAAAAAAATTGTTAAACATAGTTGAGTTTGTTAAATGTGTAAAATAATTAAAACGAGGAAAAGAAGTTCATAAAAACTAAACATCCGGTCTCCTTCGGATATGCCGTTTTCCCGCCTTTAAGCTAAACATCAGTCTGCCTTGGATATGCCATTTGCCCGCCTTTTTTAAGCTAACAGTTTCCGCGCAGTAGGACAGTTCATGGTGTTAGCACTACAGCTAACTAAATGCAGAGATGAAATTAAAGAGAATTATTTTAGTATTCGCAAAAACTAATTGTACAAATTGTTAAAATTATAACTACAAACTTGCCTTCAAAATGTCTGTGGTAAATCCCAAGATTAAACCCGTAAGACCAAGTGTAATTTTTCACACTGTCCGTCCTCCTTACTTGCTCTCCTTTCCAGTTCACAGGAAATTGACGCCTGTCTCTCCTCCTGTCTTAGTGTGAGAGATGAGGACACCCTGGACATGTCCATTTAAAGTCTTTAGGCCTGATATGAATTAATTTGCAAAATACAGTGTTAAAAAAATCTGGGAAAATATTGAATCACAAAGAAACTGAAATTTAAACATCTCATTTGGTTTTTATTATCACCTTTTTAAAAGTTGAAGACACGTTATTTTTTAGAAAAACTGTATTAAAACACTATAATATTCTCATAATTGCATTTTGCATTACTGTTTTTTATGTGCTGTAAATGTACAAAATAATTATTTAATTAAATATGAGCTTATATGAACATCTTGAAAACAAAACAAAGAAAAACATCCACTTTTACATAACCAAAATACATAAAACACCTTTTACTAAAACGAACTGTCCAAACTTGGGTTGTATAAATTAATGTTCTGTAAAGAACGTCACCTGTCCCTATTCACCCTTGTTTCCAGAGCTGACTTCCTGCAGGGATCCAACAGCCAACTGGTTCCATATACTGTAGACTGAATTTCAGTATCAGAGGATCTGGACCTTTCAAGTCCTTTTATTGTAACCATGGTACGAATGGTCTGAATACCGGTGTAAACCATGGAACCAGCAATGGGAGAACTGTTTCCTCTGAGCGGGCTGACCGATAATCCTCAGGTGCACTCAACCAGACAGGAGCCCAGAAAGAGGCCAAATTACAGATGCACAGCGGAGAAGCACCTAAATAAATTACCTCTTTTCAATGGGTATTTTTCCCCCGATGTTGACATAAAACCAGTAGGTACGTGCCAAAGTTTTCCAGTCACACTTAAGCTCCGGCGATCAATCAGCTTTTCCCATCAAGCTTTGTCCGTAATTCCCTGGGATGAGTTTGGGTCATGTGAGAAACCAATGTCTGACAATGGTCCAGTTTCCTTATCGTCTTCGTTCGGGGGTTCGAACGAGATGGTTGTCTGAACAGTCAACGTTCGCTCCCTGAGAAAGAAATAAAAGGACAATAACCTCAATTGCCTCTTAAACTGTGTTTGTTGAAAGTACATAAAAGTGTTAAAGCAGTCTTTGCAGGATTCACTTCAGTCGTCACATTAATTTATTTTACTGACTGTTCAGTCATCTTTGAATCACTCATCATTCTCTAGAGATTTTCCAACTTGATAACTTGGGATAAATGAAGATGTCAAGTTTATAAAACCCTGTGTTAAACCCAATGTTTCCCATCTTATTCCTCAACTTGTCTCAATATGACCTTCTAATTTAAGCTCTGCCGCTCAGATCCTGACGAACTGGTTGCCATGAGTCTTTATTTAAACAGTTCATGTGACTTCTCATTGTTTATAGTAACGGCTGATACTTGGGGTGAACTTTTTCCACTGAACACCCTTTTCCCCAAAAAAATGTCAAATGGTTCTTTAAACAGAAATAAGAAGAAAGGTTGGGGGGTCTTTGTGAAGATAAAATTAAACAAGAGGAACACATTGTACCGTCAGTGACTACAATCTATAGCCATGGTCCAGACAAGTAAAGACCGTGTCATAACTTTGACCTTCTTTTGTGACCTTGACATTGGAGCTGGGTTGTGAAAAGTATATGGGATAATTTGTCTGGTGAGGACACATATGTAAGAAATTTTGTTAAATTATCATGAGCAGATCAGAAGTTATGGGTGGGACAAGAGAAAGTTTACGAACAGACTGACGGAGACTGTCTAAATTCAATACAACTTTATTTATAAAGCACTTTAAAAACAACACCGTTGCCCAAAGTGCTTAATGTTCGCTTTACAACAGGAGTATAAATATCGATCACAATATCAAGTTGTGCCTAACTTCTTGATACGTTGCTTCCAATAATCAAGACTTCCCTGTCATTTTACCATAATTTAGATTATTAGTTCTTCAGGCAAAGGTGTTTTTGTCAGCCTTTTTACTCATTTTGTCTCTGCAGCTTGTTACAAAGACACAATTTGTTAAAAAGTTTTAGTTGAATCTATGAAAAAAAAGTACCAAAGAAAACAGTTTAATGCATAAAATAATATTTCCTCTCAAATCCAAGCTAGTCGAGGTAAATAAGCGCACGTCTTGAGTCGGGTTCTGCTAGAGTTTTCTTCCTGATAAGAGGGGTCTTTTTTTGTAAACAACAGTTACTGCTAGGCCTGTCACGATAACAAATTTTGCTGAGCAATTAATTGTCTCAGAAATTATTGTGATAAACGATAATATTGTTTGAAATTTAACATTAAGTAAGAATTATTGTCAAATTTAAGAAGAAATGCTGGTTAATTTGCTTTGAGTGTAGTACCTTTGTTTGACCACTGGATGGCAGTATGAGACTGTTTGAACTGAAGGATGGATAGTGAGGGAGTGAGCAGCGTGTCTTGTTAAGAAAAATGGGAGTGAAGCCCCTTGACGTGTGTGACATGGGCTGTCTGCATTTTTTCAGTTCTCAAAAAGGTGAACGTGTGGTTTGAGTTCTTTAGCATAGCATTTTTCACACAACGTTTTTAATGAAAAATCAGTAAACAAGCTCTCAGCTTCTTTTTGCAGAGAAAAAACTTTCTACACGAAGGCGCAGGCTTCAACCGTGAATTTTGGAGTTTCGACAAAATGGAGGGTTTTTTTTTCCCCGAGGTCAGTCTTTTAGCTTAGCTCGTAGCTTAGCTTCTCAGCTTAGCTTCTTTTAACAATCCATAAACACAATTTTGGACGGTTAAAACCGATTTTAAAGAGAAAAACGTAAAGGGAGGGGGTCAGTGAGGAGCACCGGAGTTGAGCCTTTTGTCATCCAGTGTCTTCCATGGAAAGAGAGACATGAAGAAACGATAAAGCCTATAAATGAAAATGAGGTTGATAATTTTAATTTATCAGGTGATTAATTGATTTATTGTTTATCACGACAGTCCTAGGTATGGTTAAATATACTACTGGAAAACTTTAAAAATAAATTTGATTTCCACAAATCATCTCCAAGCACACATTGGTGTTAGATGGTCCACAGCAAGGTCCCAACCTTCACTTTGGTAAAAGGTCTGTACTTGTATATCACCTTTCTATCTTATCAAGACACTCAATGTGCTTTACACTACAAACTGTGCTCTCATTTGCCCATTCATACTAGATCTGTACAAAGACTAATCAGAGCTTTATTACATTCTTACACCAATGGGACATGCATTGGAAGCAATGGGGCTCAGTGTCTTGCCCAGGAACACTTTGGCATGTGACTGTTGGTGGAATCAAATCCCCAACTCTTGTATCGGAGAACGACTGCTCTCAGCTATGGCCGACAGACAAACTCCCAACACTTTGGGAACCACAGCAGACAGTCAACTGTAGGATGATGCAACACTCAGGTCTTGTGTCAGGTCTGTGCTAGATGTTTTTTTTTTTTTTTTTTGTCACTTGTTTTTAGGTCTGACACCTTTTTTTTTGTTTTACCACCACTTCCTTCCTTTTCTAAAAACAAACTCCTACAACAATAAGCTGCCATGAACAAAGACTGAAAATAAATATTCAAACTGAAATTTAAAAGGGTTTAACACATTTTTTAAATCAAACTGGTTCCTTCATGGCTTCATGAGGAGACTAATGATAAATGTGGACACGTCAGTGGGACATACCTTCCTTCTGGTTGCGTGTGGGGCCAGCTGGCTCTTACTGTCCACCCGAGGACAGTCTTTAAGTACCGGGAGCAGCAGGGGAACCTGCGATTCAGCTGCTCCAGAAGTTCTTCTTTGCGCAAGCCGTAGACAACCGGCGCGATGCACTGCGCCACGCTGAAGAAGGCGAAGATGACCACAGCTGCCAGCTCTTTGGTCTCTCGCTGAATAAAGTTGTTTTTTCTCAGAATCGTGAGCATGAAGTTCACAAAGCTGGGCAGGAGGCAAACGGCCAGCTGGGTTCCGTGCAGGGCGATGGTCCTGCACCCGGCCCGGTTGCGCCGGTTGAGAACCCCGAGCTTCCGGCTCTCCTGCAGAATCCTCATGTAGCTGTAGAGGATGAGCAGCGTGCACACGCTGATGAAGAGCACCTTCTGCAGCTCGCCTCGCTTCAGCTGGGCCCGGTCACATTCCTCGTGGTCCTCGGAGTCCGGCTTGACGAGCAGATTGAGAGGGATGATCAGGGCCAGCAGCCAGGTGACCACCCCCAGCACCCAGGGCCAGTACCTGAGAAACGATCAGGGTCAGTGTGAGGCTTCAAATAAAGACAACTGCAGCGTTAACTGTGAGTTTGATCCTTGAACACACCGAGTTGTATTTTAGGAAGCTGGTTAAAAAAGATCAGAGATTTAAATCCATGTTAAATTAAACTAGCTTAGGAACACACACCCCATGGGTGCCAACAAAGATTTGAGTGGTCTGTTGTAGCGCTTGCTGTGTGTATTAGGGATTAGGGGCCGAGATGGGTAGAGGTAGGGCAGCCGACCCAGGACTCAAAAGTCCCAGGTTCAATCCTCAGTCATTCCCACGTGTCATGGTGTCCCTGAGCAAGACACCCAATCGCTCCCCAGGTGCACACATTGCTGCCCACCCCTCCACAGTTCCTCCTTGGCCCTGCTTTACCCTGCTCAGTCCGGCTTCGTGTTCTTTTCCACAGGGCCTTCTTCGTGGAACCGGACTGTTTTTTCAGTACCTACTTCTCTGCAATTCCATTGAGGCCAAGCAGGACTCTAAAATGTGACGTCAGCGCACTGTTGGTTACTGATTGTCAGGGGGCGGAGTTATTGGTCAGAGGGCTGAGTTTCATAAACTTCCACCGCAACCCAATCTGCCATTTTCTGTTTAACCCGCCGTTAGAAACAACTCGAATCCAGATGAGCATACAGGTAGTCCCCGGTTTACGGCCGAGATCCGTT
>JARVLU010000001.1:18701066-18713166 GCA_031762415.1 Simpsonichthys santanae
CCCACCCCCGGCTAAGTCCTGCTCCGGGCTCATCACTCAGCAAGTCTATTTTTCTCTTTTTATTTTCAATCCCAGCAGCTCGGCCAATCGCAGAGGCGGGCGCTGCCAAAACAAAACGACCGCTCGACCTATAGGAGCTCGTCCACCTGTCCTGACGGACTCCGGTGCCATGTCCCCCGAGCCATGACGCCATATCTGCCGAATGGAAACAGAAGTCTTAACGACAGGTCGGACGGATGGTTCTCAGATCGGTATCTGGGCTCCTGATGGGTTTTCTGAGGGTTCCCGTTTGGTTTAAAGTGAAACTGGAGTTAGTTTGGTCTCTGGCTCAGCTGTTCATAAGAGGAACAGGTTGTAGATCAAAATATTGTGATCCGAGTGTAAAACTTATTGTAACTGAAAACTTCAGTCTCATAAAAATATCACTGAGGATAAAAACTATAAAATCACAACAAGGGTTCATAATCTAACCAACAGGTAATATGTTGGGCAAACTGTTACACTTTTATTTGATTTTTTTTTTAACAAGTGAAACACAAAAGTCAGAAAATGTGCATTTAAGCCATTTTCAAGCAAAACTTCATAAAACATTTCTCGATCAAATGAATCTCATTTTAAATTCCAACTGTGGTGAACCTGCACTAATTACTCATTGTGCTGTTTTAATACCATGAACAATAATTAAATAAATAATTGGACTGAAACAGTACTTTTTTTGGAAACTGTAATACAAAAATGCAGCACAATAATTTGTATTTTTATTGCTTTTTTTAAAAACAAAAAACAAATGTTAAACGTCTAAGACTTGTTTAACAAAGTTAAGTCAGCTCCTCTGGCCAGTTTCTTTGTGTTAAAACATTTCATTTTTCATCCAAAGGACTTCATCAGTCCAAGGAGCCACAACAAACTTAGTCCCATAAGTGGCTTACTCACATAGCTGGCCAACCAGTTTGATGGTGATAAGATGGTTTCTGGTGTCCGCCCTCTCCCCTGTCGACTCGTCTGAGGCAGCCATGGCCAATGTGGTTCAAAACATCAAAGTTCATGCTCAATGATCCAGGTAAAGAAGTCCTCTGGATTGTTTCTTTGTGTTGAAACTTATTTTTCATCCAAAGGACTTCATCACTCCAAGGAGCTTCAATAAACGTTGTCCAAACAACAACTTTTTTTTTTTTTTACTTGTCAAGGGACTACAGATGTGACTTAGCTTTTGCTATAATCTGGTACAGCGCATCAAATGGTGGCATTTATGTTTGAGTCGTGCATCGTCCTTTTTTAAATAAAGTTCATTCATTCAAAAAAGTTTGACGTTTGAATTAACTTTGATGTTTTGAACCACATTGGCCATGGCTGCCTCAGAGGAGTCGACGGCGGAGAGAGAAACAATCTTCTCACCATCAAACTGGTTGGCCCACTATGTGAGCGAGCTACTTATGAGACTGAGTTTGTTGTGGCTCCTTGGACTGATGAAGTCCTTTGGATGAAAGCCAACATATTTCAACACAAAGAAACCATCCAGAGGACCTGACTGAACTTTGTTGTCATTTTTACCTGGATTGTTGAGCATGAACTTTGATGTGTAATATAATCACACCAGTGATGGTGGTAGATGTTTTTTCTGCTTTACGTGAGGCTCGGTGATAAAGTCTTCAGTAAAAAAATGCCATCCCAGGAGCAGAAACATGAAACAGAACGTGTCTTTTTAAAACATAAAAGTTTATCTAAAAAAAATAAAAATAAAAATAAAAAATCATCCAGAGGACCTGAGTAAACTTTGTTGAATGTGTCTTTACCTTCATGGGGCTACAAGGTTCTTTGTGTTCCTTCTGAATTAATAGTCTCAAACCTTCAAAGGTGTCTCACAAAAGCTCTGTTCGCAGTCTTGCTTCAAGTTGTCCTGAAACAGGACAAAAGTTGTGGTCTCTTTTTAAATACTGTCTTTGTGTTCTTGTAGTTTTTAAAAATGTCATTCAGGTTCTGGGGTTGAACACACCAGAACAGGAGGAGGAGAAGGAGGTGGTGTCTCGGATTCAACGTCAGGGGAAAGTTTTGGCGGCGTCACCAACATCCGAGTCTCTTCCGCTTTCTTCGCGTGTTTGCTGCCGCCGTGGCGCCCGGAGTCTTTCTCAGTCAGCAGGTGAGGGGGGATGTACCCCGGCTGCGTCTTTGTGCGCTCCCTGTCACGACCGGGGTCATTTGGGGACTTCTGAGGACAGCGGCCTCTTTTGTCCTGTCCCCGGAAGCCCCTGAGTTTGGGGTTCCAGTGTTCCCGCCACTGGAGGGCCAGGGTGGAGCGGTCCGCCACCAGGCGACTCTCCTCGGGGCCCCAGCTCCGCTCCCCTTCCTCGGCGCCGATCAGGAGGAACGTCCGGCCTACGTGGAGGGCGGGGCAGCCGCAGCTGAGGTCACGGTCCGGGACCCAAAGGGACTGGGGGCCCCTGCGGATGCGGGAGTTGGACCCCGTCCGGAAGACTGTTTGTATAGAGATGGAAAACTGCCACCAGGGACCAGAACGCTCCATCCCTTTGACCTGCACCTTCAACACTGACAAAAACAACAAGAGTTAAAAACTTGACCACCATGATCTTATCATATCTGTACTGGGAATAAAGAAAAAAGGTTTATTTATTAATAAATATAACAATATTAGTAGACACTAACCGTAATCCTTGAGACAATAGGTCTCCAGGTTCATGGTGACTTTCACCTGCGAGGGCTGGCAGTATGAGACGCACTCCTCCGCTGTGAGGAAGAGGGAGAGCGCCGCCGTCATTTCATGACACACATATCAGCACATGCATTTCCCCCTAATTACAATATGGCTTCTTCTGTTTGTCATCACAGTATCCTCTGACAGCAGCAGGTGGGACATTCCTCCAGCTGCCACCAGGAGGAAACGCGTTGCTGCCGCTTCGCTACGAGTTGAGCCACAGGGCAGCATGAAGTCATAAATCTAAATATTATACATGATGTGAAAAACAAGGGGGATAAAAGTGCTGAATGATTGGTTTGAAATCAGTGCTCCTCTGTTCCTCATTTGATATGAATCCATCTTGTTTTGATAACACAACTCAAATTTTGCTCTTTCATTTTATCGCAGGGGTTCTCAAACATTTTTGGTTCAGGGATCCCCTCATAATAATGGAAATATTTGTGTAGCGTTAATAATTTAGACCTGTTCTTTAATAGTGTCAATATAATTTGTATACTTTTAAATGTGGGATTTTTCATTCAAGACACAATTAACAAAATGTTTAATTTCAAATTACAGTATTGAGAAAATTGATATTCATTTAATGAACAAACGTATTGCCGCCACAGCAAATTATTACAGACAGCTGAACATAATCATAACAGCAGTAATTATTTATTTATTTATTTATTTATTTAATTTAATTTCCAATAAAAACACAAATACAATTTCAGAAAATTAAAAATAACAAATATAAAATGAAAGGAAGCAGAAGAAGAACATTCATTTATGAGACACTATTTCATATGTAAGACAAAAATACTCATAATTAGAGTATTAGATTGTTTTAAATAAATATAATCCTGTGTACAAAGTACAAAAAGTAGTACAATCTCATACATTCTTTGAGTTGTATCATGGGCCAATCTTATAATGAGAGTGTTGCTAAATCGTAGCATCGTCTTATAAATATGCATTAGCTTCTCCTCTTTATGAGATGCTGAGGCTACATTTACACTGTGTTGATGCTCAGATCTGATTTTTGTTCATAACCAATATTTTTCATGTGGTTGTTCAGATTATAATTTAAATATGATCGTCATCAGAATGCGCAGAAGGAGATGTGATGTCATACCCAGCATGCTGTGTTTAGGGAAGTAAATATGGATGCCACACGTTAGCATATCTGTATCAATTCTGAAGTTGTTATGCAACCAGAGCCAATCAATTTGTTTGGTTCTCTGTTTACATTTGATCTGACCTCTTCATGGCTACGCTGTCACAGATTTGCAGTTCTGCGGCGACAAGCTGTAACAAACTAAAGTAATCACGTTAGTCTCGATACGATTCAACTCCAACGTTAGCATCATGTTTTGCTGTGGACTTTCAATCATCCAGGAATTTTCTAATTAAAAGAAAAAGGAGAACACAACTACTTTTGTTCTGTAGCTGAAGATATGTGATGTTCAAAGATTTAAGCCGCATGACATTGGTAGTAATATCCTCTGTACTTGGATCGATCCAAATCCACCAACCTCACTGACGTAAATATTACCAGTAAATGAAATGCAACGTGACCGTTCAGACTGAGTTTGCTTTGAAAAACATTAGATATGTATTGGATTGAGTACTAAATATGAATAAGACCTGGGTTTGATATAAAAATATATATAATCAGATTTGTCACATTCAGACTGTCATAAAAACCTAATATGGGTCACATCAGGACAATAATCATCAGATTTGGGACGCATTTGCCTGCAGTGTGAACGTAGCCATGGTCATATCTATAAGAGCTAATATTTATGACTCACAGCTTTTATTTCATCTCATATTTATGACTTAGCCTCTCGTCCTTATGTCATTATTATCACACACCTATCTCATAACAGCTCATATTCATGAGATGCTTCTAATATAATTGCTAAGCTAATTACGAGTTAGCTCTTTTATTATTATTAAAGGCAAATTCTTACACATGTGATCCTAAACTCTAATTATTTTTCACATAGGCATCTTTTTTATTTAATTTACTCGCATTTAGATAGCTAAGTTAGCTAAATCTTAAAATTATGACAAAGTATATTTTCAACACAGTGATGGAAACAGAGTAATAGCATTAGATATTCTCACAGATATTTTTAGTAATGCAAACTGCTAAAAAATTGCTTTGATGAAACCACCAACGCCTCCATACACACTTATTGCAAAGATTAAAAAAAGGTAGATTAACTCACCAATGCTGTACTGAGGTTGGTACACTGGGGTCGGAGCGACCTCCTGAATTCCTGTGAGCATAGACAGAGTTTTAAACAGGTGTCAGATGTGCAGAGAAACCTTCAGGCTACAGAAGCTGTCAGATTGTTGCACTCGTGTGTTTTATAGTGGAACGCCTCTTGGTACACAGGCATGTCCACGCAGAAGGTAAGCAAGTGCCATTAGGAGCGAGTGTGTGGTCCTTTTATCGTCTGGAAACACACCCTGTAAGGCTCGTCGAACACGACCAGACGTAAACTTTACTTTTAGTCATTTTAATAAGGTAAGACCATACACCAACGCTTGCATGTTTTTGTCTCAAACACTGAACAGACGCTTGTAAAGTCACCCCCTTACATGTTGAGTGTATGGGCCAGTAAAATTGGGGAATCAAAATTAACAACTTGGCTAGACGGACGTATATTATCCAGACCTATTGTAAAAAGTTCCACCGTATATGTTAGGGCTTCGTCCTGCTCCTGTTTTCTTTGACACAGTTGAGCTGGTGATTCCCAAACACCTCCAAGCTGAGAGCCCCCCCACACATTTTAAATAACGGTGAGATTGATGATACCGCCGCCATATTTCACAGATGGGGTAAGGTTATTATGCAGGAATGCAGAGTTTTCCTTTCTCCAAACAGAACAATTTCCATCTACACCAAAACGTTCTATTTTGGTCACATCCATCAACATTCTTCCAACAGACTTCTAGCTTGTCCATGTGATCTTTATCAAACTGCAGATGAGCAGCAATGTTCTTTTTTGGAGAACAGTGGATTCCTCTTTGCAACCCTGCCATGCACACCGTTGATGTTCAGTGTTCTCCTGATGGTGGACTCATGAACATTAACATTAGTTCATGTGCGAGAGGCCTTCAGTTGATTAAAAGTTACCCTGGGGTCCCTTGTGACCTCGCTGACCATTACACTTGGAGTGATTGTTGTTGGTTGACCACTCCTGGGGAGGGTACCAGTGGTCTTGAATTTCCTCCATTTGTACACAATCTGTCTGAGTATGGATTTGTGGAGACCAAATTCTTTACATATAGTTTTGTAACCTTTTCCAGCCTGATGAGCATCAACAACTCTTTATGAGGTCCTCAGAAATCTCCTTTGTTCCTGCCATGATCCACTTCCACAAACATGTTGAGAAGATCAGACTTTGATAGATCCTGTTCTTTAAACCAAACAGGGTGCCCACTCACACCTGATCATCACCCCATTGATTGAAAACACCTGACTCTAATTTACCTTCAAATTAAGTGCTAATCCTAGAGGTTTATATGGGGTGCCGTTAGTAAAGGTGCACAGTCTAAAATTAATATTAGTATTTTGGTTTGTTTAGCCTTTAATAAGAAAAAAAAAGTTATTTTTTTCAAAGTCATATTTTCACCATGTTATTCATCCATTTATAAATGTCATAGTTCCCAACTAAATATTTGTTATAAGATAAATATTTAGTTTACAAACTAAATACTTAACTTGCAAGTTAAATATTTAGTTAGTAAACTAAATATTAAGACGTAAAAGAAATATTTAATTTATACCTAAATATTTAGTTAGTAAACTAAATATTTTGGTACAAATAAAATATGTAATTTACACATACTATTTGGTTTACCAAGTATTTAATTTATATGCTAAACATTTACTTCCTAAACAAAATATTTAATTTGCTAACTATATATTTAGCACAGGCCTAAATATTTACGTTAAATATTTAGGTCTAGCAAATTAAATATTTATTTAGGAAATTAAATGTTTAGTTTGTAAAATATATATTTAGGTCCTAGCTAAATATTTAGTTAGCAAATTAAATATTTAGTTTAGGAATTAAATGTTTAGCTTAGAAATTAAATATATTTAGGTGTAATTTAAATATTTAATTTATACCTAAATATTTAGTTTACTAATTAAATGTTTAACTTGCAAGTTAAGTATTCAGTTTGTAAACTCAATATTTATCTTGTAAATTAAATATTTATTTGGGAACAATGACATGTATAAATGTATGAATAACATGGTGAAAATATGACAAAAAAAGCAACTTTTTTCTTATCAAAAGCTAAATAAACCAAAATATTGATGTTAATTTTTGACTGTGCAACTTTACAAACAGCACCCCATAGATTCAGATACTTTTGTCAGTCACAAATATGTAATATTGGATCATTTTCCTCAATAAATATATGACCAAGTATAATATTTTGTCTCATTTGTTTAACTGGGTTCTCTTTATCTACTTTTAGGACTTGTGTAAAAATCTGAAGATGGTTTGGGTTATATTTATACAAAAATATTGAAAATCCTAAAGGCTTCACAAACCTTCCAGCACCACTGTACATTGGAGTTGAGTATAGCCTTTGGTCTCTCTGGGAGAAGAAGAGCTGAGGTGTTGGAGGTGGCAGTGGGGGTAGACAGATGCTATACATAGCCTGTGATGGTCTGGCAGTAAAAACAAACAAGGTTTTCTTTCACTCACTCCTTTCACTGGGAGAGTTATGAGTCTGAGCCCTGCCGTTGGGGGTGTTTTGAGCCGTGTAACAGGTGTCGAGGTGCCTACTTCTGGCTCCTTATATCACCTGATTGAGATTTACAAAGCAACACTGCCCGTGTAGTTGTCGGCACTTGTGCGATTTGTTGGGACGGTGCGTGTGGATTATCGCTTATGGTGCTGGGCAGGCAGAGATAGGAGGTGCAGCCATCCTTTTGATCTGACACTGATCTCTGATCAGCGTGAGATGAGGTTTCCTTGCGTCGGTCAGCTCGTGTTAACGCTGCTGTGGAAACCGTCTCTAGGGATGATGAAAAGGAGGCACGATGAATGACTGAGTTAAATTAGTCTGAGGAGCCCTTTTAATATCTAGCTGATAGTTGATAAAAGGCTTAAAGAGCTGCATGCAAAAGGTTCAAACCATTCAGGCCATGAGCCGATGAAGCTGAAGGAAAAATTAGAGGTAATTTTGTCAGACTGACTGCAAATCCAGAGGGGAATACTTTAAGCATAAAAAGAAGCAGTTTGCTATGAAAAAGGTTTGATTAATGACACACAGGGCATAGAGCCAAACGGTTAAAATAAACATAGGGTATTCTATTTAGGAGTACTTAAGAGTGATTCATTGCATAAGCATTAAAACACCCTTATGACTATTCTGTTTTATTTTTGTTGTTGTTGTGTATCTTGTTTACGGCTTTGAAATAAAATATGCAAATTCAGCATTTTTTTCCCCATTACACCCAGTGGATCAATTTACAGGACTGACATTTGTTCCTCAAAAGACTGCACGCCTAAGCTTCCATAGACTACATTTATACTTTAGCTTAAAATATTTACCTCAAAAGTGAAAAGAAAGGATCTTTCATATCTTGTACATAAAACACACTAGAAACAAAAATTAATGTGTGTGCCCCTCAGTCTTTTGCTGCTTGGAGTTTCTTTCTTTTAATTTTTTTTTTTTTTTTTTATCCGAACAAATGTTTGAGGTTTACTTTTTAGTTTGTTTCTGTCTGCACACCTGTGTTTGAGTGACAAACACAGGTGTGTGGTTTCCATGGTAACTATAAAAAGCTGCCAGCAGCCATTTAAGAAATTCTGACACTACCACCTCAACGTGTCTAAAGTGACAAGGGATGCACAATATTATCGGCATGGTATCGGTATCGGTCGAGATTAGTGTTAAATATTAGACATCGGCCATTCCATCAAAATAACTCACCAATATAAAATATGCTATTTTTTGTATGACAACCCAGTGCAAGGACGCCTGCAGTGTCGGCACAGTATGATTATGTCACCTGCGCCTACCTGATCTGATCACGGCGGAGAGGAAGAAGTCAAAATGTCAGCGGTGTGGAAGTTTATTTTTCGTTGAGGCTGTTGGATTCCAAATATTTTTGGACTACGTTGAGCGTCGTTCCCAGTCAGAGATATTTTTCCGACGTAGCCTAGCATGATTAGTCTTACGGCACAATGGATAGACAAAAACTTTGAATTTAAAATGGCTGTCCTTCATGCACAGGAGTGCAGAGGATCCCACACTGCAGGAACCTGGAACAAGCCTCCACAAGTGAGACAGCATCACATGTGACTAATAAATAACATTTAACACTTTTCATTTAATAGAAGTTAAAGTGCTATGCATATGTCTGTTACTAAATATGTGTCACCAGCTCTTACAGCTGTTGCACAATTTTTGTAGCAAATAAGCCTAAATAAGAGAGATATGATCTGACAAAGGAAACTATGTATAAAATATCGGTATCGGTTATTGACCAAATAAGTTTTACCATATTGGATATCGTCCAAAAATCCAATATCGTGCATCCCTAAAAGTGATCTTTTCATGTGACCTGATTTCAAACCAATATCACTCACTGTGGTGTACTTACTTATGCACGGCCTCAGAATGGACCTGCCCTGTTTGTATCCTGGGGCGCAGCGGTTACACCTGAGGCCAGTCACTCCTTCTCGACACAAACACTGACCCGATGTTTGGTTGCACCAGCGACCCACCGCCCCCAGTGGATGGCACTGGCACGCTGGGGAAGGAAACAACACACCATTGGCATTTGACTAAATTGAAAAGGAATGGGTAAATCAGGTTTAATGTCGCGCCGTCGGTTATTAGACAAACAAGCGGTTTGCGGACGCCCCCACCCCATTGAGGGATTTGAATAGTGAATGTTCATTTTCAAGATAAGATTTTTTTTTCTGGACTGGAATTGAACAGTGAATGCAAGTGAACAGTAATGTTTTTGGTGCAAGATGTTCAAGTGGGTAGGTGTCACACTGTGGAGAAGAACAGAGCAGTTATTTTTCTTTGATTTATCCGAGATGGCGCAGTGACTGATCCTGGCGAGCAAAGGGAGCTCTTTAATTCACCATCAGGTGCAATGGAGGAGCCAAGGGGTGGAAATGGTGGCCTTGGTCACCATAGATTCATTTTTGTCTTCCCCAATCATTTGAGGAAACTATACTTTTAAGCAATATAAAAACTAGAAAGCATGGTTTTCTCGAATAATCAGGGTGGCCAGTTTATATCTATACAGTGGTGGCCATCTTGGATTTTGATGTGGCCACCCAATTTCACGAAGTGTTCTTAGATGTAGTCACACGCCAAAATAGAAGCTGATACCTTGATTATTTTTCAAGTTATGTTCACAGGATGGACCAATTCCTCTGTTCGCTTCACGACGGGGTACAAATTAAACAAACTGACTTTTTAAAAGTGGAGCTCTGTAGAGTTGTTGTCAGCAACTACAAAAGATACGTTTTCACTGTAGACGAGATTTTTAGAGACTTGAGTTTAATGTAAACCATGCTTTAACCGCTTGTTGGTAAAAACGACGACTGAAGACCATTCACATGTTAGCCAGGTCTAATCCTGAGAGACAGCAGGCATTTGTCCTTGATGTTTGTCCTTGAGTGAGACAAAGCGTACCCCATGCATACCAGTAAATCTATTTTTTTACCTGTCTCTGTGTGCAAACGAAGACAAATTCCTCCATGAAAAATGACAAATCACTGAGATGTATTCTTATTGCTGCTTTAGAGACAATGAACAACCTTCACCCAAATGAAGACGAATGCTGTGCCCGAACAGATTTAGTTCCTGTTGTATTGGTTGTGTTGCAGCCGAATAATAACTGCTCAGATTTGTCATGGTTTATGTGGCAACGCGTCTTATGTGCCACCACATACCCCGGGATGGAGCTAAATGGAAGAAGACAGATGGAGAAAAGGAAACCATGTTTCAGCAGCTCTGGTCACACTCGAGTAATGTTTACACAGATCCTTTTTAATGAGTCCAAACCGCCCGACCGGAGAAAATGAAGAATAATATCCCAGCTTGTCTCAGTGAAATATAGCTTCCATTAGGTAAAGCAAAAATATAAATCTACACTCGTGTTTTTTAAACAATTTCAAGTATAAAATGGGATGAATTTATCATCTATTTTAAAATCTTAGTTATTTTTCTCTACCTTCTTGCTCATCCTCAGAGAGCCCGTTAACTTTCATTCAACCTTTATTTATACAGGTTGGTCTTGGGATGCGTTGGGTCAAGCCTCCACATAAAACCACCGTGTCAGAGTCATGACAGGTCAAAGGTCAGGGGTCGTAGCAGATGCCAACCAGTGGCAACGATACAGGCGGTAGCTCAGCGGGCGTTTGTGTGTGTGTGTCTGTCCAGACAGGAATAGTTGTTCAATGTCACAATATTAAAGGCCTAGCATTACCTGAAGGAATGCGCATTGCCCACCACCTTTCATGTTATAGATTTAGACCAAGATCATCTGATCCTAAAAGATGATAGAGTTGTAACCTTTTTTCATAAAATCTTGAATATTAAATTATACACGGTCGCATGCCAATCTGTTAGCACTTACAGAGTATGTGTTAGAGATGACTCTCAGCTACCATCACACCAAGTTTTAGCTAACTATCCCTAAAATTGACTGAGCTATGGCTATTCTTTTGCTTTCAAGAAACCGTTGTGGTTTGCTAACAGACAGAAAAAAACGACACACACCGAGGCAATTATATTATCACTAGCCTTTCAGCAGCATATGAAAATAAAAACTTAGGGGTGGTTCACAATATTCAACAATTTCACAAGCATGCACATGATGGGAGAGGAGGTCAAGGACTAGCAGGGTCAACCAACATGTTGCTATTCTCCCACATGGCAAATATTGTGTATGCATGCTTAGATGTGTATGTATGTATACATAGGTTAATCGTGAATGTAGTACTCTCTACCACCTTGTGCATGTGCATATTGTCTTTTTCCAAATTTGTGTATTCTGCTTCTTTTTTTATTATTTCACTTTTTTTCTGAATAATTAGAACATGCTACTGGATGCCTCAAATTTCCCCCTGGTATTAATAAAGTAAGTACAGTATGTATGTATGTAAGTATGTCTAAGTCTGTATGTCTGTATGTATGTATGTAGATACCTACCCACCTACCCACCTACCCACCTACCTACCTATATACGTATCTTTCTATCTATCTACATATCTTTCTATCTATCTACGTATCTTTCTATCTACCTACGTATCTACCTACGTATCTACCAACCAACCAACCAACCAACCAACCAACCAACCAACCAACCAACCAACCAACCAACCAACCAACCAACCAACC
>JARVLU010000001.1:18713177-18724021 GCA_031762415.1 Simpsonichthys santanae
CTACCTACGTATCTACCTACGTATCTACCTACGTATCTACCTACGTATCTACCTACGTATCTACCTACGTATCTACCTACGTATCTACCTACGTATCTACCTACGTATCTACCAACCAACTGACCGATCGACCGACCGAAACGCTCAGAGCAGACACACTGCAAACGAACCACACATGCTCCGTTGCTGGTCCTGCTCTCGCTTACAGACCTCCTGGGACTTTTGTATCTAAAATCTAACTTTGCACTAAACGTTAATGTGTTTGTAGCATTGTCGTCATCATACAGTGTTTCCTTGACTGCATGTGTCATGTAAACACAAGCATTCTCACAGTCTGATAAAAACACTATATTAAGATGTTTTTTAATTTTAATTTTTTTAAATGTTCAGTTAGTCCAAGCCTCCACTGAAAATCTATGTTTCCCCCTGTCACCCCATCACACTCAGAGTAAACACACAGGTGTGTAGACTGACGTTGGCAGGCCTTGCGGTGGTTGAGTGGCTTGCTATGGTCACGGGTGTATCCGTTCTGGCAATACTGACAGTGGCGTCCGGCCGTATGATGGCGACACTTCAGACACACGCCTCCACTATGTCGACCCGACTGCTGAAACACCTCCATGCTGAAACGGCATTTGTTTGAGTGTCCGTTACACTCGCAGGCTGGGAAAAGGAGAAGAAGAGAATCAAAACCAGCAGAGGAGCAACTGTTATCTCTTATCTCAGATGGACTTTGAGTTATTCTGGTTTAAGCTGATTTTTTGGGACGATGAATATTAGAAATCAAATTGTTCAAGCGATCATGTTAGTGCCTCTGTACTGTATTTGTTCGTCTGTTAGCAAAATATTTCATGAAGCAGATGGATTTCAATTAAACTCTATTGACAGTAATCAATGGATGTACAGCTGATTCATTTTAGAGCTAACCTGACAGTGTAGCCACCAGAGCCAACTGCCCTAAGAAAACAACAATAGCCACAACCCAGTCACTTCTACAGATGTTGAGCTAAAACTTGGCGTGGTAGTAGCTGAGAGTCATCCCCAATTAACTCAACTGAGAACAGAGCAGGTATGGAAACCGTGCATTAATCTTGTGACTGCTAAAAATAAAATGAAAATGTCCGACTGTGAAGCAGGATAATATTTAACATGACAACAATAACAGAATTATATAACTGGAAGAATAATGTGAGAGGAAGTAGAAATTCCCAGCAAATGTTCAGTTTTTTTTTTTGTAATATAATAAATAAAGACCTCATCATTTGTAATTTATGAACTTAAAGTAATCATTGGACTCACCGACACATGGGTTTGGGTGAGTGGGTGTGGCTCGATGCCAGGGTCTGTCTAAATAGAAATCCTCACAAACGTCACAGTCCGGTCCCGCTGTGTGATGCTCGCACATGCACATTGCACGACCCGTGTCGTCACGGCGACACCTGGAGGCGTGTCCGTTGCACTTACACCTGCCTCCGACTTGCAGGTCGGAGATGGCAACAGGAGCCCGGACGGGAGAAACAAAAGCCGAGGGCGGCGGCGCCTGCAGATTCCTAACATTTTGTCGTACGTTGGCGTTGTTGTTCCTCCTCTTCCTCAGTTCCCGCCCTTTGTTGCTCCTACTCCGCCCTTCAACCGTCCACCTACAGTCTTCATTTGGGCAAGGGGCCCAATAATTGTCTTCCTTACTACGACCACGTCCTCTGCTCTTCCCGTCTTTTTTTGACAAAGCAACCGAGTCCATGCCGAAACCACCCTCCTCTTCCTTACTGGTCACATTGTGCCCATCTTCGTCTTGACTGGACCCTTTTCGGTGGTTCTTTCGACGGTGCTTGTCCACCCGTTCCAATTTTATCTCCCTGTCAAAAAATGCCAGTGTGTTATCTCTGTTTAATTTGTCCACTCGATCTCCAGCGTGGCCTTTTATCTCTGATCTCCACTTCAGGAACTCGGTTCCTCCGGCGTCATGGGGACCATCAAACCAACGGGCGTCCTTCATCTTATCCAAACTTCCCACGTCATTTGACACTTGATGGAAGATCACTCGAATGTCCGTGGCAGTTACCCAATCCTGGAGGGTCGGGCTGTAATCAAAGTCAGGAGAAGATGGCCGTCCGTCCAGAGCCGAGAAAGCGAGCACCATGGCGCCCCGCTGCCTCTGCAGAGGTCTAGGATCTGAGCAGAGGGGCTCCGTCTCTTGGTGTCTTGTTTGGGCGATGGTCCGGGGGTGCTGCTCGAAATTCCCAAGGCAGTCACTGGAGTAGTGCTGCATTGGCCTCCAGGTTCTGCCGTAATCCATCGATTTAAGAAGAGAGATGGAGATAGGATCCATCGGCTCAGCTTGGCTGCAGAACTGCAAACTTATGTAGGTGATCTCAAAGCGGCGTCCTAACGGCAGGGTGAGGACCCAATCACCCTTTTCGGCCCCTGCATGAGCCCTCCAGCAGGTGAGGTTGTGAGGGTTGTTCAGGTCTGTCAAGGTGGTGATGTTGCCCTCAGAATCATGCCCATGTCGCGAGTGGCTGGCATTGACAGGGACTCCATAGGCAGCGTTGATAAACTCCGACAGGCAATGTCGAGGACGGCCATCTGGGTGGTAGCACGGTTCATGAGGTGAAGTCCAACTCAGTGGGGGGTGGGAGAACGAGGACAAGATGAGTGACGGAGGGAGGAGGAGGAGGTGGAGGAGGAAAACAGGAATGATAGAGGTGAAGGGGGGGAGGGAAAAGGGTAGGAACATCATGTCATCGAGCCTGAAAGAAAGGAAAAGGAGAATTTCTTTTAAGAAAAAAATGTGAGCGTGAAAAAAGAAAAAAAAAATACTGATTGATTTATAAGACGTTCATCTGAAGGAGATCCAAGATAGACCACCTGTGCCTTTATTGAAAACATATGGTTTCACCAGACGGCATCACTTCATCGGCTTTCCATCGTATGCCAGTAAAGAGCTCACCCCGTAAAAATGTAACCTCAATTTTCTCTGTAGTGTCCACCGCTGATCTGAACCCGTAATCTCAGCAACCTTTGGGAACGTATCCATCTCAAAACTCGCCTCAAACTCTAAAATAGTGGAAGAGACTGGGGTGAAGAGGGGCACACACCCATAAGGTCCGTCTGAAATGACAAAAAACATGTCTGACAGCTGGTGCTAAACCCTGCGCTGGCCCACATCCATCACATTTATTGCTCTCTTTTCCAATCGTTTCACCCTTGTTTGGTGCAGGGGCCCCGAGCAGCGGGTCTTCTCCCGGTGCAGAATATAGAACACGAGAAAGGAAAGACAGAAGGGAGGAAGAGGAGTCGGAGATTAGATTTTGGGATGGTTGGAAATGATTTATGGGTTGAAGTCTGTGTTTGACTCGAGCCCTGCTTTTCTGCTTCCGCAGTGAAAACAAACACAGACTTGTGTCTCTCAAGAGTGTGAACAAATCCCTTTCTATGTTCTACCACCGGGGAGAACTGTAAATTATTTTCTCTGTCGGGATTGAACGAAGGCGAACAGTCACTTTGTCGTGTAGACAAATGGAACAATGCACCTCCTTTTTCTGAAATATGTGATTTATTATATTTAGCTGTCACTCAAAACCAATGTACTCACCAACAACTAACTCTTTTGGGTGTTGTTTTAATGTGCGGTGGAATTCTGCTTCAGTTTGGGGATTTTTTTGTTTTTTCCCTACAAACATTCCATACCAGGTAAGCACAGTGGTGGAGGGGTCATGGTTAGAGCTTGTTTGGCAGCCAAAAGGCCTGGACACCCTGCAGTCATTGAGTCGACCATCAACTCCTCTGTTGACCAAATGATTTTAGAGTCAAATGTGTGGACATCTGTTCGACAGCTGAAGCTTGGACCAAACCGGGTTATAAAATCAGACAATGATTCCAAACACAGCAATGAATCTTCAACGGAATGGGTGGAAAAAAGAATCAAGGTGTTGCTATGGTCCTAGCCAGATCTCCACTTGACTTAAACACTGTGCTGGAGGTTTAGGTAAGTAGATTTTATTATTGTTTTTCTTTACTATTTATACTTTTCTTGGATGTAATTAGGACACTGTGCACACAATTTAGTTCCACCACATGTACCACATGTACCACATGTGGTGCGAATGACAAATAAAGAGACTTTGACTTTGAGGTAAGATCTCAACAGGCTGCTAATGATAGAAATTAGTCAACTCAAAAGTGACATCTTTTATTGTTGCAGTAGTTCTAAGATCTAATTCAAGTTCTTTAAAGTCATTGTTTTTGGGTGCACTGTCTAAAGTACATTAATTTGTTACCCAACCCCCTCCAAAGGTTTTGGGTTAATGGTCTAGTCTACACCGAACAAAGTAAAGTCAGGTCCTCTGGAAAGTTTATTTGTGCTGAAGCATTTCATCTTTCATCCAAAGGACTTCATCAGTCAAAGGAGCCACTCACATAGTAGGCCAACCAGTTTGATGGAATTAAGATGGTTTCTGGAGTCCGCCCTCTCCCCCGTCGACTCCTTTGAGGCAGCCATAGCCAAAGTGGTTCAAAACATCAAAGTTCATGCGCAATCATCCAGATTAAAAAAAACATATCGCCATCAAACTGGTTGGCCCACTATGTGAATGTGCAACTTATGTGACTGAGTTTGTGGTGGATTCTTGGACTGATGAAGTCCTTTGGATGAAAGACGAAATGTTTTAACACAAAGAAACTGTCCAGAGGACCTGACTTAACTTTGTTGGATTGTTTCTTTTTTTTTATCTGGATTATTGAGCATGAACATTGATACTGGTCTACGCTTGTTTTTTTTTTAACATGGACGTTTGCTTCATATCTGTCTTTTCGGCTCCGGTGCACGTCAGACAGATTTGCGACGCTCGAGACTGCCCGGCAACTATTTTGAGAGGAAAATTTCTCCCACGCATTATGTGAAGATGTTCAAATCAAACTCAAACGTCCGCATAACAAGCCTCAACAACTTAATCATGGAAATTAAAAACCCCTCAAATACGCTGTTCGCCAACAAGTCACCACTCTTGGAGAGCAACGCAGGAACAAATGCCTGCAAACCTCAACAAGCTGAAACAATGTTGTACAGAAGAGTGGGCCAAAATTCCTCCACAGCTTGTGAGCGACTAATAAAGTCACACAGTAAACCACTACCGAGGGTTACGGCCGCTAAAAGTGTTTTTACAAGCTCTTGAATCATGTGATGGACTTGAGTCTTTTCACACAGCTTTTTTATTTTAGCTTTTTGTCTAATAAACCACGACAAGAGGGAATCTGTCGAGTATATTTGTTCACTTGAGATTTAAATAATTTTAGTACCCGTTTTATTGTTTCTTGGTACATATGAGACTAGGAATGAAAACAAAAATGGACTTTTGTTTTTGCTTGTAAATGTTTCATCAGTATAAAACTTCATTTCCAGCTACTTTCCCTCGGCCTCTTCGCCTCCATTTATCACCTGCCCCTTTCCTTCTGTTCGGAGAATATTCTTAACTGCTGCAAGATTGACGACGTCCTAACAAGCGTTTGACACTGACAGCAGAGTCAGCAGGGCAGCATAAACCAAACTCGTAGGAGAGGACGAGGCGTTCGAGCCTCTCCGGCCTCGTCATTCCACTCAATTAGCCACCGGTCGAAACATGAAGCCCTCCTCGGGGACCACACAGCTCCGAGAGCCGCGGGTCCTGGCGCTCCCTCGGTCACTCCTGACCCCCAAAAGTGACAGAGAAGCTCGAATTGGGCGGCTGTTTTCAGATGTTGCCACAGGAAACGCAGCGAGCGCCGCGATGAGTGGTCCGACCGTGACCCCGGTCCTGCCGAGCCGCATTCCTGGAGTCCAGAATGCTTCAGCTAGCCATTCCTGGCATGTCGGGACATGCCCCTCGGGAACCTGAAGGCACCGATAAGAAGCAGGACCTGTGATTAATTAGCTCTCCGGTTTCATTTGGTTTCCATGTCCATAAAGAAGGGACGACGGTGTGAAGGAGATTAAAAGCGAGGATGAGGTTTGTAAAGGGCTCTGGAAAGTTGATGGTTGAAATCATAGCAAAGAATTTTTCCCCGACGGGGAATTCAGAGCTGGTGGAGGCAGGTGGAGGTTCAGCATTGGCGGGGAAAGAGGGGGAGGTTGTTTAACATTCCCATGACACACACTCGCCCTCGTCTTTGCCGCATTAAACGACTAATTAAACATTGGTCCATTACAAGCGCTTTGATAAATGGATGCTCATAACAGAAGTCCCCCCCGGTGGGTTTTAACGGACCCCTCAAGACCAGATCTGGACTCGCTCATCCTCCAAGAACGCGTCATCTGTCTGGCACTACCGACCTGAACCGACAGATATGGATCAAGTTTTCTCTGGTTTCGTTCAGGAACATTTAAATATACAGATATCTTTTGAAGCATGCACTTAAAACATTGTGACGCTCTTATTTTGAAAACCCAACATGAACTAAGGTATATTAAAGAACTTGGCAATCATCTTAAACAGTCAAATAGTGGTGCGATGAGATCAACTGCATCTCCGGCGGGTGATCTTTGGAGGCGGCTATGCTTGGCCAGCAAGAGGCTGGAAAAATACTTGCTGACAACCTGGAGGCATGTTTACGGGCCGGTCCAACAGAGTGATGCTAGTTGGTGCTCCTTTCCCTCTGATGCTATTTATTTTTATTAGGTTGATATTTGAGTGGGAAAAATTTGAGAAAAACAATTAAAACCAGCAAAGTTCACTGGTTTAGCTGTAATAAAAATGTGCAGTCTGTAAATGGATGCAGTTTTTTTTTTTTTTTTTTTTTAAAGATTTCTGGCATAAATAAATCTAAATTAACAATTTTTTTTAAACTATACTAAATGACAGAAAATCAAGGGTGTTATTTGCATAAATAAATAACGTAAATGAAACTTTTAAGGAGCAACAATTACTTTAGTTTCTTCTTTCTGGATCAACATTTGTCTATTGCACTTTTTTATTCATTTTGACTTTTTGTACATTCATTCACATTTTATTTTTCTTATTAATGACTTTTCTAATAAGAAGTAAAAAGTTCAAACAGTAGCATTTAAATTGTATTTTTCCTTGTAACATTGCTGTAATGTTTGATATTAGATCCAGTGAAACTGATGTGAGCTCTGTTTTCACCTGCTGTTCGCTCGGACCCGCTCACTTCAGAGCTGTCGGTCTGTTTTCAGTCAGATGTTCTGCTCAGCAGATGAGCTGGGTTCGGCCCGTCTCACACGTTTTTACATTCCTCGTCACGGCCCTGTCCGTTCCCAGCAGCAAAATGAGGCCCCATCCACACAACTCTGGATTTCTTTTTATGCAACATTTTTTTTCTTGTTGTTAAAAAAATAAATAAAATCTGCAGACAAAAAAAAAAAAAAAAAAAAGTCCACAAAAACAAAATACAGATAGAGTCATTGTAAAACCCCTGCCTACACTGCTCCAGATGTTTTAAAATTTACATTTATGTCCATTTAAGTTCTAACAAAAACATTGTCATACTTATACCTCACCACTAGGTGGCGAGAGCGTCGACATTAACATCTAAAATCGGAAAAATAACATGTTTAGCTCGGCTAAATGTTCTTCCAAACTATGCTTTTTTTTCCTTGATAGCGTTTACATGTTCCTCTCAGTTATTACCCAGCTCAATCAAAGTTTAATAGCAAAATAATGCGTATAAAGTGAGGCACCAAGAAAAAAAAAACTGGGAAAAATGCTTCATATTTTTGTTTCTATAGCACAAATTGATGGTGGGCATGTGCAAAATAGGCTGCTATGTCACTGTTTTTGAAAAGTTCAATACCTTCAGTCCACAGACCAACCAAAAATACAAAAAGGCAAGAATTTTGGAACAAATTTTTGAAAATATATATTTTTTCTTACTAACAACTCAATTTGTGTGAAAGAGAGGCAACAATAAATGAGAAAAAACAGCTTTTACAAATGTCCAGAGTAATGGGGACAGGGGTTTTGCCTATGTTTTTTTTTTTATCACATTTTTACAGATTCCTCTCAGCTATAAATCATTTCAGCATGGAAACAGAGTTTGGATCAGAATAAAATTCAGAAGAAAATGTAAAAAAATAAAAATAAAAAAAGACTTGTTTGTTTGGTTTCTAGGGCATGACGTGAAAGATGGAACAAGAGAAACATTATTTCTCAACGCATCCATACCAAAAAATAGAAATGTATTTTTTTTAAATCATTCTAAAAATGTTAAATCTCAGCTTTTCCCATCATCACATAAACAAGAAATGCAGCCAAAATTTTAAGTTTTTAAAGATACCGTGGAAGCTGCTGGCAAATCCTCAGCTCGGTTCAAGATTCTCTTAAATCAAATGTAGTTTTTTAATTTTATTACACTTTTTTACAGTTTCCTCTCTTTGAATCAGTTTAGCCCAAGATCCAAAGTTGATGAAATTTTATAGCAACAAAATCAGAATAAAACAAGACACACACACACACACACACACACACAAAATGGCTCCATTGTTGTTATGGTTTCTACAGCACCAAGCGAACAATCATTGTTCCTCCACTGCTCTGTGTTTCAAATCTACATGGATTCATCAAAGACGGAAACAGTTTAAAATCTCCGTCACATAAAACAGTTCTGAGTCACTTTTCCCACCGAAAACATCTTTTTTTTTTTTTAGTATTTTAGAATTTTTTAGAATTCAAAATCTTACTACTAACCTACAAAGCCCTCAACAACCTAGCTCCATCTTCTATCCAATATCTTATTGCTCCATATTTTCCTAACAGAGGACTGCACTCTCAGACTGCAGGCTTACTCGTGGTTCCTAGAGTTTTGAAAAGTACAAATTAAAATGGGAGGAAGATCTTTCAGTTCTCAGGCTCCTCTCTTGTGGAACCAACTTCCAGTTTCTGTCCATGATGCTGACACATGGTCCAGTTTTAAGACTTTCCTTTTTGATAAATCCTATAGTTAGGGTTGACTTGTTATGCTGCTACAGGTTTAGACTACTGGAGGACAAACTGACCTGATTTCCTTAATTGAATTGTTAAAATTGAATAGTTTTCATTTGATACTGCCATTGTGTATCTATTCCTCCTTCCTGTTCCTCTCAAACCCAAGCCAGTTGAAGCAGATGGCCGCTTGTCCTGAGCCTGGTTTTGCTAAAAGTTTCTTCCTCCTGAGGGAGTTTTTCCTTTCCACTGTCGCCTTCATGCTTGCTCACCATGCGAGTCTGTCAAAGCCGTCTGCTCCTCAGATAAATAATATTAACTTATTATTTTATATATGAACGTTTCTGCTCAGCGCCCCGAGACGACTTCTGTTGTGACATTATAAAAATAAAATGAACTGAACTGGATTTTTCACGTGGACCAGAGGCGCAGCAGACGATCTCGGCCTCAGAGTTTTACCAGAACTTCGTGGGCACAGAACCACGGGGGCTGCGCAGTTTGACGAAGAGGATAAGCGTCTTCGCCGCGGCGCCGCTCGGGCCTTTAAATAAACGTGATCAGTTATATCCGCGCTCCCTTTCAGCCGAGGAAGCTGCACCTGTCGGGAGCGTGTTGCCGAACTGGACCTTTGGTCGTTTGCGATTGTTCTCAGCTCCGTCAGAAATGCAACACTGGACCGGACTGGGAGGCCATGTTTGTGCTCGCGTATTCCCAAAGTGAATTCCTGCCCGAGCGATTGGACCATGTGGGCTTTTCTTTCTTTCCCCCCACCCTACGCCGAGCCAATTCCAGGAGCTCTGTTTTAGGTAGTAATCATCTAAGTGGCATCGTCGCTGCTGCTAGCTTTAGCTGTTTACACCTCCAGCTCTGTCAGGGTCCCCTGCAGGGTCCAACGGTGGCTCCACGAGGTTCCACAGCCTCTGCGCTGACCCACGCTGGATCTTTGCCTTCTTTAACATTTAAACTAAATAACACATGTTGATAGTTGATATTTAAAAGCGACTTCCCCACACACACAAATCTCCCCCCGTTTTTACAGCCTCGCTCAAGTTGGCGAGCGGCTCCGCTGGCCTCCGGCTTCTCGTGATGATGTTGAAAAACAGATGGAGATGAAATCGCTGTGATTCCACGTTGCAGCCGAGCCAACGACAACTGCTGGCATGCCGGTTAAAACAAATAAAATCTAAGCTAAATAAATAAATAAAGGCCTCTGCTTGTGTGTGAATGAAACCCACATGATGGCAGGTTGATAATGAGGAACAGGAACGCTGCGGGCTTCTGACGAGCAACAGATTAAACCGAGGCTCGTGTCGGAGTTTCACGAGTACAAATACGTTTTGACGACGAACAAAGTTTCACTTGGGCATAAAAAACGCAGCCTGTCGGGTTAAAAACTGCGCCTGCAAGACCATAAATTGGGCACATTATAGGCATTTCAATGCAATAAAAATGCCTCAAAAGACCAAAAATAATTAAAACAAGCAGCCGACAGTCACATGTGCTGAAGCTGCCTTCACCCGCAGCCTGCTGCGGTTCATTACACAGAAATGTTTATCATATTTACTTCAGATTACTTTGGCAGCGGCTGAGAGTCGAGGCTTGAAGTGTAATTGCTTCGGTTTCTGCAGTTAATTGCGCTTGTTGAGGAGAAAATTGTCTGCAGTCCATTATCTTTGTCTCAGAGAGGAACAACAATATTTACTCAGAGAGGCTATCAGGCTGATCAAACAGCTTCACTCACAGGCTTTTGGCTCATAATTTAGCTTTTGGCTGATAATTTAGCTTTCTGCGTGCTTTTAGGAGGAATTATGGTTGTTTATTCTGTGTTCATGCAACGGCTGTAATTATATTTTCTTTTGAACTTCCTGATGAAGGATATAATTAAGGACAAAAATACTATAAATGATACTATAAAGGTTAAAAGCTTATATA
>JARVLU010000001.1:18774154-18791748 GCA_031762415.1 Simpsonichthys santanae
ACATACGGCGCCATGTGCGTTCGGCTCCGACCTACGGCAGAATCGACCTACGAACGGTCCTTAGGTCCGGAACCCGTACGTATCTCAGGGATTACCTGTATATGAATGTTTCTGTTCAGTACCCTGAGATGAATTCTGTTACGACATGGCACTATATTAATAAATTTAATGGAATCGAATTGGATTTGTTCTTCCCTGATGGCACCGACGAGTTCCAAGATGACACCAGGATTCACCGGCCCCAGATTGTGAAAGAGTGGTTCAGTGAGCACGAGACATCATTTTCACACGCGGACTGGACTGGTCACCAGCAGAATCAAAGACCTGACCCCAGTGAGTATCTGGGATGTGCCGAAGACTTTGCACCGTGGTCCGAACCGCCCGTCATCGATACGAGATCTTGGCGAAAAATGAATGCTGCTCTGGGCAAAAATAAATGTGACCCAATGAAATATCGGTGTGACCTTTTTTTTGACCAGGCAGGGTATATTCAAATATTAAAACTGGTTGAAACTGGCCCAAAAAATGTAAATAAAAAGCCCATCTCTTGTTATAAGTCTAGGCAATATGGACCAAAATTAAAATCTCGATATGTTTAAGATGAATGGCGATATATGATATATACAGTATTTCGATATTTTTAAAATATCGAGATGCCGCCCAGCCCTATCTAGTTCCAAACGATACACAGGTTATAAAAAGTCCCTGCATGTTTCAGTTTGTGACGTCGGCACATAAAGATGTGATGGTTTACATGAAGGATGTTTGATTTTATTGTTAGTCACGTTCAACTGGAATGCTAAATAACAGGAACTATCACGAAAGCTGACAACCTTTATGTTGACTGCTCCCTCTTTGAGAATGTTTTGAATCTGTCTCGGATCATTGAAAATCTTTGGCTGCACATGTTCTCATCTTTGGAACGCATCATGCCTTTCGTCTTGATGACCCGTCTCGTTGCGAACTTCCGCGTCTCTCACAGTTTTTTTTTTCTTCCGCCTTTGCAGGTTGGAGAACTCGTGATCGATCATGAGCACACTCATTAGACGGGTCCGCAACGCCCCTCAACCATCGACGCCAGTACTGAGTGAGATTTGATCATATTAAATGTCCCTATTTTCATTTCATACCTTGTTATTGGTAGAAATTACTCCATGAATTTACTTTTTTTCCCTTTTCTTTTCTTGCAGCGTTTTCAAAGTTGGGGGCCTGCATCCTGCCCATCGCTCATATAGCCATTGGTGAGTTGTAGAACCACTGAGAAGTTGTACAGATGTTTTCTAAAAGTGGTTTGTCAGAACATAGCAAGTTTTTATTTATTTATTTTTTGGGGCATCTGAACTTCTTCTTTTTTTAATTATTTTGAAGTAATTTTTACTTCTCATCTGGAAAATTTTCTATTCGAACTGGAAAGTGTAGCGTTCCAAGCTTTACAATGAGTTGCATGAGTTTCAAAGGAGCAACACTGAGCTGAACCCACAAGCAAATCACTCTCCCTCTTGATGGTCGGTAAAGCTCTAATGACCCTTTGGACAGAGGAGCGTGCAGTGGTCCATGCTGTGAGCTGCTCTGTTTATGTGATTTGAACTTGAAGAATGCAAATCACTCTCCCTGCAGATAACCAAAACGAGCCTGGTGACCCTCAGGAGGGAGGGGAGTGTGCAGACTTTGAAAGTTTAAACAGCAAAGAGTGGCTCTAGTATTTCAACTTGAACAAAAATGCAAATCACTCTCCATCTTGATGGTCAATACCCTAATGACCCTCTGGAAGAAGAGGAGTGCAGAGTTTGAAGGTTTAAACAGCAGTGAGCAGCTATAGGTATGCAAGTTGAACAAACATGCAAATCACTCTTTTTCTTGATTGTCAGTAACAACCCTAATGACCCTCAGGAGGGATGGGAGTGTGCAGAGATTGAAGGTTTAAACAGCAGTGAAGCACCTCCAATTATGCAAGCTGAACAAACATGGAAATCACTCTCCCTCTTGATGGCCAGTAAAGACCCTAATGACCCTCTGGAGGGAGGGGAGTGCAGAGTTTGAAGGTTTAAACAGCAAAGAGTGGCTTTAATTATGCAAGTTGAACAAACATGCAAATCACTCTCCCTCTTCATTCTCAGTAAAGACCCTAATGACCCTCAGGAGAGTGGGGAGTGCAGAGTTTGAAGATTTAAACAGCAGTGAACGGCTCCAATTATGCACGTTGGACAAACGTGCACATCACTCTCCGTCTTCATTCTCAGTAAAGATTGTACTGCAGTGAGCTGCTCTATTTATGTGAGCTGAACTCACATGTAAATCACAGACCCTACCCTCAGAAGGATGTTGGGGTGTTTGTCCACCCTTTGGAGGGAGAGGAGGAGTGATTTTTATGTTTGGCGTGTGAAAATCCAAGCTGCTCGCTCTAGTCATAAAGCTTTGAATTTCACACTTTTCAGCAGAGGCAAAACATCTAAAAACAAAAATGTAAGGAAGTCAATAATGTCCTGTGTTCCTTCTTCTGTCCACCAGGGGCAGTAAACCTGGACGAGTGCCCCCGCCAGCCCTACATCCCCATCTACCTGATCGTGGGGGGGGTCTTTGGGCTGGTTCTTGCGATTCTTGCCTGTTTGCCCTGTGCCCAGGCGTCCAAAGATGGTGAGCCCAACGTGCTGAGCCCGATCTGCACCACCTGGAACTCGTTGTCGTCCCTGTTCATCTTCTGCTGGTTCATCGCAGGTGAGCAAATCCTGACTGAAGCAAACCGAGGTCAAACGAGGCCAAAGCCACGGGGGTGGCCTACTCTTTGGTCGTCTGGCAACCTGTGTTTATAACACTTTGTCCTCAACAAACGCCTGCGGTAAACCACCGAGTTCAAACCATAACCCATCTGTCTTGAAAAACATAAAATGATTACATTTGCTGGATAACACGGCAAAAAAAAAAAAGGTTGTTTCCAGACTCCATTTCTATCTTCAAACAGGTAAAATTCTGAATTATTTTCATAAAAGGTGGACAAAGACTTGTCTCGGTCCAGTTGCAACATAAAGCATTCATTGTAAGCTGTCTGAATGATATGATCGTTAAAAACACAGTTTATAAATGATTTATATAAGTATACGGTACATTCAATTATCCAAAACTTTATGTAACTTCTTTTACATGTTAACCCAACAACTGGGACGTTTTAATCGGAATGGGACCATTTTACAGATTAAACACGATTCGGTTTTGTGGAAACTAATGCAGATATTTACCTGGAGATGTTTGTGTTGTTGTTTTATAACTTGTTGATACTGTCAACAACTTAATACTGTATATAAAACCATTGTGGTGATATTGTATTTTGAAGGAGCCGCCTTTCAGCCCAGAGTTTTAGACTAAGATAATCTTGAGTTTAGAAATGATGAGCTGCCGCCTTTTTGGTCCAACCTTGACAAAAATTTACATGTAATTTCATGCAGTAGTGCTGTATCTCACCTGATATGTCCAGAAGTTTATGATACATTTTCCTAACAGACAATTGTGGTTGACTTCCAAAAGTTATTGCCAAGAACTTTAACAAAAATATTTGCAATGTGTTGCCCTCAACTTATCTGTTTGGGACAATGCTCAGCTACTACCGCACCAAACATTAGTTCAATATCTGTGAAATTGGTTGAATTATAGCCGTTTTTATGTTTTTTAATATCAATTAGCTTTGGTGGCCTTCTTAAACTATTTTGACTCCAAATGATAATCATACATAGCTGTGCATTCGGTGATTGATTTCTGGAAGTTTCATTAAAATCTATTTAGCAGTTCATGAGATATTTTGCTAACAGACAAACATGGTTGACTCCAAAAGTTAATGCCAAGATTTTAAGCAGAAATGTTTGAAATATGTTTCCCCTCAAATGATCTGTTTGGGACAATGTTCAGGTCCTACCACACCAAACTTTAGTTCAATATCTAAAATTGGTTGAATTATAGCCGTTTTTGTGTTTTTTAATATCAGTTAGCTGTGGTGGCCATCTTAAATCAGGTTGCCTCCAAAAGCTAATCCTATATAGTTGTACATTCAGTGATTGTTTCCTGGAGGTTTCAATAAAATCCATTCAGTAGTTCATGAGATATTTTGCTAACAGACAGACACTTATAAGCAGTAGATTGTAGTTACACACGCGAGCCACTAGATGTCCACATTGTCTTTCTTTTTTTTTATGAAGGCTGCTCACAAACCCTTTTCATGTTCTTGGAAATATGCAGGACCTGTAAGTTCTAGATGTGCATCGTTATTTTCTTTTTGTTTTGGTTCTAGGTAACGTGTGGATCTACTCTATTTATCAGCCAAACTACATCAAGAACGCAACCAACTTGGAGTCCTACTGCAACAAGACCCTCTACCTGTACGCCTTCTGGACCACGACGCTGGCCTACATCCTGTTGGGTCTGTTTGTGATCATCTTCTGCTGCGTGCTCTTCTGCATGTTCCTCTGCGGGCGCGCCGACCCCGACGATGACGTGTAGAGACGCTTCCCCAAGCGAGGTCGCATCCTGTGCCACCCACCGCCGCTGTTGGTGTTCCAGTCGTACCGAGGTTTGAAACGCGTGGCTGTGGTTCTCTGAGGAAATCAAGAAAAATGAAAAAAATGACAGGGGGGGGGGGGGGTCTACACCAACGTTCACCCCAGCTCCTAGAGAGTTCTGCTTGACTTCCAGAGTTTGTAGAGTTTAACACTGGATTCTGTGGAAACGTTATAAACAGTTAACATCTTACCTGTTGTAGATGCGCACTGTGGGTGACCTTGGTTAGGAGAAATGAGCTAATGTGGATGGTTTGGCCATTTTTATAGTGTTTATAGTCACAGAACACAAAGAGGAGAAAGTCTTTCTTCAGGTTAGGGCTCTGCTGCAACTCGTCAGGGCTATTCAACTGGTGGCCCAGGGGCCAAATCAGGCCCACGGGTGAGCTCAATTCGGCCCACCATTGGGTTCATTTTTAAATAAAACTCCCATTTTAAACCATAAAACAAACTTACTTAAAGACAATAACTGCTGGATATCTGGCCCCTGAGCTCTTGCTTTCAGTAACTGTAAACACCCCCCCCCCCACCCACCCCCTGTTGACACAGTAATGTAAAAATAAATATTAAGATGTGCCTCTAATAAAACCTACGGTACATACTAAAGCGGTTTGAGTAAATAGTCTTCTATTGGGAAAAAAAAAAAAAGTAATTGATCTTTTGACCACGGCCTTGGTGCACAGTATCCTTTGTAAAAATATAAATATATATTTTTGTCCTCACACTAAAATACAGTACTATACAATTAGTTTTTAATAAATACATCATAAATGAGGACATATCAAGTATGTGTTCAAGGGTTCAAGTACATTTTGTGGCTAAACAAACCGCTAGTGAAATGGGCTCTAATGAATGCGCTCTGCGCTAGGCTAACGGCTAGCTAAACGAGCGCCATGTTGTTTTTCAGGCTTTGGAACAGCTTTTTCTGTCAGTTTTGGACTGATCCGATGTGTTGTTCAGACGAACTGTTGACGTTCAGCAGCTAGCCTTTACTCCGCGCACATGCGTTCACGCTGTAACGCGGACACTGTTCGGCTGAGGAAACGTCAACAAACTATAAACTAGCGGTGTCGGTGTAGAGGTTGATAGCCAATAATGTAGTGTTTGATGACACCAATGTGACATTACAGAGAGAGTTGTTTTGTAAGACTGAAAGTTGACAAATGCGGCCAATCGTTTAGCTAACCGTTAGCCTAGCCTGGTTAAAGGCTTCTGCTTTTTTCTCCAAACTCGATGACTAAAGTCATGGCTGATAACTGCTGAGAGTACGGGTGTCCCAATGAGTTTTTTGCAGACTGAGCACAAGTACTTGAGTTTGAATACTTGCCTATACTTGAGTATTAATGGTTAATGAGTTAGTACTTAAACGGGACACAGCAAACAGTCTGCTGGCTTTACATGTTAATCCTGAAATTTCTCTAAACTAAGGACATATTTTGTTCTCAGTTACTTTGTGTTATGAAACAATGTCACCAAGGAAAAAAGTGGTTTCGTGCATAGTATATTGGGGTGTTTTGTTTATTTATTTATTTATTTTTAAAATAAATACAAATACAAGTATTTGAGGCTGGCATCTGGAGTTATGTGACAGAGCATCACTTTAAAAATGATCAGACTATCCCTTTAATTTTGACCAGACTCATGAGCTAACAGCTAGTTTGAAGATGAAGATTATAATACATTTTATTCAGATGAGACTTTCTGACACTTAAAGACACCGAACAAGCAACTCATACCAGTATACTATACTTGTACTGCTATAAAACTATACTAATAGTAATTATATAGTACTTGCAAATAATCATTTTATGTAAATAACTAATAAATGACAGCGATACAAAAGAATAAAGTAGTTTTAAACCACCTGGGTACTAGCCCCGCTTGGACTAGTTGTTAGCTCGTCATTCCGGACTGAATCACAGGAATATTTCTCCAACCTATTTGTCCAAAGTGCTATCTACAACAGGTAAGATGTTTATAACTTTTCCACTGAACGCCCACTTAAAGAGATCTGGACTATCCCTTTACGCTCTTTCTCATGGCTGAGAGTTTTCTACCTCTGAAGAAACTGAAAAGATAATTTTCTTTAGTTTTACTGTTCGGATATAAATGCTGTAGAAATAAACGCGTGTTTTATATGTCGACCTTTGATTATAGATTTACACAGAGCACAAGAGACAAAGAATTGTGTTTTGAATGTCAATGCCTGCTCATTTATATAAAATATATTTTGGGATTTATAAACAAAAACCTGTTCAGAAAAAAAAAACACCGTTGTAAAAATCATCTGCGGCTTTTTTTATTTTTTTTTGTATGAAACTCGCTTTATTTTTTTAAACGAGCACAAATATTCAAATGTGGGTAGTTTACAACCCAATTATATTTTATATAAAAGGGTTCCAGAGAAATAAACCGCAGTGAAAGAAGAAAACCGTTTGTTGATTTAGAGACTTTTAAGACGTTCTACTGTTCGTCACCTGATGTGCTACCAACAATGCTGCCTTCAAAGTTGTTCATTTAATAAATACTTTAAAATAAAAGCTGGATTTTTTTTTTTTAACATTAGTTTAAGATTTGTTGTTTTATTCCAAATGCTTGTAGTATTTGGCGAAATGAAAGAAACCAGTCTGACTGCATTATCTTCCATGTTAAAGGCTTAAAAAGTCCCAAAAGATTTGAAAAATGATTTGTACGTATTATCTCCTGACTAGCATTGGGTTGAGGGTGAGAAACCACATCTACGACCACACTAAATGTTACCTCTATATCTAGAATTACTAGAGATATTTTGTATTTGCTAAGGTTGAGTAGCTGCAGCGGCCATCTTGAACCGAGATGACTCCCAAAGTTGATCATTTGTTGATGTACTGTACATCCAATGAGCTTTTGATCCATGACATCTTATACCATAAGCACTCAGACGGTGGTTTCTCAAATCGCACTATTGGTTGGTTTTCTAAGTATCGCTCAGATCGGAGGCAACATGTTCAGCACAATGGTACTGTTTCCAGTTATTTAAATGTCAACAATGGTGTACCACAAGGTTCAGTGTTAAGACTCACCCTCTTCGCAATCTACATAAGAAGGTCAGACCATTCCTGATAGATCCTTACATTTCTATGCCGATGATACAGTTGTTTATTGATGAGCTAAATCAATTGCTAAGGTTTTCCAGCATTCGACATCATTCTGTCAGACTTGTTCGGTCACAGACTGTTGCTAAATGCTGATAAAATCAAAGAGATGTTGTCAAACAGGAAGTCGATCCCCGCAGTTCCTCCTATCTTATCTATGAATGGTGCTCCTATTATTTGTCGACGCTTACAAATACTTGGGTATCTTGGTCGATGCACATTTCTCTTTTAAGCCTCATGTCAAAAACTTGATAAAAGAAATTTAAATTAAAAGTGGTTTCTTTTTCAGAAATAAATCAACTCCTTGTAACTGCTACGTTCCTTCTGTCTGTTGACTATGGTGACATTATTTGCATGAATGCTTCTGCAATCACCTTGCAGATGTTGGACGCTGTGGTGCGCTAAGATTCATTACTGGCTTTAACTACCGTACCCATCATTGCACCCTGTATTCACTGGTCAACTGGTTATTATTAACTTCACGCAGACTCTCACACTGGTACAGTTCCATCTTTAAATCCCTCCTTGGTCTGCTAAATAGAGGTTGAATGAAAATAAATCTGAACGTTTCTCTAAAATCCATTCAGTGGTTCATGGGATATTTTGCTAATGTTTTTTTTTTTTATTCAACCTTTATATATACATGTTAGTCTCATTGAACACTGCACGTAATAAGGTCATGTTTGGCAAAAAAAAATAAAAAAATCAACTTCATATGAGCACAAGAACAAGTGTCCAGGTGCTTACCTTTATCTCCATTTTTTTAGTCAGTAAAAACTGCAAAAACTATATCGTTCTAGCTGTGTTATGTGTTTATTAACAGTAGTATTGTTTAATGAACATAAATTACATACAAAATATAAAGTGAAATAGTATTATTTAAAACGTTAACAGCTTTTCACAACAGTATTGTGTTAAAATCGTGCAGGATATGACTATAAACATTTCCACTTCTTGTCAGGTGAAATCTCATTCAGAGCCGGCGCTCTGATTGGTGGACGAGGCCGTGATGTCAGCACGGTTTGCGAGACAGAGCGTCCAGTGCTTTGGCGTGTACGGGTTTGTAGAGCAGCGTGAAGCTTGAGGGGCTCAGGTGGCCGTCGCCCTGAGCGTCAACTTTTCCCATCAGCACGTAGTTCTGACCTGGACAAGTGACGGATTTACAAAAACGTCAGAATACCTCAAATATACTGGTACAAGTAAACAGCTAACTGGAGCAGGGTCATTTCCAAAGTGGACTGCTGCCATATTAAAAAACTCCAATGCCATTGAATGTGATGCTAATGCTAATTTATCAACTTTAACATGGCTGTCCCTTTTGAATTAGACCTGTGTTGATGCAGACTGTGGTATTTACATACAAGACTGTGTGTCCACAGTTCGTCACCAGTAATCGTCAATGTGAAACCCGTGTGTGCAACGATGGAAAAGTAATGTCCTGGCAGGGTTTTCTCCTCCACAGCAAGGCTGAAACTGATGGTGGAGGTGCAGAAACTTCCAACATACATCCTGAGAGGGTCAAAAAATCAGCCTAGCACACACAATTGTTTTGGCGGTACAGTTATACGGTACTAGCATGATGGGATTTTTTTTTTTTTTTTTAGCATGTACCTGTATCCTGACGCACATCTTCAAGAAGTGGCCGAATGGAGGTCCACCAAAACCAAAAGCCATAACTGAATTTTAGAAGTTTTAGTTCTCTGAGTATTATCAGTTGGAATGTTTTTGTACACAAGCTAATTGAAAAACGTCAATGCAGGAGTTGGGGATTTGTCTTCTGATATCGGTCCACAAAGCATCAGTTTGGCTCGGTGGACCAGTTTGACCCAAGAGCAGCAGTGTAGTTATATGTGCATCCAATGATTATTTCTTTACTAGGTTCATTTAAATTATGAGATATTTTGCTGACAAAGACAGGTCGAGGGGGCATGCCAGAATGGAGCACCAGCAGTGCTGCCCTGGTAAGAGGTTGCATTAATGCGGGAACATGTTGCTGACATATAGAGTATGGTGAGGGTGCAGAAAAGTTTCTCAGGGACAAAAAAAAAAATAAAAAAATCAAGGAATAAACTTTGAACCGAGTAGTTTTAGTGCCTCCACAAACTTTCTGCAACGTAGACACCTTTTAACAGGTTTTGTTGGTTGTCACCCAGTGTGAAGAGGGACTACGTGACGACCTAATGAAAAAGTGATAGCAATGTAAAATTTTATAATATGGCGTTTGCATGAACCAGGATAAAGAAAATATTTTGAGAATGGAGTTGTTCACGAGTGGTTCGCAGCCGAGTGAGAAGTGGCTGGGATGAGGATCAGCACCTCCCTGAGTCCATGGTCCTCAGTCGGAAAAAGGTGGATTGCTCTCCGATTTGGGGGTGAGGTGCTGCCTCATGTGGAAGAGTTTAAATATCAAGGTTTTGATTATGGATGAGGGAAGAATGGAGCATAAGAAAGACCGGTGGATACGTTCAGCTTCTGCAGTCTTGTAGACTGTGCCAGTCCGTTGTGATGAAGTGGGAATTGAGCCATAAGGAAAAGGCCTCTGTTTTACCAGTCAGTCTACGTTCCTACCATCCACTATGACCACAAACTGACCTAAAGAAAAAGACCGCAGATACAAGTGGTTGAAATGAGTTTCCAGTGCAGAGTAACTGGACTCTCCCTTAGAGATAGGGTGAGAAGTTCAGTCATCTTGCAGAGGCTCGGTGAAGAGCTGCTGCTCTACATTCAGAGGAGACACTTGGGGTTGTTTGAGCATTTGGTAAGGATGTTCCCTAGGGAGGTGCTCCATGTATGTCAGACTGGTAGGAGACCCTGGAATGACTCAGGAGAATGTCCTGAGTCCTGGGAACGCCTTGAAATCCTCCCAAAAGAGCTGGAAGAGGTGGCTGTGGAAAGAAATGTCTGGACATCCCCACTTATGCTGCTGCCCCCATGACCTGATTGACCATGACAAGTGGAAGAGAAGGGATGGATCAATGTATCAATCTGCTTTGGTCCTACTTGGACTAGGTGTTAACTTGGCTTCCTTGAAAGAATTTCTCTCTGATTTTTCTACCCATTTCCCGCAAAAAGATGCTCAAAGAAGATTTCCACTCTGTACTCATAATAAACAGTTCAAATTATTTTGCATAGAAATATGGGTCCCAAATGCCAAATAAAGAGAAACAATGATAATTGTACCTTTGATAAGTCCAGGGCATCTCTTGCACGTAGAGTTCAGAATGACTGACTTGATGAGTCCTGATTTGGTGAGGTTGAGAAGTCCCATCTTGTAGGCCCTGATCAGGGACACCTCAACTGTAGCTGATCCACTTGTACCACTGGTCAGTGAAGTAACCCTTCCAGTAATAACTGAAAGAATGACCAAATTGTTAGAAACAACATTCTTTTTTTTTTTTTTTACATGTGGCCAGATCAAGTTGTAGCTTACCAAACTCATGAGTGCAGAAGCTGGACTGGAGAGTCCCTGTCCTCTTACAGGGCTGTGTACACAGTGGGTTCAGCAAATAAGCTGCAGACAATTCACAAGTCAACAAACATATGCAGACGAAAGTTAACTTTCTTCTCAATACAGGCACAAAGGGAAAATATTCACAAATCGCTTAATTCAACTCACGTTTCTTAATGACAATGGGTTTCTTCGTCACTGTCTTGTTCGGTCCTGGTTTAGGTAATGGTTTAGCTTTTATTTTGGGTTTAACCGTTGGCTTAAGTCCACTCTTTGGAGTTGGCTTCACTGGTTTGACTCTAGGTTTCATGGTGGGCTTGGGTTTCACGGCAGGTCTGTGTGTGGGTTTAGTCTTAGTGCTTGGTTTGGGGGTTGGTTTGGGTGTTGGTTTAGCTTTGGGTTTCATGGTAGGTTTTCTCACAGGGAACTTAGGTGTTGATTTACTTGGTTTGGGTTTAGATGTGGGCTTGACTGCTGGCTTGGAGGTGGGTCTGCTAATGGGAGGTTTCTTTACCAGTGGAGCCCTCGATATTGGCTTCTTGGGAAGCTTGGGGGTTGGTTTTGGACGGAGCCCAGGTCTGAGTTTAACAGGTGGTTTGAGAGTTGGTTTGATCAGTTTAGTGGTTGGTTTTAAAGATGGTTTGGCAGTTGCTTTTGGCGTTGGTCTCACAGTTGGTTTAGGTGTTGGTTTTAAAGATGGCTTGGATGGCGGTTTAGTTGTTGGTTTGATGGGTTTCCTTGGCTCTACAGTTGGTTTCTGTGGCCTGGAGGCAGGCATGGGACTGTAGATGAAGTCACCTCCAGAAGTAGGTGTGCGGGATTCACGGGGTACGCTGGTATAGTGGGCCATGAATCCATCTGAGGTCACACTCAGATCGGACACAAACTGGACAAGAAGCTCGTTGCCATTCGTTACTATAGTTCTGCACAGAGATGAGGGACATTAGAGTATTTAAATTATAATGTATAGTGAAATAGGGAAAATCATTTAGAATGTATTTGAAAAAATGTGTTTGCCAGTATCTCACCCT
Source organism: Simpsonichthys santanae (assembly GCA_031762415.1). Taxonomy (NCBI): domain Eukaryota; kingdom Metazoa; phylum Chordata; class Actinopteri; order Cyprinodontiformes; family Rivulidae; genus Simpsonichthys; species Simpsonichthys santanae. The sequence continues at coordinate 18,786,309 of JARVLU010000001.1, forward strand.
GGTCGTCTATCACCACAGAATTTACCAATCCTCCTTGAGTCATCGTTCTCTCCGCCGTTAAACAATGCCACATAGTCATAGCGACAGTACGTATCTGACTCTAAATCCAACTTCTCAAACTTCACTTCAATCACCTGGAAATGAAAATTGGAAACACGAATTATGAACTTGCGACAGGTAACGAAGTAGGTGCATGTTTATTTTGTCTACTTTTCATGAAGCGAGTACAGTGCAGCCACAAGGAGGAGGTGCTGACGGAGTTTTCACATAAAGAGGGGCATTTACTCGCTCTCTCTTGCTCCTGGTTCCTTCCTTGTTTTCTCAAGTTCAATCTCTTGGCACGCATGAACTCACCTGCAGGGACTCAATGAAGTCTTTCATTTGACCTTCAGCCAATCATGCTAATGTCACACATTTTCTTACGCGCAAACACACATTCATAAGCAATACATAGAGAACATTTCCTTCTTATAGACTCTTTGCTTATTTATTTTTCTTTCCAGAGTTAGTAAACTTTATTTTGTACATGTAACTGCACACATTATAACAAATATTAAAATGATCCAAAGTAAATATGCAAGGAACTAGAATTATACTAAAACCTTGTCATGTCAACTTTGTCAACCCTGTCATATCAAAAGACTGTATAAAATTAAGGGACACTTAACATTCTCTATGGGAAACAATTTTGATCGCACAGTAAAAAATATTGGATCATATGTTTTTGTTAAAACTTGACACTTTAAGTAAAAAACAAAACAGTAAATACAGTAGTTCTTCATTTATCGCAGGGAATTTGTACCCTAAAGCCCCGCGATAAGTGAAAAACCACAAGGTAGGAATAGTAGTACAAGTAGTAGATATATTAAGGCATTTTAAACCTTTCCCACACTCTGGCAACGTTCTGAACAATGTTTCTAAACTTGCTTTTTAGAGCACAGCTTGTCATGATTTCAGATCTCTGCCTCCTGCTGCACTCTGCCAGCGCTCTCGGCCACGCCCACTTTTCAGCTGCAGAGCAGAGATCCTGACATGGTGCAGGAGGAAGCATCTCCTGCAACTCTGGGCTGCACACAGGTGGAGCAGGTCCTAAATAAAAATTCCATGCCTAGCATGTGGCTCATCCATTAATTAGCCAGTTGTGTTATGTCCAATCTTATTTTGAAAAACCGCAATAGAGCAAGTCCAAGAAAAGCGAACTGTGAAGTAGCGAGGGACTGCTGTACATGAAAACCAACATGAGGTGAAATGTGCTCAGCTTACATTGCTTGGCTCCACAGAAATGTGCCAGGAGCAGCTGATTCCTGCTGGGTAATTTGAGTTTGGCCAGTTGGGCGTCTTGACAGAGCCCTGTTCTTTGGTCAGACGGCCTCCACAGAACTGGGTCTCTGTTGGATTCAAAACAGGGCTGTGAGTCAAGCGCAGTAGCCATTTCTTTACACCAAGGAGAATTATAGCCCTTACTAAGAACAACCAACCCATAAAGTATCAATTGTTTATTCTGAATGGCAAAGAAATGTCAGAACAGTAGGTAGTATTTTGTAGCTACATGCTCAAACCTTCCATATGTGGCTTTCCTGCATGGAAGGCAGCCAGAAAGCCTCTTCCTCCAGTGGCATCATCTGATACCAGCTCCAACATCATGGTGTTGGAGGTAGAGATGAGGGCACCAGGTCTGAACGTCCCGCAGAAACGACCCAGTTTTTGCACCGAGCGCGAGTGGCCATTGAAGACGTCCAGGTAGTCGTAGCGACAGGTGGGGTCAGCCTCAATGTCGAAGAGGCGGAAAGAGAGCATGACCACATGACTCTCTGGAACCTGGCGGGTTAAAGTCAAGATATGGAATTAGATAATGTTTAGCCCTCCTGCTACCCTTAGGTCAAAATGATGCAAGAGGACTCAGTCTTGGGCCTGCTGGGTCATTTTGACCTGAGGGCAGCAAGAGGGTTCAAGTGTACATGTAGTGGATGCGAGGTCTTTCTTGGTTTGTTTTTCAATGGTGCTGATGGAGGTTTTGTCTTTCTTGTCTTGGTAATAACAAATCCATTATATAAAAAATATATTCTTCAAAGGGGGATTAAGATCAGCACCTCCAAATCTGAGGCCATGGTCCTCAGTCGTAAAAGGGTGGATTGCTTTCTTCAGGTCGAGGGTGAGGTTCTGCCTCAAGTGGAGGAGTTCAAGTACAGTATCTTGGGGTTTTGTTCACGAGTGAGAGATGAATGGAGCATAAGACTGACAGATGGATTGGTGCAACATCTGCAGTATCGTGGACTCTGTGCTGGTCCATTGTAGTGAAGAGGAAGCTAAGCTGTAAGGTGAAGCTCTCCGTTTAACGGTCAGTCTACGTTCTTACCCTCACAAATGGCCACAAACACTTGGTAGTGACAGAAAGAAGGAGATCGCAGATACAGGTGGTTGCAACGAGTTTCCTCTGAAGGTTAGCTAGACTCTCCCTTAGAGATAGGGTGAGAAGTTCAGTTATCAGGAAAGTCTTGGAGTAGAACTGTTGCTCCTCCACATTGAGAGGAGCCAGCTGAGGTGGTTTGGGCATCTGGTAGGGATTCTTCCTGTGTGCTTCCCTAGGGTGCTTCAGGCATACCGGTAATCGACTGGGTGGAGACCCTGGGGAGACCTAAGACACGCTGGAGAGACTACAGCTCTCGGTTGGCCTGGGAACGCCTTGGGATCCTTCCAGAAGAGCTGGAAGAGGTGGCTGTGGAAAGAGATGTCTGGACCTCCCTGCTCAAACTGCTGCTCCCGCGACAAGAAGAAGATATTGGATGGAGGGATATTCTATGATGTGTTTGAGCAATTTACTCTATTCGTTTTCTCAAAAATCACCCACTTGCACCATATAGGTTTTTAAAAATCAACTAGAAAGCCTCGTCATGGGTTACAAAACGTAAAGGAACTGATGTGTACAACTTACAGTGATGTACCAGGTACATTTACTGTTGGGTTTGTAGTACTCGGGAAAGTCTTCACTGGCCACGACGCCTGAGTCTGTAACCAGGTGGCCCCCACAAGGGAACAGTGGCCTGAAAGAAAGAAAAAAATCAAAAAGAGGAGAAAACTGCTGTTGATTTGCTTTGTTTACAATGTTCCTGTGCAGGTATGCTGAAGAATGTTCAGATAAAACTGCACACACAGAGATACACTGAAATATATAGATACATAAATACCTAAATACATAAATGCATACCTATACATATACAGTATATAATATATCATAAATGCATAAATACATACCTATACTTGTAGATAGATAAATCATAAATACTGTACATAAATACATACCTATACCTATAGATACATAAATACATACCTATACCTATAGGTACCTAAATGCATACCAGTACCTATACCAATAGATACAGTACATAAATACATACATCCAGGTCTCTCTTTTAAATGAGTCCTCGTGGCTCAATGGGACTAACCTGTTTAAATAAAGGTTGAATGAACGACCTATACCTATACCTATACATAAATACATAGATACCATACATAAATACCTACCTGTACCTATGGATACATAAATACATACTTATACCTATAGAAACATAAATACATACAGGTACCTATAGGTACATAAATATGTACCAGTGCCTATACCTTTAGATACATAACTACATAGATACATAGATACAAAAATACATACCAGTACCTATGGGTACATAAATACATACCAGTACCTATACCTATAGATGCATAAATACACAGATACATAAATACAGTACATACTTATACCTATACATATACCTATATCTATACCTATAGATACATAAATACAGTACATAGATACATAAATACATATCTATACCTATACATACATACATAGGTACATAACTACAAGCCTATAACTATAGATACATACGGTACATAAATACATACTTATACCTATAAATACATACATATAGTACTGTACATAGATACATTCACTGAAAGCTACAGTGGCAGTCTTTGTTCATTAAGGCTGCCATCCTATGAGGAGAAAGTGAGTTTTTGTTTTATTTTTTAGAGCACTGGGCCATCACCCAGTCTGTGCCAGGAGGCACTCCTAACTGCAGCTAATGGGCACCATGAGAGGCTGCAGCCACTTTCAGATAAACACACATCAAAGCAGCTTCAGCTTTTCATTTTGCTGCAGAATCTGTTCAGACCTCCAGCTTTTAAGTCTTTCCTGTTTTTCCTGAAGCGATCATCCCGTCAGGTTTCTTCAGGCAAGCGTCTCGTGTCCGTTGCGCCCCTCGTCCGGCCACATTTGGCTGGAACGTCCCGGCGGTTGAGTCCCTCCCTGCAGAGCCTCTGGCGTTGAGCAGGCCACAGGTATTTGTTTGTTTCTCGTGTTCAGTTTACACCCTGTGTGTGTGGAAGGCCGTGCACGCTGAGCGTTCAATAAACAACGTGGGGGTGGGGAGTGGGGGGTATTAAACTGAGCTCACAAAGATGTGGATTATGTATAAAAACTGAACAGAATCTCGTTTTTCTTTTTCCCACAAGCAGCTACTGTAAGCCTGCTCAGTTTAATCACTACTTCAGTTCCAGGAAAGTGTCATTTGGTGTCGTCAGCGTGTCTCCAAGTTTATGGGATGCCGACCACGTCTCAGTAACACTGAAACCTTCTATTTCTGCTACGCTTTAGGTGACTGAAATACAGCAATCAGGAGAGGACACGCTCACAGACAGACCTAAAAATGGCTCTCCACATGCACATGCAAGGAAATTCACCTTACCATGAGTTAGAGCTGTTTGTCTGACTCTGAGCATCATAGTGTCCAAAAGTTAAAGAAATGATAAGAAGGCACACAGTCCACACATGGTCCTCCATCCCGTAGGCCTCCTAGATCAAGAAAGATGGGATAAGGAGGATGAGGAGGAGCGGGACGAAGGAGGGAGAAGTTTTGGGTAGAGGCGTGGAGAGATGTTAACGTTTGCAAAAGGGAGGGGAGAGGAAAGTGGAGAAATGTCATTTCCTGTGAAAATCCAGTGCGAGTGCCAGTGGCGATTTTGGCGTCTTTTGTGGGGGGTGCTCAAGAACCCCTACATTTTAACTCAGCACCCCTGAAAATTAAAGTAAAAATACATTGTTCTGGGTTCTGTTTATTGCATTTATGATTCAATGCAACAAAATAAACAGATATAAAAGGTAACAGATCATTATAATACATACTTGTTTTATTTACATAATAACTTTAATTGCTGGATGTTTGGCCCCTGAGCTGCTGGCTTTCAGTAACTGTGGCCCCTTGAGCAGTTTAGTTGAATAGTCCTGATTTAGAAGGTGGAATATAGTTTATTCCATAGCCAAAACCTAAATTGAGTCTGGGAAAATATAAACGATAGATAAAGCCCTGTGGCCGACCTCTTGAGCAGCTGAATACAACAGTGATGAACAGGAAGTACCACATGTTCATCTGTACAAAGGTAACTGCAG
>JARVLU010000001.1:18890871-18907486 GCA_031762415.1 Simpsonichthys santanae
CCACTGCACCACCTGGTGGTGGATGGGTTAAATGCAGAGAGTAATTTTGTCCTTGTATGGCAACATACATTGATGACGTTGTGTGACATTATTATATTATTATTGTTATTATGTATATGTACTGTACAGTACTGCAACATTTTATATGGATACTCGCTAGCCTTGGTCCGGTTCTGGTCCGGTTCTGATCGGCTCTCTGCAGCCATTGAGCACCAGATGCTTTTCTAAAGAGCCGGACCTTCAGAGAGCCAGCACAAAACCTCACAATGGTCCAGATAGAGTCCAAGTAATCCAGAGAAATCCGATGAAAACAGTCTGGGTGAGCTATGGAGAAGACACTGGACCTCCAAGCAACACCTCCCTGCTTGAGAGGCTTCCTGGGCAGACAAGTAGCACTCACATTGACTGATGAGGCTGGAAGTAGTCCTGGTAGTAGTAGTTCTGATCGGCACTGAGCGCTGAAGTCACTATGAATAAGGATCAAACTTTTTAGTCTGGTTTGGATCAGTTCAAAAACTTTCCCTTTATTTTGGCAGAAAGCGGCAGGCTGGAAGCACTGTTATATTCTGGGAATTGCACTGTTGCCTTGTGGGTAATGTAGTTCCTTTAGACTGGCGATACTTTGTAGATTTATTGAAAGAAAACTACAAAATGGCAGCGCCTGTCCGTAGTATTATGGATTTTCGTTAACTTTTCATCTGTACTGTCCCAAACGTGAATTAGTGAGGGACTGCTGTACTGCCATCCTTAAACTACAATCTCAAATTTAATAAACATTCTGTAGAAACCTACTAAAGCCATAATAGCTGTTGAAAAACATGACTTTTCATTGTTTATTTGAATTTTATTTAAATATAAGCCTAAACTTGAAGTTTAATTCTTACTTAGGCGTGACAAGTCCCAGATTAAGATCCCGGACGAGCCCCCAATAACTTTATTTAATCTTTTTCCCTGCCTGAACCAGGTTAATGCCTGTTAGCAAAATTCTCTGAAACCAGAATACTGTACTTTAAATAATGCTTTTTTCGAGTCCATATTTTTAATCCAAGTCTCTTTTTTTTTTTTTTGACGCTCAGAGTTAAGAGAGCAGGGTCTTGTGTGTTCAAACTAAAATCACATAACTGACCTGTATTTAAAAGTTGATAGTTTTTATTTTATTTTATTTTTTACTAAATTTAAAGTTTGTTGTTAGTTGTCTTAAAGCTGATTCTTGTTACGTTCTCTACTTTGTTTAGGTGACGGCTCTTCATCTGAAAGCGTCCTTTAACCAGAAAGTCCCCTAAAATGTCCGTTCTGCGTTTTGACAAGTCATCGTCATGGTTTTATTACCATTTGCTAAGATGGAAAACAAACGATCAACTTCTAATATTGGATGTCTGTAATTTGAGATCTGACAGTCTTTTTAGGATTTAGTCTGAGCCTGTTTGGATTCATTGGGCTCGACTGAATAAACATCCAAACCAAATTTGTTTTAGGGCGGAGAAACATGATGCTCATCAACATCCGTGTTTGCTTCATTTCTTAACGCAAGCTCCCGTGTTGACTTTTAGCTTTGTCATCCTGACTGTATGAGGAGGGAAAGAAATGCCCAAGGTGGTAAACAAACCCAGACTGAAGACTTCAGGATCATTTCCTCTGTTGAATAATGTTCTTCGCATTTTAAACTGATTGTTTTTGGTCCTTCACCAGGAGCAGACAGAGAACTCCAACAAAGAGAATCGATAAAATCCAGGTAACTCGTCGTATTTTCGTCAGCAGCTTGTGCATGTCGTTTTTTTCAGTCTGTTTGTGCGTAACAGTATTTCCTCTTTGCCTTCTTAACAGCTTTCTAAATGGAGAGCTGGAGCAGCATCTGGACCCTTAAAAAAACAAAAAAAACAAAAACAAAAAAAAATCTACACCAGAACATCGAAACGTCGACACAGGAGGGATTAACCGAGTCGTTCCTTCACACCGTCGCTCCACAGGAAGCACACACCGAGGATGGTTGCAGGTTAAATTAAACGTGGAGTGGGGGAAGAATGTGTGTCGGTTAGAAATCCGCCCTCTGGTGGCTGTAGTCGAGCCCCAGCAGTGCCTTGCTCAGTGGCGTTAGAGCAGGACAGGAGCCTGTAGCCACGATGCGAGCTGAGCTTTCCCACAACTTTTTTTCTTCTTTTAACTCATCATGTTCAAGTGGTCCAAGCATGTACTTAATATTTTTATAAATGTTTTTGTGTGTGTGTTGAGTTTAAGTTATAAAACTCAAAACAACCAAACGGAGGTCATTTCCAAACTACGGGAACAACCGGATGCAGCAACTTGACCAGACGAGGAGTTTTAAATGTCCTTGTAATAAAGTGAGTCGGTGTGACTGGTTTTCAAGATGGTTACTCGTCATGGGTCAGGTGTTTGTGCTTTATAAAAAATTGAATCATTGTTTTATTTGAGCGTTTTGTAAGTCCTATCCCAATAAAGACCTTCCAGTGCTTTGACTTGAACCAGTCGACTAATAGTGAACACATCTGTTTCTTTAGGTGCTAAAACCCATTTAAATAAATCATAACTTTTTTTTTTTTCTTTTTTCAAAAATGCATCACAAATAACTAAGAACAGAGTATTAAATGAGACAAAATCAGAAGATTTGCATATCAAGTTTTATCAGTTTGCTGCATTGGAGCAGACAGGGGTGTGAACACAATGCCAAGACGGAAAGACCTCAGCAGTGATCTGGTCGATGAAGGGTTAAAGCTAATTTCCAAACTATGTGGAGCCAAATATTGACATGTAGAAAACATTTGGGACAGCCAGGAGTGGACATCCCAACAATTTCACCCCAAGGTCAGACTGTGCAATAGTCAGGGAAATTGCACAAAATGCAAGAGCTTCATCTCTACTGTACGACCTTCATTTAACAGGTCAAAGGTTAAAGTTCATGAGAGGACCATTGGACTGAACGAGCTTTGCTTGTTTAAAAGGGTTGTAGAGGAAAACCTCTGAATGAAGCACAAGACTTCTGCTGCATCGTCTCTGGGACAGATGAGACTGAAGTAGCGATGTTTAGCTGTAAAGCACAAACATGGGCACAAACGCCTCCAATCAATTAGCAAACGTGGGTTTGCTCTAGTTTTGCAGCTTCAGGACCTGAACAAGCTGGAAGTCTGTAAACCAAAATATTTTAGAGTCCAAAGTGAGAACATCTGTCGAACAGCAGAAGTTTGGACCAAAGTGAGTCACAAAACAGGACAACGATCCAAACATGAGCTAATCTACAACAGAATGACTTTCAAAAGTATTGAGGCGTTGCTCCGGTCCACTCTTTCAAATCCAGACCTGAACACGAGTGAAATGTAGCAGGACTTTAAGAGAAAACGAATGTCTGCAAACCTCAATGACTTGAAGCAACGCTGGAAAGAGGAACGGGACAAAATTCCTCTACAACCATGTGATGGTCTGACAAAGTCCATCAGAAAGTTGTTGTAGATTCAAGAGGATTTGTCCATCAGTGATAAAAACTTCTTGTGTTACTGTGGAAGAATATATTTGTGTGCATACTATTAAAATATTTGGTACCTCTTTAAATTATAGTAGTAAACAAGTAAGGACAGATGTTAATTTTATAATCTTTAAAGAGTGAAATGGGGTAGGAAAACACTAATGATGGGCATAATATTTAATAATTGTTTTGTATTTTAAACGAATGATAATCATTGTTATAATTCATACAATATATTAATATACAGCAGCAATTGTATTTATTGTTCCATTTTGTGTTTCCATATTTCAGTGTTTACTTAACAAGGTGACCACTGAGCAATACCAAAGGTAAATGTCAGCAAACTGATCTTGAGAGAAAAGTTATGTAAATGTTTTTTTCTTTCTTTTTCTCATCACAGTATATTTGACTGTATTGACGCCAGATTTAAAAAAAGAAAGAAAAATGTGAACTCTTTAAAAAATTATTAGAATAAAGTTTGAGAAAACCAAAAATTATGAAATTTCTTGGGCTGATAATGTAAAGCGTGAGTGTGATTGTGCGTGCTTGGGTGTTATTTTTCTATATTGCCACTGTTAATGTTCTCGCGTTAATTTTCTAAATGTAATTTTACACTGACTGTTATAAGAAAACGGACTTTTCACGACATTTTATAGTAGGATACAGAAATTAGAAGGAGCACATTAAAAGTTTAAATGTTTGACCTTTTTTCGGTGAGGTCAGCTCACTGTGTGCTCACCTGCTCTTCCTTCAGTCTCATCTGACCGAATCATCCGTCTTCATTTTCCATTCCGTCTCATTTCCCTCCTGCCCGCTCCGCTCCCCCTGCGCCGTAATGAAAAGATGATTTGTCTTACTCATCTCCAGCGCCGACCTCCAGCTCTCAACCACGTTATTTCCACATAATAGAGCTGAGATGTGTTTTGGGCTCAAGACGGAGGATTAACAATCCTTGACTTTCCTCTTTTTTATTTTTTTGTCGTCTTTGACCTTCTGAGACTCGAGAGGACACGCGTTTCCAGAGAAAAGAGCTGAAACAAAAAGATGAAAATCTCCTAATTAAGACTTTTCACAATGCTATCTTGACAAATAGTTTTATTTTGGAGTAAAATCTTGTAATTAACATTCTGACTGCGAGATCACTCTTGATCTGCAGAGCAGGGGCCCTCAAAACTGTTTGGGTTCAGGGACCCTCTCATGTTTAATACCGTAAATTTCTTCAACTTGTCTAATGCAATGGAAATATTTATTTAATAGTGTTAATACGAGTTTTTATACTTTTAAACATGAGGCATTTTTCATTCAAGCCACACTTAATATTTTTAATTTCAACTTCCAAAAATTACAGTTTAGAGAAAATTAACAGAATCAAAAACCACTTTAAAACTTTACCCATTCACTTAACGATCATTGTCGCTTCTTCAAATTATTACAGAAGTTTTTACATACAACCGAACGGAATCATAACAGCAGTAGTTGTACCAAGTAACGATGCCGGAACACAAATATTGGACGGGCTGCTGGGAGGGGGTGGGGCTTCCTGAGGTTCCTCCCCCAGAAAATTTTGAATAAAGTAGACGTGATTTCCTGCATTTGTTGTATTTGAACAGGTTGTTAAACATCTCTGTGCTTTTAATATACATATCTATCTATATATTTTTTTAATTAATTTTATTTTTTTTTTTTGGCAGGCTCACAGATCCCAGTTTGAGAACCACTGTGTTAGAGCTCATGTTGAGAATGACTTGCAGCTCCTACCATCCATTTTTAGCTCCGTAGCCATAAAAAGGAACTAGTTATAGCCATTTTTTTTCTGTTTCGGACTTTAGCCAAGCCCATGAGTCGTTGGACATATTGGACATACAGCTTGTGAGACTGAAGGGTTGTATGTCTAACCAGGTGGTCAGCAGCTCAGGAGCACCACAGGGGACTGTACTCGCACCATTCCTTTTCACTCTGCGTACCTCAGATTTCCCAGTTCAAAACAGACTCCTGTCATCTGCAGAAGTAGTCCGATGACTGCAGCGGTCGGGTGGATCAGAGATGGACAAGTAGCTGAGTACAGGGAACTGGTGGACCGCTTTGTGGCATGGTGTGGAAACAATCATCTCAAATTGAATGTGACCAAAACAAAGGAGATGATTGTAGAGTTCAGGGACAGATCCAACACTATTGCCATCATGGGAGAAGAAGTGGAGGTTGTGGAGAAGTATAAATACCTTGATGTTCACCTGGACAACAGACTGGACTGGAGATGCAACAGTGAAGCTGTCTACAAGAAGGGACGGAGCAGACTGTACTTCTTGAGGAAGCTGAAGTCCTTCAGTGTTTGCATCTGTTGTAGAGAGCGCTGTCTCTTCTGCCATCACCTGCTGGGGTAGCAGCACCAGAACAAGGGACTTAAAAAAGATCAACAAGCTCATAAAGAAGGCTGGCTCAGTTCTGGGGACTCTAGAACCTCTGGAGATGATTGTCCAAAGAAGGATTCTTCATAAAATGAAGAACATTATAGACAACCCTCAGCATCCTCTTCATCAGACTGTCTTACAACAACAGTGTCTTCATCAGAGGCTTCTTCAGATCTGTTGTAGGAAGAGATCCTTCCTGCAGCCATCAGCATCTAGAACAACGCTTTAATGAAACCAGGATGATGCGTTACAACATTTAATTTCCCTCTGGGATTAATAAAGTATTTTTGAATTTGAATTTAGATAACGGTTCCGTCAAATGTCTGTATAGACCTGTCTGCTTTTAAGCTTCGTTCTTAAACGACAGATGAAGCCGTCCACGTCCCGCTGACACGCGAGCTCTCAGACGTGAAGTGGGCCGAGCAGAACTCTGCGGAGCTGAAGCGAAGCGTGACGGATTAAATTGGACGTCTCCCTCGTGTCATTTACTAAACAAAATGAATCAACTCACTTTAGTTATCCTGTTCAGCTATTTTTAAAAACTAATTACAAAGTTGTTGTGCGTCATCATCAATGTTCCCCCAGTAATCAATCAGCTTGTTGTTTAACCCCACAACCATGTGGTCGCAATTAGTTCATCACATTACTGAGCTGCAGCTTGGTGGATCTTTTTCTAAAAAAAAAATTTTTTGACACGTCAGCCAGGCCCTGTTACTTCACTTGGTGACGAGGTGGGTTGTCTACTAAGATACCTGAATGGGACAAGTCACCTCAGTTGTGACCCATAATGGCAAAACACACATTTTGATTCATTTTGCCAGCAGGAGTTAAATTAGTCTTGGACAATAATGTCTGAAATATTAATAAAAAAGTTTCTGAACATTGTCTAGCTTCTTTTTTTGACCTGTTCCCTCTTCAGGGATCGCCGAGTCATCCCCCTCCATCTCTGTCCTCTAACTGCATCCATATACCTTCTGTTTGTCTTTTTCCTGACAGCTGCACTTCTAACATCCTTCTACCACTGTCCCTCCTCTGGACATGTCCAAACCATCTCAGTCTGGCCTCTAACTTTCTTTAAATTTATGATTCACCGCAGATCACAATGTCATCTGCAAACATCATAGTCCACGGGGGATTCCTGCCCGACCTCATCTGTTAGTCGGTCCATCGCCAGAGCAAACAAGAAGGGGCTCAGAGGTGATCCCTGATGCATTCCCACCTCCTATCTGTCCTACAGCACATCTCACCACTGCCCTGCTGTCCTCATATTTTGTCGGCATGAAACCACGCTGCTGCTCACAAGTTGTCCTCTTGTCTATCCTCATTGTGCGACTCATCAACTTAATTCCCTGTAGTTGCAACAATTCTGTACATCACCCTTGTTCTGGTGATGAATGTGCTTGCTGTAGACGATGGGCAATTAAACAGAGCTTATGAGTGACACTTGACCGCCGGTGACACTTGACAAGAGCCGGAGGGAGGATTGACTTTCAAGGTGGCGACGAGGACATTCAGTGCCACCTATCCCTCCTCACCCCACACCCCCTCGTGAAAAAAAACAACAAAAAAAAAACACTGATATGGCTGCAGGGTGCTAAACCTGTCAGAGCCACTGGCTGACTGTGACGGCCCTGAGTAAGCAGGAGTGGAGCAAATATTGACTTGCGCTAAGCGCGTGCACCTTTTAGTTAAACAACTGCTTATTGACTCAGGTTTGTCAAATCACAAAGAAAATTTCCACTCATTAGACGTGCAGATAAAAGAAAAATGTGTGCAGGTGGGGCTCGGCTCCGTCTCCCACATTACTTCACCGTAGTAAATTTATCTTGGGTGCTGAATTATTCAGGCCTCCGGGCGACACAGTTCCCATGTCGAAGCCAGACCGAGTGTCCCACATCTTATCTGTCAGCTCAGAAACGTGCCTCAGGCTTGACAAAGACACTTTATTATTGACCGCTGCCAAGAGACGGGCGATAATGGGTTTTACCTGTTTGTGTGCATGTTCTGTTAGCAAAAAAAATCTCTTGAATCACTGAACTCAGATTTGAGTGCTACACATTCCATATACCAGCAGTCAGGGAATTTTGGTCAGGGTTTATGGATGTTTTTATGGCTGAGAATGTTAACTGCCCATGAACCATGATTTATTTTGTCTCTCAAAGAGCTGAATGAGGATCCTGCATGTGCTGCTGGATGGCCGAGGACACCAGGGTCAGAAGTTTTCGTTGTTTCAGTCACATACAAGTACATACTGACACAATTCAGCTTTTTTCCAGGATTACAGTGCAACACCGATCATAAAGTACAAAAACAATACAACACAGTACAGATACACATCAGTACAAAGACATCTAACCTAATCTAATGTCATTAAGAGACTATGGTGACACGTGTTGATTAGTACATGTGAAGGAGGTACATGAGGTAGAAACGTTCTGATAGGTGGTTATAGCAGCCGATAAAAACTGAGTAAGGTGCAAAAATGTGCAAGTAAAGAAGTCACAAACGGTACAACGCAGTAGTTGTGTGTATTTAGGTTGTGTGTGTGTCAGAGTCCAGTTTGCCTGGGAGCTGATAAGAGAATAAAAACAAGCCTCGCACACTGCCCGTGGCCGATTCTCGTGACAGGACTCCACGCATGTAACTTCTTTACATTGGTGTAACCTGTTGTGAACGTCTGCCCTTACAAGTAAAACCAGTTAAAAAATCTTCTGCTGTCGCCGAGTGAGACTTCTTTGAGTAAGAAAGTGAAATGTCAGAAAGTTATGGACGCACATCTATGACTGGTTGTTGTTTGGAGTCAATGAGAGAAGATAGAACTTTAATGATCCAGTAGGAAATTGTTGTGCCAGAGTTTCAATACAAAGGAACATACACAAGATGTAAAAATAACAGAATATAAAAATACCAATAATTAATGTCTAAACAAGTGCAGACAGAAATATTAAAAGTGTTGTAGTGAAGGATTAATTTATTGTCTTATGTATAGAAAGGAGGTGGAGTTGAAATGTTTGATAGCCACAGGGAGGAAGGACTTCCTGTGTTGTGTAAGGGTGTTTTCACACCTGATAGTCCGGTAGACCCTGTTCGATTGGGGATTCAGAACATTTGTTTACATTTTCAGCTGGTGCGGTTTGCATTCACACTGCACTGAGTCAGTTGAGACAACCTGTTCCCTCCCCCTCGCCTGTGGTGGCGCTGCACCAAGAACTACTGGGGAAACAACAAAAAAAACTCTGAAGACGACTCTTCTTCTTCTTCTTCAGAAAAAAGGTCTGTAGGCTCAATCATCCAGGTAGATAACACAAAAAAGGTTCAATCATTTAATCTGGACCAGTTTCTTTAAGGGAGGAAACTTTCGTCTTCCATCCGGAAAACTTCATCAGTCTGTGGCCTGCCAACCAGATCTGTCCCATAAGCAACCTTCATTGCTGTGTTTCAAGCCAACCTCCTGTTGGAATCTCAGAAGCTGGTTTTTAACACATGCAAAAGGACCCATGATACTACTCACAGAAACAGCCTGAAGACACCAAGGCCAAAACCTTTTTCTGAACCATTTTGGCCTTGGTGTCTTCAGGCTGTTTCTGTGAATAGAATAGTAATGAAGGCTGCTTATGGGACAGATCTGGTTGGCAGGCCACAGACTGATGAAGTCTTCCAGATGGAAGACGAAAGGTTCCTCCATTAAAGAAACTGGTCCAGATTAAATGATTTAACCTTTTTTGTGTCTTCTTCTTCTTCTTCAAATAACAAAAATGGAGTGGCGTCAAATTTTAGCGGTTTTAGTATTTCTGTTTTGTTGTCGTTTTTCAACAATGGACTCAGCATGAGCAGAAGATGAGGCAGAAGACCACAGAGAATGTTGTTTTTCACACAAGGCAAGCTGACGGCTCTGTATGAGGTAAGAGAAATGCGCATTTGTCCTGCGCTGTAGTCCACTTCCTGCTTTTGGAGCGGTCTCCGGTCCGCTTGCATTCACACTGCATTCGAACCACGCTAGAGTTCACTTCAACCGAACCATGACCTAGGTATTTAGGTGGACCAGAGTTCCCTGTTTTGGTCCACATCAGAGTTTGATTGTGTATTCACAGCTCCCCAAACGAACCAGACTTTCTAGGCAAATGGACTACAACTCAAAAAAAAAAAATCTCCAGGTCCATCCATCCATTTTCTTCTGCTTATCCAGGTCGGATCACGGGGTAGCAGCTTAAGTAGGGAGGCCCAGACTTCCTTCTCCTCAGCCACTTGGGCCAGCACCTCCGGTGGAATCCCGAGGCCTTCCCAGGCCAGCCGTTAGGGTTAGGGTAGGGGTAGGGTTACCAGAGACTGCACTCTACCCTTTTCCAGCTCGGATCCTCGGCAAATCTTCAAGTGTTGCACTAAAATCTGGCGTGGTAGTAGCTGAGAGTCATTCACAACATACATCCCAAGAGCTAACGCGTCGTACGTTTAAAATTTGACCAAAAAGACGATGTCAGTCAAACTCTGGCATGTAGGGTGCGACTGATAACGTTCATTCCTTCAAGGAGTTCCATGCCTTTATTTTACCTTTCGGGACGGGGGCAGGGGGTCCACATTTGGGACCGGGGGAGGGGGTAGAGTCAGCGGTCAATGTTTGACAACTCTGAACCAAAGCTCTGACCTTCAGTCCACTTCAGCTCCAGCAGCTCAGCTTCCTCCAAACGTCTGGGTCGTCTCCAGCAGCAACGTGGTCTGTGAGAGTTGAAAGAGCACGTTACACAGAACCAGGTCTGAAAAAAAGCAAAACAACCTTCCTGCGCTGCTTCCAGGCAGGAGGATGTAATGATTAACTCAGGTGAAACATTAGCCAGCAGCTGAAAAGTGTCAGGCGAGCTCCGCCAGCAGAAGGTTGATTTTGAGCGGAGCACAGAGGTATTAACTCAACCATCATGTTCATGTCGACACACTGGTGAGGCGTTTAAGGACAGGAGGAAAATACATCAACTCTTAGCTTTAACTAAGGCAGAACCTGCATTACAAAACAAAACTAGTTGATGTGCATCCATTACTTCTAAGAGTTTCATAAAAATCCGTCCACTGGTTCATGGGATGTTTTGCTAACAGACATATTTAATGCCAAAGTCTTAAATTAAAATCTAGTGCGATCAATTAGGGCTTGTTGCAGATGATCCTCAGCTACTACCACACTTAGATTTAGCTAGCTTTAAAATCGACTGAGTCATACCTGTTTTTTGATTGCACTGCTTGGTTAGCTGTGGCAGCCATCTTGAATAAAACTGAATCCAAACGTTAACCAGATGTTGATGTGTAGTCAGTAATTTCTTGGTTTCATAAAAAAATGCTCCAATTGTTCATGAGATATTTTGCTAACGGACAGACCCAAAGAACTCACACAGACATGATCGACCCTCCTGTGATTAATGCTTCGTTCCTGTCAAACAAAGAGCGTCTTTGTTGGAAAGGTGTCCCCGACGTGGACCTTCCCTCTTCCCCTGAGACCAGGAAGTGTGTTTGTAAGAAATAATTAAAGGTGACATCATGAACTCCAACAAGGGCCTGAGAAAAACAAACACATTACCGGAGCTCCTCGGGATTCTGTGGCGCCCCGCGTCCTAATGGAGCCCAACAAAGCTGGAATCTGACGCATTCCTTATTTGCTCCGCTCCGTCCACTGCAGGCCTGCTTGGTGTTCTTATCTGCATGTGGAGTTGAGGGAAGTCTTTATTGGAAAAAAAAAAAAAAAGTGAACAATTTATAAAAGTAAACATCAACAAGACAAACTAATCTACTCTGGTGGTGTTTAATGTTCCCAGCACGTTTGTGCCCCGTGCCACGAAGCGTAGAAGGGAATTTTAAACCTTTTTCTGCCTAATTTAGCAAAAATGTGCTCTTTCCACTTCCTTTTGATAATTTAAACTTCTTTTTGCTTTTTAAGCTACTTTTCAGCTGTTTATTTTTTTTTTAATCATTTCAGCTTTTTTATTTGTTTTTAGATAATTTCCACATTTTGTGCTAATTTCTGCTCCTTTCAGCCTGATTGGGAAAAACTGCTCTCTCTACTTACTTTGCTAATTTAAGCTTGCTCTACATTTTTGGCTAACTTTAGCATTTTTAGCTAATTTCAGCTATTTTCAGATCAATTCAAAATTTTCCTGGTAATTTCTGCTACTTTCAGCCTAATTAACTTCTTTCTGCTAATTTCAACTTTTTATGCTCCTTTCAGCTTTTTGTTTTGGCTTGTTTCAGCTTTTTCTGCTATTTCAGCTACTATTGAGCTGTTTTGTGCTAAATTTAGCTTTTACAGCTAATTCCACATTTTTTGCATTCATTTCAACTTTTTTCAGCTTAATTCAGCAAAGTGCTCTCTCCACTTCCTTTGATAATTTAAGATTATTTTTGCTTTTTAAGTTACTTTTCAGTCGTTTTTTCCTAATTTCAGCTTATACTGTATAATATCCACATTTGTGTTAATTTTTGTTCTACATTTTCAGCTAACTTTAGCATTTTTTAGCTAATTTCAGCTGTTTTCAGAAAAATTCTAGTTTTTTGTGGTAATTTCTGCTACTTTCAGCCTAATTAATTTATTTCTGCTAATTTCAGTTTATGTTCCTTTCAGCTTTTTTCTACTAGTTTCAGCTGTTTTGTGATAAATTTAGCTTTTTCAGCTAATTCTGACTCTGACTGACTAATTCTGACTCTGACTGACTAATTCCCCATTTTCTAGCTCATGTCAGCTCCTTCCGTTTCCTTCTGTTAGTTTAAGCTTCTTTCTGCCTTTTCAGCTACTATTCAGCTTTTTTCTTTGCTAATTTCTGCTTATTTAAACACAGTTCAGCAAATATGTGTTATTTCTGCTTTCTTCTGGTAACTTAGACTTGTTCTTCCATTTCAGCTACATTTCAGCACGTTTTAGCTAATTTCAGCTGTTCTTCAGCAATACTGCATTTTTGCAGGAAATGCAATTTCTCTAGTTTAAATTGCAAGTACATCACTGAGGTTTATCCTTTTTTTTTAATTTCACTTCAAGAACTATCTGTTATTTAACTAAATTCTACTTTTTGCGCGTCCTCAATCGGATTAAAGCGTCAAAGTGTTTTTGGTGAAGCGTGAGTTGAGCATAATTCAGTGTTTTGTCCTGCAGAGTGGTGCATTGATGAGAAGATGAGTCACCAGCTCTGTAAAGCAGCTGTGTTGTCCTCCCTCCGTGGATACATGCAAATGTTATTTCTCATTAGGAGTGTTTTATGCAAATGTTAGGAATTTACTTGACCTTACTAATGTATGAACTTCACAATTTAATTAATGAGTTCAGATATTTTCTTCTCGTTAACAGACTACATCAATCTTTTATAGTAGGATTCTGTAGAGAGTTTATGAATAGTTATTATCTTACCTGTTGTAGACAGCTCTTTGAATGACCTCAGTTTGGAGGAATAAGTTTGAAGTCTGTTTTTTTGACATCCTTGGACCCACAATTGACACATACAAGATAATACTTGGTTATTTTGACAAAAATATCAGTCTCGCCTGCATTTCTGGCCGCAATCATGGCATCAATTTATCTTTTTTAAAGTTTTAAATAATGAAGTTAAAGTTCAAGTAGGTTTTATTTGTCGTTTCCATCACATGTGGTACATGAGGTTGAATGAAATTGTGTACACAGGGTCTCAGTTACATCCAAAAAAAGCAAAAATGTCTAGAAAGAAACTGTAAATAAGGATCTAAGATATAAACTACCGGTAAGATATACGCTAAAGGAACGCCAAACAGTACGCTAAAAGATCTAAGATATATGCTAAACACTAATAGTGCACACGCTGAACAACAGCAGCACAAACATGAGTCTGTGTGAGTAGATTGGTATGAAATAATCAGCAGCATGAGCTCAGCAGCACATATCACCAATCAAAGTGACATTACAGTGATTTTTCTTCTTTACAGTGATAAATACCAATGATTTAGTAAAACCGTTATTTGAACATATATCTGCTGTTAAAATTTGTACTGGGACCAGCCTGCAGGGAAGTTTGGTGCCATTCCTGCTTCAGCTTCCGGGTTCTGTCAGTGGTGGGTATTCCTGTTGGAAATGCTCCAGGGTGCACAAAGATTGCTGCAGCTAGCTGCTGCTGCTATACACTTGCTCTAGCAGATAATCATACAATTATATGTACCGTATTTTTCAGACTATAAGGCGCACTTAAAATCCTTTCATTTTTCTCAAAAATCGACAGTGAGACTTATAATCCGAAAAATACGGTAAATAATTGTATAAAGCAAATTAAAGGTGACGTAAAGGTTTATAAAACAATGTTTCCATATGATAGTTTTTAGAGTAAATCCACTCTCTCCTTGGCCTCGCTTGGACTAGCCATTAGCTCGTCAGTTCAGTCAAAGTAAAGCTCTATTTGGTTCATTGTGCTGTTTTTTTCCGTCATGCTTGAGCTGCAGCTTGTGATTTCACAACCCGGTGACTACACAGCTGCCCTTTGTGTTCACATCATGACAGAAAAGTAAAAAAGAACATTCAAAAGAATGCCTCGGCTTGTTTAGACACACGCCTTCTTGTTTATTTGCTCCAAGTTGTCTCGAATCAAAGCTTTGGTTTAATCGTGGTGGCAATCAGGCCTCAGTCTGTTCCACTGTGGTTCATCACGCTGCATGCGGGAGGAAAACCAACAAAACAAGTCCAGTTCTGATCCAAACTCAAATCCAGTTACAGACATTTCTGTTATAAGACATTCACTTACACATTATGCAACACAGATTAGTGGACGTCTAAAGAAGCCAGCAGATTGTGTTGATTCTTCCCTTCGTCACAATCAGTCATCCTACGACAGAGCTTAAGGGCCACGCCAAAAAAAAAAAAAAATCTAAGTCATAAAATTACGAGAATAAAGTTGAATAAAGTCTTAATAATACGATTATAAAGTTGTACGAGACTTTTTTTTTTTAACATTTGTCAAATTTTTTTATATATTTTTTGGTTTCGAGTCAGATCCATGACGCGACCTGTCAATCAATCCAGTAGGCGTGTCAGCAAATGACCAGTCCGAAGTTAAATGAGTTGTAATATTATCTGAACTCCGACAAGATAAATTTTACCATATTTTAACTGTAGTAAAATGAAGCATGTTTGTTAAACTTTATTGTTTTTGACGCTCTTACTCAAAACGTGGTCCAATACTGCCCCCTACTGTTGTGTTTTTATACGCTGCTTCTAGGACACATATACGTGATGTCATTACGTCACGACTTTCGTTGTTTCCATTGGAAAACAGCGCTCAGTGAGAGAAAGAGGCTGAAGAGATCCAGCGACTCACTTAGCTTCCGACTGATCATTTGCTGACACACCTACTGGATTGATTGACAGGTTGCGTTGTGGATCCGACTTACAGAAAGAAAAAAAATTAACGACAGCTATAAAAAAAAAGTCTTGTATGATTTATTCTAGTAATTTTATGGCTTTTAATTTTTTTTTTTTAGCATGACCTTAAAGCTCTATCGTAGTCATCCTGAGTGGCCCACTGGTGATAGTGGAAAGGAATGACTTCCTTTTAACAGCAAGAAACCTCCAACAGAATGGGGCTAAGAATAATCATTTATTTAAGTCTTTAAGTCGTGCTTGTACTCTAAATACCTGAGGGATTCATCAGGCTCATTAATAGAACGAAGAATCATCAGCGTAACAGTTGAATCTTGTATTGTGGTAATAACTAAAACAGTATTTTGAATTTAAGAAGTGTGTAAAATAATATAAAGAAGAGGCCACAGTAAAGCTATGAAACGTCTTCAGGGAAGCTAACGTCAGGTTGTATCATGTGTTTTCTCCTGAAGCTCGGGACTCCAAGCCTGCTGCTGCGAGCAAGTCAGCAGATTAGCTTTTTTTTTTTTTCCTTCTCTCCATACAGGCCTGCTGTGAAAGTTACCAGGGTTTTGCAGTGTGTGCATGCACTGTGTACGAATCCCGCTAACACCCTAAGGTGTTCATTAGCTGGGCTCCCAGGTGCCACGGATGCCACCCGCTGAGACTCTAACTGCTGCGATGGCAGAGTTTAAACACCTCAGTCCCACAGTGATCTCTCATTTATGAAGAGGAAGAAGCTGGAAAACAAACAAACCGTCATGCACCATCAGAGGCTTTGAGATGAGTTATGGTTTTGGACAGATTTATTATAATATATACATATATGGGAAGTTATTCTTGAGGGCTCATTGTTTACACTGAATATCTGAGTTACCTGTGCTCTCTTATCTTTATCTTATTTTTTGGGATCGTGTCATTTACTGCGTTTCTTATTTTTAAATCATTTGTTTTTTTCTGTATTTTTCTGTAATTGCCTACGCTCGTCGTTTTTCTATTAACCTTTCTTCCCTAATTTGTTTGCAATGCATTTATTGTTCTGTTCTTGTGAAACTACCAAGTTTTCCTACACAAAGCCAATAGAAACGTGTGCTGTACTCAATATAGACCAATAAAACTGTGACTTTTTTGGGGCAGTTTATTGTTCTACTTCAAAATCCTGCAATATGTGTACATTCTCTTTTTGCAGCTCCATATATTCATTCAGCGATGCAACCTTTATTTATACAAGTTAGTCTCATTGAGTCACGAGGTCTCATTTACAAGAGAGACCTGTTTCAGACGTACAGAGTCCAACTCCCACCCTGAAGGGATCTGACTTACTGCCGGCAATGCAAACCAAGCTCTCGGCTTGTATAGGGACCGAAGAGCCTGTCGCAATGGGTCCCT
>JARVLU010000001.1:18910862-18922777 GCA_031762415.1 Simpsonichthys santanae
ACCAAAAAAAAAAAAAAAAAAAAAAAAAAAAAAAAGATAAAATGCTGCCAAAAAAGTCCGCGAGTGTTGATGACGTCACTGGGGCATGACGGCCGTATACGCGAAACGCCGTAAAGCAAGTCCGCCGTAAACCAGGGACAACCTGTACAGTGTTGCCGTTTTCCGCTCAGCTGTCTGATGGTTTGCCAGAATCTCCTTGGAGCCGACACAGAGTCGTTATCCAAGGTCTCACCGAACTCTTCCCACATCCGAGCTTTGCCTCAGAAACAGCCAAGGCTGCGGACCGCTTGGCCCTCTGGTACTCCTCAGTTGCCTTCGGAGTCCCACTGGCCAATTAAATACGACAGATGTTTATGCAAGAAACTACAATAACCTTGGGTGCTTTTAACACATATCTGAACCATTGTGAACATTATCCGTGTTGTATTTCACCACTAGTCTTCTCATCGCTAAATAGTTAATGCATTAGCAAGTTAAATGTCTTGTCAGCCCGTTGAAACTGATCATGTAAGAATAGTCACACACATCTTTTTGTTTACAGTTTATTGTACTTCCATTTTTTTAATATACAAGAAATAGAAATGATTGGCAGGGTTTCTCTTAGAAAAAATGGATTTCTCAATGAAACAATTCAGAATTTCATAAAGGAATTCATTTTATCATTCTTAAACATCTTTATAACCATTTCTTCAGCCTCAGTTTATAATTAGGCACACGAGTTGGACTTATATCTTAGGTCAGACTAGAAACTAGAAGCTTGACCTCCAAAAAAACAAACAGAACAACTGATACAAATTGGCTCCAGAGTAGTTTAGTGTGCAGCTTGACCTTTACTTGGCTTGCTAAATTTATGCTGCTCAAAAAATAATGGTCAGTAAAAACCACTGGTATATTTCAGCATAAACAAATAAAAACAATCATTATGTGCATAGAAATTGTGGGTAAAAAAAATGATGGCCATTTTCATTGTTTTTTCCCTAAACCTGCACATTGAGTCAACATTCATTGCTTTAATCTAAAAATCAGTGAGAACAAACAAGTGCAAATCTATGAACACAAACTGCATGCCCCTGCTCTTTTGTGATCTTTAAAGACAGTCTCTAAATCAAACTAAATCTTAAAACTTTATAAATAACAAGAAATTAGGAATAAAACTGTTACATGTGTAAAAAATAATTGTATGACCTGTCTTGTTTATTTGCTTGGTGAAATAAAGACATAAAAACATGAGAAGCATGAACTGTCTTTACTCTGGAAATGTTGACTTAAGTGACACCCCCCTCCCCCCCTCCAGTACTAAAAGGTCATATGTGCATGTCAAAACAGTGACTGAGCACATCCAGGACTCTTTAGGACTGCCAAGTGTTAAATACACTAAGAACAGGACTCAGTCTGCTCAGCTGTAGTTGTATCCAAGCGTTGCAGCTTTGGAGAAGAAGCCTTCACAAGGCCGTATGTTCTGTCACAGTAAAAAGTGTTCACCAGTTTAAAAACAAATCTGCTCTTTATCGTAAACGGAGCTTTCCTTGGTTCGTTTAAGGATCTTAAGAGAAAAACGTTATTGTTCGCACCTTTGGCAAAGTTTCATGGCGGTTCTGGATGCTCGGTCCAGTTGCTCTGAAGTCCCAGTCTGCCCAGTTTCTTTGTGATCCAAAAGGTTGTGCGTCACTCAGAATCCTCTCCGGCGGTGGCCGCCTCTAAAGCAGCGAGGGCCTCGGCCACCATAGAGTCCGTGACGCTCTGCACCTCCTCGTTGTTCGCCTCCATGTCCTCCTCGCTCTTTGTCACAGAGATCCCGCTCTCCTCAGTAGAAATGTCTGGAGTCTTATTTGGTGTGAGTCCGTCCCTCGTGCCCCCCGAGGACAAGCTGGTTGTGCTGGTGTGAATGTCCACAGATAAGATGCTACCTTCGTCACCGGTGTCGCACAGGTACTCCGGCGTCCCTCCCACTCCCTCGTCTATGTCGTCCACTGACTGGCTTTGACCATCAGTCTTGTGCCACCCGTTCCTCATGGCCCCGTGTTCCTGCTCGCTAGAGCTCCTCTGATTCTCCAGCGCCTCTATCTTGGGATAAACGGGAACCTGACTCGGATCTATGTCGATCCATCGCGGCCCTACATCTTCTGGCTGGATGATGTACAACCCCCCCTCTGCAGGCGGTGCGCTTGCTTGCCGGTGCAGCTCCTTCGCCAGAGGCGGCACGGCGTGTAGCCTGTGGTTGACATGGTTGTTGTCAAACTCCAGTTTGAGGGTGCTGTCGCTGTAGCCCAGGTTGTGGACGCCATGCTTCTTATTGCTGCCGCTGAGAGGGTCTTGATTGGGGGCCCCACCTGTGCGGTGGTTGGGTTGGTAGAGAGAGCTGCTCGTTGAGTCGGTTTTTCGTACATCCACTGCCACAGACGGGTCATAGATGTAGCTGTGAGGAATAAAAAAAACACAAACTGATAACAAATGGCACAATAACTATTTTTCAATGTTTGAGAACACAGTCGTTTAAATAATGACAAACTAGTGGCGGTACACAAATAAAGGCTGGTTGTTGACAAAGACTGGGTAGAAACACTTCACCTACTTCATCAAGCCAAGTTGTTGTCTCAATCCAAGTGTTATGATTGAAAGGTAAAAGTTTTCGTGATAAAACTTTTTTATGCTTACGACTCAACTCGACTATACGTAAAACACTCAAGTTTTGGGGTTTAAATATGGACGTCGGTAAGAACAGACCTATGCCATCATAGCATCCTCCTCCATCACAAAAACCCTCTGCTTGTCCTCTTTTCACCACATCCATGAATGTCCTCTTGTTATCATCTTGTTTTCCTCCTCCCTGGCAGCCCCATATTCAACGTCCTTTTTTCAAACGAGATGGAATGAGCACAAGTTGCAGCGCAAATCAGGTGAAAATATTGTGATTTGCGTAAAATTAGTCCATAAAGACATCATCTGATCCCAGTAACTCAAATAGCAGATTAGTTTTCTAACAGGTGTCTTCAGAAATAATCCTTTGTCATTTTAATTTCTTTTAAAATTGACCTTTTACCTCTGCTTGTTGCTGAGGCGCTGGGAAATCCCTTCTTATAATGTCGGGCATCATTGTGAAGCAGGGGGATTCCCTTTTTTAAATATAGAACTGTAACCCCTGACATTAATCTAGACCAGGGGTCTGCAATCTGTGACTCTGGAGCCACATGTGGCTCTTTGGTCCATCTGCAGCGTCTCTTTCAAAAAACTGAAATTTTTTTGGTTGTTATACAAACAACAAAAAAGTACTAGTTTCAGCTGTTTTGCTGTCATTTCTTTTGCAAATACTCCAACATTTTGCTTAATTTCTATACTTACTGTATTTTTCAGACTACAAAGCGCAACATATTATAAGGTGCATTAAGCGAAACAAGTTAATTTTGACAGATTTTTGAACGCCATGTCACACAAAATCGGTTCGAGGTCATTAAGCACAACTAGAATTAATACATAAGGCGCACTGTATAGGGAGGCACGATATTGGATTTGTGTCCGATATTCGATACGTTAAAACTTATTCGGCCGATAACCGATGCCAATACAGATATTTTATATACGTTCCTTTGTCAGAACATAGCCTCTTATTTT
This sequence comes from Simpsonichthys santanae, assembly GCA_031762415.1. NCBI lineage: Eukaryota > Metazoa > Chordata > Actinopteri > Cyprinodontiformes > Rivulidae > Simpsonichthys > Simpsonichthys santanae. The sequence goes on from JARVLU010000001.1 coordinate 18,914,472, forward strand.
GGATTATTTGCTACAAAAATTGTACAACAGCTGTAAGAGCTGGTGACATATATTCGGTAACAGACATATGACCCAGAGCCATCTTTGTGAACCCTAAGGTCACTTGGCTGTGGTGCTCATCTTCAACTGAGCGGACTACAAAAGTTTAAAGTTGTTGGTGTAAAAAGCTGTTTATAAAACTCTTTGGTTGTCCTGACTGCTCGCTCTGTAGAACACAACATACCAGTTTATAAAATTAACATTCATCAGCTCCTACACCTTTCAGAAAACCCTTAATGGCTCTCTAATGCCTCACTTTGTAGGATTTTCTTTAAAGGGCAGAAGTCAAATCATTTTCACACACTCTTAGATGTTACTTAGTCGGAGCAGGGGGGCTTTATTTTGTGGAGGAGGCTGTCAGACATCACAGGCTGAGAGTGTCTCTTGTTTTATCTGTTCATGACCCCAACAGAGCTCTTTCCATCTCCCACCTCTCGTTGTGTCTCTGTCAGCATCATTGAGATCCTGCTGCTCCTCATTGGTGTCTTAACAAGAACACACGTTCCCAAAATAAACAGGGTGACTTTCAAACGTATCGACCGACTCGGCTCTCAGGAAGCAGACACAGGAAAATGTAACGAGCCCACACAGATGCACCCTCTGACCTAAGCGCCTCTTTCTGTCTGCCTGTTTTTCCACAGAGGAGAGCTGAGAAAATGAATTTCTTTTATTTCTTTAGCTCATGGGCAGCAAGGCTGCTGCATCCTCACTGTCAAGGTGAAATCTGAAGAACACTTTTAGAAAAGCAAGACCAAAAAAAAAAAAAAAAAATGGAAAAAGAAAACAGCAATATTTCTCAGAGCTGGACTAAAGCTTAGTGGGGGAGTGAAAGTGTATTTTCATCAGCAACAGGAGGCCGTCCGTTTCATCTTCAAGCAATTCTCAAAGAGCCAAACAAATAGAAGACGGGTCGCACCAATTCTCAGGTTCTGTTTTCTGTCAAACGTGAACCAACAGAATACAAAGTATTTTCAATCCGAGGTGGTGGACACCCTGGTTGCAAGTCCATCACGGGGACACATGGAGACAAACAACCATTCAGTCTCTCACTCACACCTAGGGACAATTTAGAGTTACCAATCAGACTAACATGCATGTTTTTGGTCTGTGGGAGGAAACCGGAGAACCAGGAGGAAACTCATGCATGCACGGAGAGAACTTGCAAGCTCCACCCAGAAAGGCACTCGGCAAGGATTCGATCCAGTGACCTTCTCGCTGAGAGGCAACAGCTCTACCAGCTGCACCACCATGCCGCCCTTACATAAAGTAATTTTGGATTAAATTTTCTGTTCATCTTATCATTTTCAGCCAATCAGAGTGAACAGCACAAACATGTGGACAGATCTCAGCCTAAATACACACCCATGTATTACTGGTAGGGATTGAACAACTACATATTTTTAAAACGTTGACATCGACTAGTTGATGATGTCATAGGAACTGAAGACGCAAAAAAAAAAAAAAACAGAGTCATTTATTATTTACCAAAAAAAAAAAAAAATAAAACATGGGGAGCGTATATTTATGCTCCTACCATTTACTGCAAATAAGTAACAGGAAAATCCAAACTATGATTAAGCTGCAAATGTTAGTTTTATTTTATGTAATCCACTAAGTTAACTAAACCACCGCGGGGGTGGTGGATTCTCCACTGGTGGTGGTGCGCACCCGTTTTTATTATATTTAGTGAATTAAATTAAATAAAAATAAAAAAACTATCCATGGCGGCGATGCACACCAGCAGTGTGTACAGGCGCACCCCTGTTTTTATTTTTATTTTATTTAGTGGATTAAATAAAATGAAACTCAAAACGACATCATCTTTAGTGAAATTCTTCCATACAGTTGATGAATTTCTAGCTGTTTGGGAAGTCGTGGCCTGCTCCTCTCCTTCCATCTACTTGGAAGAATCCGTTTTTTAGTTAGCGTGTCACTGACTGCGACTAGTCGACGCAAAATTTAAAAACTCATGAGATGTCCTAGAATTGACTAGTCTATCCAACCCCTAATTACTGGATCAACCTGTGGAAAGTTTATCAACAAATAATAACTTACCTATTGTGCATAGCTCTATGACCTCAGTATGAAAAAAACAAAACAAAACATATATTTCTGATGAAAATGAGGCGCTAAGTTTAAAGTAGATTTTTGTTGAGTTAAAATTACTCCAATCTCCAAATCTTTGTAGCTGTTCGGTCGGTTGATATTTAAAAAATCTTGACGTTGCCGTCAGTTTCACATTACAAGGAGTTTCCAGTAGAATTATTGTGAAATGCAGAAAAAAATACGTACAAATGTTAGCTTGCAGCTGCTAGCATCAAAGCTGATGGTGTTACATTTAGTACTTTGGTCCAAGTCCAATTCAAACTAGTCGTTAGCTCGTCATCAGTCTGGTCAGAACTAAACTGTTTTTCCAAACTGAGGTTGTTTCAAAGCAGCATCTTCCACAGGTAAGATGTTGCTTTATTTTTAACTTTTGCACAAAACCTTGCATTAAAAGTTCTGAACTACAACTTTAAGCAAGACTTTCCAGCATTTGTCTGTTAACAAAATATCTCACGAACCATAGGATGGATTTTAATGAAACATAGCAAGTGATCATCTGATATACATTTACAACTTTTGGAGTTATACTGAATCAAGATGGCTGCCATATCTAATCTAACTTGGCAAACACCAAAATGGCTACAACTCAGTTGGTTTAGCAGACATGGAGCTAACATTTGGTGTGGTAGTAGCTGACATTCCTCCCTAACACTTAATCTAAACGCTAATTGATTGAGCTAAATTCATTGTTCATAACTTTGGCATTAACTGTTGAGAAAAGAAAAAAAACAACAACCCTGTCTGTTAGCAAAATTTCTCACGAATCACTGAGAAATCACTAAGAATCTCAGAATGTATTCGCTGGATGTACATTAGGTTTTGGAATCCACCCAATGCAAGATGGCAGCCACAGCCAACTGGTGTTAATGGCTATAATTTAGTCAAATTTACAGATATTGAGCTAAATTTTGGTGTGGTTGTAGCTGAGAGTCCTCCCCAACACTGCGTCTGAGTGCTAACAGACTGGGAGATATCTTTATTCAAAATGTTGGGATGGAAGGCGACGGGCGATATATGATCAAGAAATGCCTGGCATGTTAGTTTAACTAGTGGTTAGTTTGACCTCAACGATAATTTCTCCAAGACTTTCCATTATCTACTGCAGGTAGGATACTGACTGCTGATAACCACAAAAATCCATTAAAAAAATCTAAACTATCCTTTTATAATGTCATCAGAGCAGCAGCAGTGAATATTGTCAGTTTGAATTGAGCGTCAGTGCTGGTGGGTCCTATAGTGATGACCCAGTAACCTCAATACCTCTAACTCTGCTAATCCCAGAAATGTGACACTTTTAGACAATTAGCGAGGTATGTGTTCGTGTCACAAGCGCTCACATGTGTGAACTCCACATGGAAAGGAAAAAGAGTGTGAAAAGGGATTACAGCACTGGTATGTGAAGCACATCGAGCCCTTTCATTATCCTCCAATCAGTATCGTTTCCCTGCTCAGTCTAAAAACGTACAGCGACGGACGTTGAGCCCTGACAGCAGAGTATTGCATACTTTTAATGAGTAGACAGTCCTGCAAAGAAATACAGTAACTAAAAGTGCTAGCTATTGACATATTGACTCAGCATCTATACTAAAAGCCCATGTGAGGCTCAAGGCGCAGACGTTTTATAAATGGACCTCTCACTATCTGCATGAGACAAGACAAGAAGTCATTATATGGCCTTGGAAGTCTTTTGAGTGCTGAAGAGAAGAAAGCTATAGGGGAGAGGCTGATAAATAGGTGGACATTGCTAAGATGGAAGGTAAACGTATTGTTGCGATGCGTGCAAGGCACACATAAAATGGCAGTAAGTTTACTCAACTGCTGATGGACTTATAAGTAATTGCTGTTGATGAGGTGGACTGACACATTAACACACACTTTTAATAGCAGCATGCAGTACATTTATAAAAAGTCCAGCCTTTGATTCAATTAGCTGTAACAGAGCTGCAAAAGAGAAACTTGACCTCTTCCAGAACTTTCACTGTAAAAACAAGTAAATCTGAACATCAAAGGACATTAACAAATGTTTTAGGCCTAGAGTAACCCTTACAGAAACAATAGTACCGCATACGGCATGTTGTACACACACCGGCAAACCATTATACTACAATATAACAATTTGTATATAGCAATGGCCTGGACATGTAGACCTTGTAAACGTTTGACCTTGGTTTGTGACCTTCATGTTGAAGCTGGAGTGATGAAAGGGTTAAGTTATGGCCCAAACAAGTAAAGACCTTGGTTTAACTTTGACCTTGATTTGTGACCTTGAAGCTGGGGAGATAAAAAGTGTCACGACATGGCGTCTAGTGATGCGATATCAGTGTTTCCCCTAGATCAGTTCGTTTAGCGGGACATTCGTCGCATTTTATTTTGTTGGGAGGGGGTTGAACGGTGTCATGCCTATGTTGCTTGCCTGCTAGCTTAGCGCTACTTTGCTGCCAGTTTTTAATGTCATGTTGTGTTGACTGCCTGCTAGCTTAGCGCTACATTGCTGCCGGCTCTTAATCGTGTCACGTCGTGTTTTCTGCCTGCTAGCTTAGCGCTACTTTGCTGCTGATTTTTAATTGATGAGTCACGTCGTGTTTCCCACCTGCTAGCTTAGCGCTACTTTGCTGCCAGTTTTTAATCGACGAGTCACGTCGTGTTTCTCGCCTGCTAGCTTAGCACTACTTTGCTGCCAGTTTTTAATCGACGAGTCACGTCATGTTACCCGCCTGCTAGCTTAGCGCTACTTTGCTGCCGGTTTTTAATCGACGAGTCACGTCGTGTTACCCGCCTGCTAGCTTAGCGCTACTTTGCTGCCAGTTTTTAATCGACAAGTCACGTTGTGTTACCCACCTGCTAGCTTAGCGCTACTTTGCTGCCAGTTTTTTATCGACGAGTCATGCCGTGTTTCCCACCTGCTAGCTTAGCGCTACTTTGCTACAGTTTTTAATCAATGAGTCACGTCGTGTTTCTCGCCTGCTAGCTTAGCGCTACTTTGCTGCCTGTTTTTAAACGACGAGTCAAGTCGTGTTGCCCGCCTGCTAGTTTAGCGCTACATTGCTGCCAGTTTTAATCAATGGGGGGATGTGGAGCAGAACGGACCCATACCTCAGTAGCATATTTGCTAGAGCGTTTGTATTGTACCCCATGCTACAGCAATACTGACATTTGTTGTTGGGGAGGTGGGGGGTGCTCAATAGACAGGGCGCTCAGTTCTGTTGATGGGGCGGGGCGCCCCGCTTGTATATTGGTAGGAGAAACACTGGACATGTGTATAAAGTTTTGTTAAAACTATCTTGAGCAGCTCAGAAGTTATGGCTCAAACAAGAGAAAGTCTACAGCTGTACGAATGTAGGGGCGGAGACCATACCATAATACATCTGCTATCCAACGGGCGTTTAATTATAACATATGAACTTCACATGATGAAACATGTCAAATGAAAGGAAAATGCTTCCAGTGTGATTTAGCAACACATTCATGTGATCCCATGAGTTTTGACATGAAACTTGTTAAATTTTTAGTTTTTCCACAAGGAAAACGTAAATGAGATAATCTGTTTACCTAATAACAAGAGAACTTTCCGATTAAGACTTTTTTACCCTTCATGACAAAGTTTTAAACACAAATCTTGTGTTAAGTTTTTGGACTCCGAATATGTTAGGGACGACTCTCAACTACTACCACACCTAAGCTAAGCTCAGCATCTGTAATATTAACTGGGTTATGACCTTTTAGTATATGCTGATGTTGAACTAAAAGCTATTCAGTTGTAAACAGAGTAGTTTCATTAAAACCCATCTAATGTCCAAGATATTTTACTAACAGACAGACACAGAAACACATGCACAGATCAGGAAAAAAAAAAAAAAAAGGTTTGTAAGCTCAACCATCCCGGTCGATAACCACAACAAAAATTTAAATCATGCCATCTGGACCAGTTTCTTCTCCCATCCAGAGGACTTCGTCAGCATGCGGCCTGCCAACCAGATCTGTTCAATAGGTAAGGTACTGTGCATGCACACACAATTTATTTTGCCTGCTGTAAATAATTTATGGAAACGGTGGTTAAAGAATTCTTCAAAGTGTGATACCTTATCTTGTTTTCTTTCTCCTTAGTTTTTTTAATAAGTTTTCCCTTGTTTGTTTACAGGACAGTTCAGACAAATTGCTATGTCTGACCTGGGAGCTCATCCTGCCTGGTCTGAGAAGTGTTAATTAACAAATTACACACAATTAGTTGGAAAATGTCTGGTCCCGTTAATGGAGGGTAATGTTTCAGCGACTTTGCACTTGTCAAAACAATTACGGTAGAAGGATTATTGGAATAGTAAAAAAATAAAACAACTAAAGGAGGAAATTCCTTCTCACCTTTTTACCATCCGGCAGCATTGGCACCCCATTTGGCTAGTCGTGTCGTTACGCTGTGAAGACACATAAACAAAGTTGTTTAATTTGAATCAGACTCAAACTACAGCTCTGAACCTTACACACACAGTGTTTATTTTTGTTCATCCAGTAATAGCTTCAGACTCAAGGAGTGTAACTGATCGGAGGTCACCACCTCTCCCACGACAATCAACTTTAAAGAAAAGATCTTTTCTGAGCCGTCACGCAGATTTTGCCTCATCAGTCAAGTTTTTGCTCTGCCCTTGACTGTGGTTGATGATGAGGATGATGCTGCGTCTGCCTGAAGCTCAGATAAACACGTCATTGCCATTCATCACGGTTGTGTGTGTGTGTGTGTGTGTGTGTTTTGAGGAAAGCCTATCTGTGCGCAGGATGGGAGTGACCTTTTCTCTCCTGGTGGTGTGCTTCATGAGGCTTTGGCATTTCATTGCCTCGGTAAATAATTAATCACTGACTTTTGAATGAGTTTGTCTCAAAGTAAAAAAGAGAAAGAGACTGACTCAGGAAGAGGACACAGTGTCTTTTCATGAAGAATTAATGGAAGCATTTCTGAAAGACACACCAAACGCCTTTTCATCCTCTCCTGATTCCTGAAAATCCTATTTTAACTTTAGTCCAATCTTTGATCACTCTTATAAAGACTCACCTTGAAAATAATCTGCAGGGGGACAAAAGTACGGTAATTACAATTCTCACAGTCAGTGTGGTGTAATCTAAGGTCACTACAGGCATAACATGCTATTATAGACTGCATGATAGAAAACAAACTTGTACTATTAATCCATCATCTTTATCAGCTTCTTCCTTGTTGGGTTGTGAGGGTCACTGGTGCTCATTTCTAGCTATCACTGTGCAAGAGGCGTGGGACACCCTGGACAGGTCTCCAGTCCATCACAGGGACACATAGACACAAATAAGACAGTCAACCATTCACTATCACTCACAACTAGGGACAATTTAGAGTTACAAATCAACATAACATGCATGTTTTTGATCTGTGAAAGGAAACCGGAGTGCCCGGAAAAAATTCACGCATGCACGAAGAGTAGGTCTGTCACGATAAAAACAATAAATCAATTAATCGCATGATAAATGAAAATTATCAACCTCATTTTCATTTATCAGCTTTATCGGTTCTTCGTGTCTCTCTCTACTGAAGACACTGGATGACAAAAAGCTCAACTCCAGTGCTTTTCACTGACCCTTTCTCTTTAAAATCCATTTTAACCGTCCAAAATTATGTTTTTGGATCGTTAAAAGCAGCTAAGCTGAGAAGCTAAGCTACATGCTAAGCTAACAGGCTGACCTCAGGAAAGAACCTCTGTCTTGTTGAAGCTCCAAAGTTCAAGGTTGAAACCCGTGCCTTTGTGTAAAAAGTTGTTTTCCTCTGCAAAACTAAGCGGATAACTTGTTTGTTGATTTTTTAATAAAGCTTTGCGTGGAAAACGCTATGCTAAAGAGCTTAAATCACACGAGCGTTCGCCCTTTTGAGAACCGGAGAGAGACAGCCCATGTCACGTCAAGGGGCCTCACTCCCACGTTTCTTAAAGTGACACGCTGCTCGCTCCCTCACTAGCCATCCTTCAGTTCAAACTGTCTTATACTGCCATCCAGTGGTCATAAACGGTACTACACTCAAAATATTAACCAAAATTTCTTCTTAAATTTGACAATACAGGTTGTCCCCGATTTACGGCGGACTTGCTTTACGGCGTTTCGCGTATACGGCCGTCGCGCCCCAGTGACGTCATCAACCCTCGCTGACT
>JARVLU010000001.1:18942134-18975778 GCA_031762415.1 Simpsonichthys santanae
TTGACACAAAAGCTCCTGCCACTCAGGTATGAGCGGAACCAATCTAATGCAGCACCTGTAATCCCAACCCACTGCTCAAGCCGTGATATAAGTATACTGTGGTCAACAGTATCAAAAGCAGCAGTAAGGTCCAGGAGCACAAGTACCACAAACTGACCAGAACCATTTGATACCATAATATTGTTACAAACACTCACTAATGCTGTTTCAGTGCTGTGGAGTTGCTTAAAACCAGACTGAAAAATCTCGAAAATTCTGTTATTATTATTATTGTTATTGTATATCTGCCTCAACTTTAGGAGAAAGTGTCTTTTTGAGCATGTTTTTTCTCACTTTTTTATGAAAACAATGACAACTCTGCTTTAACATTAAGTAAATTGTGCAATTTTACACTAAAAGTGATGAATAGGTCTTACGTCAACAAATGCAGTGACTGCAGCTTTAATTATCCATGTCACTATAATACACGCACTGTTTTATGTCTGCAGCTTCTATGCTTGCAAGGATGCACATCCCCATGAGCGCCATGACTGAGATGCTGGATGACTCTATGGAGGAGGTAAAAAACACGACTTTATAGGCTGGTACTATCAGTCAATCTTAGATGTCCACTCAGGGTATTTATTATTTACACGAACATGGAGAGACCCTTCTCTCAGCTTGTATATGTTTCACTTATCACAGATGTATTGAAACTAAATTATTATTATTAGATGTTTACACATATTTCCATTTAATTAATTTAGACTTGTTCTAGGAAAATCAAGGTTTTTGCTTTTTTAATCCACTGTTTTTTCTTGTTGTTGTTGCAGGAGGCATCAACTGCCCCAGGAAAAACTGGTAAGTTCTGTCTATAGCTGTTTTTATGGTCATACCCATATATACATTAAAAATTAACTCATCAAGTCAAACATCTATTCACCTCATGTACATGTGATTAGGAATACCAGTAAGCATTTGTTCGTACTGGATTTATGATTTATTGCCTCTTCTCTTCAGTCGCTCCTCTCACCACCTGCCAGCTGGAGTTTGCTGGTCTGAAACCCGTGCAGGTCCCTGCTTTCCGGCCCGGGTGTGACAAGAACGGCCTGTACGAACAACAGCAGTGCTTCATGAGGGAGTGCTGGTGCGTGAACCCAGCGGACGGGCAACAGATCCCTGGAACTCTGCGACAGGGAAAGGTCTTTTGTGGCACTCCTGCCATCTCTGGTGAGACCAGATAAACATTTACAAGGTCAAAGTTTGTGAAAAGGACTTAAATAGACCTTTCATTTTAAGTTGCTGACATTCAAACATCTGTCTTTGTAGGAGGCCTGCTAACTCTTTCTGACTACCAGGTGAATAAATCATTTTAATTGAGTTATTCTGCTTTATCTATTTATTCAGTGTATTTTAGTCTATTTTTAAAATAATGCTAGTCTTTAATTGAAAGACTAAAACTATGAATCAACAATAAATCTTGTTTTCTTTTTCAGACACCAACTGAATGAATTTCTTGCAGAAACTTCAGTTTCTAATCGCCATGTATCCAGAACTTATTTAGCTTATTGGTTTTAATGTTGTTTAATTATAACAATTTATTGGCTTTCTATTACTGCAACTTATGTGTAACCAATTTTAACAGGAAGCAGTGCTTTTTAACATTTTATTAGTTAGGATTCCTTTTTATTTTAAGCATGTGCAACTTAAACATACTGACATTTATTTTTTGGGTTTATTCAAAAATTAACTAAAAGTTTGGTCATTGATAAATGAGCCGCTTGAGACAAACTGTTTTTTTTTTTTTTTTTTCATTTATTTGTACAACCCAAATAAACCAGTTACAGAACGTTGTGACCTTTCATGAGATCCCAGACAAATTCAAACTGTAGAACCAAATGTTTAAAGACGTGCAAGAGAACAACAAAACCAGCCAAAGGACAACAACAAAAGATTGACCTGTCAATTGTGTATATAACTTATAAAACTTGCTAAACTAATACAAACTGAAAAATACAACACGATTGTCAAAAGGCACAACTTTCCTGTGTTCCAGTTACAAATAATTCAGTATAAATGTTTTGCTACACAAACAACTATAAACTCAAAACATTTAAATTCTACCTTTTAAGGCTTTTTAAAATCTTAAACCCGTTTAAAACCTAATAAATGACATAACTTCAATGGCAGCGACACATCAGTAGGCCAACTAAAGATGTTGTGAAAACCAATTTTCAAAACCTGAGTTGTAATCGGACACGTAGTAAAAGTCTGATACTTTATACACAATAAAGTGGCTGTGGTAGCTCGGCGGTCAGTCCTGCAGCCTCCTGCAGGTCTGAGCCAAGGTTGCGTCAGGAAAAGCAGCTGACAAAAAACAATAGCCGAATCATTCATGAGTTAGTTAACTGGTGACCCCTGCAGAGGCGAGCAGCCGAAAGTAAAACAACTTAATAAATCAGGTGTCAATATTAAAGTCATTCACTTGATGTGAAGTACATTATTTTGAAAATGTAAACTCTGATGCAAAGTCAATTTTCTAAGTTTGCTACTGGCGATTTATTCTATCCAGGATATACAGTATTAGCGCAGCATCAACACATTATCAAGCTGCATCAATCAATTTAATTAAAATCTCTAAATCACTGACCGTTCATAAAAAGTCTGAACAAAAAAATAAAGCTGTGCCAATGAAATGTAGCTGCGGGATGCAATGGTACATGGAAAAAACCTCAGCACTCTCCTACTTAATTTCTATACGGTATGTAAAACAGTACTATGGTCATTTTGAATATTACATATGCAACCGTCTAACGCAGGAAGACAACTCAACATTTTGAATAAATAGTACAAACTCAATATATGCTGCAAAAACATTTCCCCACCAAAAAAAAAAAAAACAAGTTTTAGATGTCTAACAGAAGTGCAAAGAGCCACTTAATTCCAGCGTATGGAAAAGGCAGCCAAACGTTCTCAGAAATGCTTATTGCACACATGGCATGAGATGATCATACAAATGTCAACACATTAGGCACTCTTACACATAGAAAAGATATAAAGCATTTCTCTGTGTTTACAGGAGCAAGAAAACTTTACACACTTTAAATATAAACTTTTTGGTGCATGTTTTCAACGACGTTCTGTACCATTACACAAGCATTAATCGCTATTTTTTGCAAAATACCACGGGCCATTAAAATGTTTCTACATATCTGTGTACTCTGTGAAACAAATGCTTTGAATCCTGCAAAGAAAGTAAAGAAATAAACGTACATTTGACAAATACTACATCCAGAAGACTTGTGAGATATAAAGTTACGCCAATTTACCTTCTGAATGAGAAAATGCTAAATAAAGCTGCGGTTTCTGACCAAAAGAGGACATAAGAAACTAAAACAAAAGGTTGACAGAAGTTCCTATAATTTAGACTACTTCCTCAGATTCAGTATAAAAACACACAAAAACACTGAAACTGAAGGAACTTACAGCCAGTGTGCTCAGAATGGATGAACTAATTTAAAACACATTTTGGAAGTTTTTAATCCAGTATAATAGCAACATTTGTTTTTTGGTTAAATCTCAATTACTGATCAAACAAGCAGCATTTATATTTATCTATATGTTATCAACTTAAGAACTTTGTCATTTATTGCTCAGTTTGGAAGGTTGAAATGTTAACTTCTTTAAAAAGGTGATAACTTGAAATCTGTTCCCTGTATGCAGCTGTACTGACACCATCTTTTACATAATCTTTTCTCCTTAATTTTACCACTTCCTTCTCATTTTTGTCCTCCTTTCAAGCTGCGGATGTAATCCTTGATGGTGTTTTCAATATTAGGAACAGCGTAATTTTGTGCCGCATACATCCCTGTACACGTCCCAACCGCTACACCCAGCAATGCTGAAGAGCGGAGCCTGGCAACAACGTAACCCGCCAAAAAGCCCTTCAAGAAAGGAGAAGCCAGCAAGCTGCCACCCTAGAAGAAAAGAAACATTAAATTAGACAAAATTACTGTATTTTTGACCCTTTAAGACAATGTTTTTTGCATAATTTGCATGCCCTGCGACTTATAGGCCAAAGCGACATAGTTATGGACTTTTTTTCCATATTTATAAACCAATTCTGTGAGCTCCATTTTTTTTACCATTGTCATTCATTCTAACTGAAAAAAAAATTTAACTGTACCATTTTCAGCCACTAGATGGCAGCAGAGTAGTAGTAGCAGTAGGGCATGCTGTTGTATTACGTATTAGGTAAACGTGACTATAATGGCAAATTCAAAAAATTTCAAGACAAAAACAACTGGGCTTTATTTATTATACTTTATTGTTTTTGTCTTGAACTTTTTTGAATTTACCATGTCCTGGATGACTGAGAATCTTCACCAGCTATTAATGGCACAACTGGTTTGCCATAGCCTTCCCACCTTCATTCTGCTTGCTGCTACCGTCAAACCAGCTTCATTACTGATGTAATGCAGCTAATTTGACCACGTAAGTGCATTTATTAAGTAAAATTAGACCGAGACACACCTTCACTATACTGTAATTTCAAGCAAACAAATAATTGTTTTTAAGCGTGAATCTTGTTAAATTCTTGTGAAAGTCCTCCTGTGCACGCTCCCGCAGCCGCCTTTTGGCAGCCAATCGATTTTTAGCACATCAGTCTATATTTCTGGGTTTAGTCCACATTTCTGGGTTGTCAGCGGTGACATGTAACAAACGCGACGCGTCAGCGGTGACACGTAATGGATGCGACGTATATGGCGAAGCGACATATATGGGTTTTTCCACTTTATTAGACATATTTGGACTGATGCGACTTATAGGGCGGAGCAATGTTTACGGCTGAAAATATGGTACAAATAATTATGTGACTGCTGAGTCAGCATTTACACTATTGTTCGTATGATTTTTGCAATCAATTAATGTATACTTTGTGCTAGTATAGCTGTTTGTATATCAAAACATTCGGCTGGATTGGTGTTATGATACCAAAACATCCTCCAACATTTGCAGGGATGCGCTTCTCTTTACTTGGGGACTTTTTATGCAGTTGGGTGCCTGTGGGGTCCCTCAAGGGTGTACTTTAGGCCCACTCTTTTTTTAACCTTTACATCGTGCTTTTGGGATCCTTATACTGTATTTTTTTTTTTAGAAAATGCCTATCAACTGCTTTGCTGATAATAATTAGATTTATAGGCAGATTAAGTTAAACAGGTCACTTCCTATAGCTGAATCAAAATGTGAATCAAAATGTGATGTTTTATAAAACAGTAGTCCCTTGTTGATTGCGGGGGTTCTGTACTATCCCCCCCCCCCCACACACACACACACACACAACGCGATAAGTGGAAAAACTGCAAAGTAGGGATACAAAAGTATAAATTCAAGTACAGTAAATGTTGTCATGACAAGTGCCAGGCTGCAACCACACTCACTCATCACCTGTTACTCCCAATCTCCTTCCTTGTGTAAAAGAACAATTTAAATTTAAATACTGTAATATTTTAAATAAACAATCCTTGATTGTTCTGTTAAGCTCTTTGGTAGCATTTTCTGTTTTTAAATGTGCTCTAAAAATAAATCTGACTTGACTTGACTCTCAAGAGAACCAAGCCCCCTGCCTATCAATGGGGAAACACCCACACCTGCCTCCACCCTTGCTTGCTCCACTCTCGGCCCTTGAGCAAGGCCCTTAAGGCCCTTAACCCCCAACATCTGCTCCCCCCGGTGCCCTAGATGACAGCCCTGGTAGCTCGGGGGTCTGTGGTTGTGTTAGGAAGGGCATCCAACATAAAAACAATTGATAAATCTTGAGTAAGTCAGTTCATTGTGGTGATCCCTGAGGAAGGGATCAGCTGAAAAAAAAAATATATATATATATATATTTTCAGTAAATACTGATTGAAGGTAGGTGGCCCTAAGCTTGAATCAAGGTTTTGATTTTAACCCTTTGTTTAACAGAGTTTGACACCTAGTTTACAGTTGAACTGTCCCTTTAACATGACAGAGACATGTGAGTTTTCTCAAAGAGAACAAACACTTATCCTGTTGCTAAAAGTCAAAGGCAGACCAAAATGTTTTTGGCCCTGTCTGTGATGTGGTTCTGTTAGAAAAATATTTTAATGAAACCTTTGGGCAGTCAGTCCAGATCAAGATGGCTGCCACATCTAACTGACATTAGCCAGCGTCTCTAACTCAATCAGTTTTACAAATATTTAGCTGATCAAAGTCATCCTCATCGCATTGAGATTGTGCTTCACGTTTTTTTGAAGGTTGTGACCATGATGGTGGTTTACCGGAACAACCCATCATTATCTGTAGCACATGACCTGAGCTGTTTGGTTTTAACACACGATGTAAACAACAGGATGAAGCTCACGTTTGTATCATATTTCTTCTGCAGCACAATAACCAGCAGCAGCAGCAAAAAGTGACAACACAAACTGGGCAGAACAGGATTTGCATCCACTTTTAATGTCTTGGTCTAATGAGCTGCCGACGGGTGGAGTCTGCCACTACAGACAAAAAAATGATTCAGCAAACCACAAAGCTCTCATGACTTAGGAAATATTACCTGCCTCAGAAAGCAGAACACACACGCCACCCGTGGTCCTCAATGATTTTTTTTTTATCCAGAAAACAAAACAACAAAAATGCATAATGTCTCAAATATTTAAAATCCAATCCCTTTGAATGAAATGGTTTAAAGCAGA
Organism: Simpsonichthys santanae; assembly: GCA_031762415.1. Classification (NCBI taxonomy): domain Eukaryota; kingdom Metazoa; phylum Chordata; class Actinopteri; order Cyprinodontiformes; family Rivulidae; genus Simpsonichthys; species Simpsonichthys santanae. The sequence goes on from JARVLU010000001.1 coordinate 18,948,833, forward strand.
GGTCTGTAGATCTGGAGTTAAAAAAAGGCTACATTAAGTTATTTTGACTACATGTGCTATAATTTTTTTAAATGTCACCCTTTTGAACATAACAAAGTTATATGAAGGCAAAGGTTGTATAATTTGGAAATAATTTATAGATTTTTATCTGGCTTAAAGTACTTCAAAATTAAGTAACTGAGGGGTACCGGTAATAATAAAGGTGGAAATAGACAAACAGAATAAACACAATCAATGCAAAAAAAATTATGTTTTAAATATGATTATTATTTTTTACGTTTATCACTGTACAGTTAAAGCTCAGCAAGGGTCTGAATATACACAAGGTTAGTGCATTTAAATCACCAAACCCTTGTTTATATTGCAATATTTCAGTTTGATATTTAAATCTGAAGATGTTTACAACAAACTTGTGAAACTGACACTTTCACAAAAACACAATTGTGAGTTTATGAAGAAAAAAAAACAAAAGTAAATGCCACGCCTTTGCTATAATCATCAGGTCCTGTTTTTTATTTTTTATAATTATTCATTTTTAAAGAGTGTTACACACTTCAAACACTTGACAGACTGAACAATGCACATCTGCATGTTATAAACCTTCAAAAAAAAAATAAACAAAAAAAAATATACAAACAAAAAACAAAAACTCAAACTTATTATGTATATTCAAAATTATATATCCTGGCAAACAGGCCCTGTTTTTAAAAATGCATTCACCCAATGTGACTCGGTTTAGTCTATCACTGTTACTATGTTCTCCATTTACGTTCTTCTGATTTTTATGTTTTATTTTTACAATTAATTACTTTATATTTTTATTTCTGTCTTTGTCGTGTTTTATTGTTGTGCAGCACTTAATATTTTTTTTAATGTGCTTTATAAATAAATTGACTTGACTTGGGCAAACAAATACATCTTTTAGTGTTGAGACTCAAACAGGCTGCACGCGCTCAAGTACCGGCTTGCTTGGGGAGAGGACGCTTGAAAATATGCTCTGCTCTAGTCGGAGAGAATTTCATAACTTTTAACACGTTATACAATTCACACTTACTATAAACTGTTTTCTGTTGTTCTTTAAATGGGCTAGCGTGCTGGGGCTAGCGAGTTGCTAACTTCAACACACCCAAAAGCTGAGACCATATCACAGCTGAGAGATTGACTGCATCTGATCCACATCGCTTGATCACCCTAATCTTTAAGTTAGTCCACCGTGGTCTTTATCTTTCAGGACTTCTGGTTTGTATCAGCATGGCTTCGGGTTTCGTCACGAGCATTGTGTGCCAAATGTTTAGCTATAGCACTACATGTACCTTGTTTGAAGATAATGGTACATGTTTTAAATGTTCTGCTATGTCCATTCTAGAGGAGAAACTGTCTGATCTGGAAGCTCAAATCTGTGCTTCTGAAAAACCATTAACTAGACGGAGACACGTCTGAGCTGTGCACTGCTTCTACCTAGGCCTGTCACGATAACAAATTTTGCTGGGCAATTAATTAATTGTCTCAGAAATTATTGCGATAAACAATCATATTGTTTGAAATTTGACAATAATTGTCAAATTTTAGAAAAAATGTTAATTTGTTTGGAGAGTAGTACCTTTTTTGACCACCTGATGGCAGTATAAGACCGTTTGAACCAAAGGATAGGATATGAAAGTTCATGCTCAACAATCCAGGTACCAAATCCAATAATTCTCAGTTGGGTCATCTGGACAGTTTCTTTTTTCTAGAAACGTTTCACCCTCCATCCAGAGGGCATCATCAGTCAGAGGAGTTCCAGCAAACTGTTTCCCCATCCAAAGGATGGATAGTTGAGCAGTAAGTCTCTTTAAGAAAAATGGGAGGGAAGTCCCTTGACATGACATGGACTTGACATCCTCCTCCATCAACACCAACAACCAGCCTCTTTCCTTTGTTTCAGTTCTCAAAATGGCAGACACTCTGTGTGGTTTTAGCTCTTCAGCATAGCATTTTTCACACAAAGTTTTTAATTAAAAAAAATCAGTAAACAAGTTCTCAGCTTCTTTTTGTAGAGAAAAACAACTTTTTACACGAAGACAAAGGTTTCAACCATGAATTTTGAAGCTTGACAAGACGGAGGTTTATTCCCGAGATCGGCCTTTTAGCTTAGCTCGTAGCTTAGCTTCTCAGCTTAGCTACTTTTAACGATCCATAAACGTGATTTTGGACGGTTAAAACAGATTTTATAGGGAGGGGTCAGTGAAGAGCACTGGAGTTGAGCCGTGTCTTCAGTAGAAAGAGAGAGACAGGAAGAAACGATAAAGCCGATAAATGAAAATGAGGGTGATAATTTTCATTCATCATGCGATTAATCGATTTATTGTTTATCGCAACAGGCCGACTTGTATCGGCAGTTGGTCTAACGTGAGGGAAGACTGCCTTTAGCTTTTTAGCTAGCACGCCAGTATTGCACGCCAGCAGTGCCGCTGGGGGGGTGGGGTCTGCGCGCACAGTTCAGTAGGCAGAGTGCTCAGTTCTGTGGACAGGGTGGGGCACCCTTCTTGTTTAATGGTATGGGAAACACTGGAAATGAAGTGAGCATCGAGGCGTGGAGAGCTCTCCTCAGCTGGGTTAACTTGAAGCTTGAGCACATTAAATGCGTGACGCACGTCTCCCTCAGATGTTTTTAAACAACGAGTTAACTCAGTTTTGAGATCATTGATTAAAATTCTAGATGCTCACATTAACACATCTGTATTTTCCAAACTTACACTCTGTGAAAAAAATAAAATAAATAAACAAAAAGTACTGTATTGATTTGTTGTTTGGTGCGTCCCTAAAATAGGTTCAGGCTGCAACGAAGCGTTGCAAAATTAGTTCCGCCTGCAACATCTGGCCAGGAGAAGAAAATGATATATTGATCAGCAATGGCAAAAAATAAAAATAAAAAATAACAAAAACAATGTGACAGTTGGGTTCAGGGTTCAGCAGAGAGGCCAACATGATAACAGATGTGCAAACACAAGCTCGGACCTCTTTTCCTCCTCCATCAACACCAACCAGCCTCCACTCACTCATTAACCTCACCTGCTGCACGTGCACTGGCTCCAGCTATGGCCATTTTTTAAAAGCCAAAGCCACAACATCAACTTGCTTTAACTTTCTATCACCGCCTGCTGACATTCATGCTAACATACTATTAATAAACACATAATTACACACTTAAAATGGCGCTTTTCAGAGTGAAGAAAAAAAATTAAAATGCTATTTATTCTGATTCCTACTTCTCCATTTATGAATGGTATTGGTGATAATTTAGTGTAATAGGCCACAAATAGTGCAACAGGTGCACACCTTTTAGCTAGCAGCAGTGAATGCTGAAAATAGTATTTTGTTTTGTAAATGGCGGCACAGCTTTTCTTCTTTCCGCGGCCAAGACCTGTCGAAGCTGCGTTAACAACGATTTAATAACAACGCCATAGTCTTAAACATTAACGTGAAATAAAACTAACTACAGTATAGCATTAAAAAAGTCTGCTTGAACTCACCTGTGCTAAGCGAAGGTGTGGCACTTTGCCGCAGGTATCAAAAACACACGGATGTCATTTAACTTGTTCGGGTCTCTTCCGGTCCTTTCGTTTAAAAAAAATACTAAAATAAAAGCAGGTGTAAGAAAAAGTAACGGCTGCCTAAAAGAAAGATCCCTCCGCGGGGGTGAGTTGTTGTGTTGATCCGCTGAGAAGTGTCCTCCGTTCGATGACTCCACGGTCCCATGTCTCCAGTCCTGAGTGAACTGCTGATGGAAGTTTTTGAGTTTCAAAACTAGCGGAGAGCTACAATGGGCGAGGAAACAACTACTTCCGGTAAGACCCTTCGCAATAAAAGCCCGTGATTCAGGTATGTCAAAGAAATGCGACATTGACGTCAACTTGTCTAAAACGTTTGTTTTAGTTCAAGCCGTTATGTTTTAAAACAGGAACTATATATATTAAAAAAATAAAAAAACTCAATGCTACTTGTTGTTTTGCTCACTGTGTCTGTACCAAGACTGTTAACAGACACCCAATGAATTAAAACAATCAATTTTTTAAAATAAAATTTGTTCATTTTGATATACAATACAAAACAATCCCATAAATGATAACATACAAAATGTAAAAATGAAAGGTAGCAGAAAGAAGAAAAAAAATCTAATTATATCTGCACATTTTTTCAAACAATTAGTTCAAACAAAAATAATCTTCAGTAAAAAATAATTAACTACCTGCAACAGGTAGGATGCTTACTGTTTATGCCATTTCTACAGAATGCCTCCTCGTGGCTCTGAACTGTCACTTTAGCTGAAAGAAAACTTAAAAATTAATAAAGCTTTGTCATTTTTATCTAGCAAAGTTGTCAGGTCCTCTGGATGGATTAAAAAATAAAATAAAATTAAAAAATGTTGAAACGTTTCGTCTTTTATCCAAAGGGCTTTGTCAGTCTGAGGAGCTGCACCAAACTCAGTCTTACAAATAGCACCTTCTTGTAGTCCATAGTTGCCAAGTCTGCTTATTATAAGCGACTTTGGGCTTGTTTTATTTATTATTTTTTCTTTTCTAAAGTCGCTTGTAATTCTTGTGAGCTGCAGGTTTTTGGGCTTGTTTTGAATGTGAAGTTGCTTATTTGGGCTTGAATTTATTTCCAAGTGAAACTAGATGATTGTCTCCCAGCTCCGCACAATAAAGCAAAATACGTGGTAGTAGGTAGTTTGTCCCTTCCATGCCCCCATTTTCTGTTTATCGCTCCTGCCCAAGTTGGCGAGGTGACATGCGCACACATTATAATGTCTATGGGTGCACAAAAAAATTATACAAATTGTATTTATAGAGCGTAAAACTATGTTATTCAAAGTAATTAGCATAAGTTTGCTGTTGTTTATGTGTAATGTCATAATAAATGTAAGTTAATACTGTTTTAAAACGGCCTCTGTTTTACACAATGTGGTGGGTTGCCAGTTGGGCTCGTTTTCATAGAGCTGGTTGCTTGTTCCTGTTGCGAGATCTGGCAACACTGGATTAACCAGTTTGCTAGTGACATCCAGAACTAGCTGTTCACATGATTAAGGATCAGCGGATCGTTAGTGCTCTGGTGGCTGTTCGCTATGAACAGAGGGCTGAGTGAGGCTAGCAATAACAGTATTGTAAGAAAGTGACAATTGGACATGGAGGCCTCCACCCCTGTTTAACGCTGGACGGTTTCTCCTCACAAAGATGGCTTCCTTCACTCCTCCCAAACCAACGTACCGGTACCTCAAGAGGTTCCTCAGATTTGAAGAAGTCCTTTGGATGAAGGATGAAACGTCTCAGCTAAAAAAAAAAAAACGTCCAGATGATCTGACTGAACATTATTGAGTTTATACTTGGATTATTGGAAACTTGCAACATTTTAAACATAAATCTTGTGCTGGGATCAGTTTCAGCTATGACCACACAAAAATGTAGGTGAATCTCTGCAGATTGTTGTATTAACCAAACAGCACAACAGTTGTTGTTTTTAAAATGTCCCTATAAATAAATTTGGCATTAAAATAAAAATATACGACTGTCATGTCTTACAAAGCATCAATGCCTGGTGGTGTCATTTGCATCCGTTTGTGTCGGGTGATCCTAATTTATGCATTTCCCCACACCTGTACTTTCAGCTGTTTGTCACTTCCTGTCCTGACTCGTTCAGCTTGACGCAGCTTAAACTTTCCAGGATCCATCATGTGACTCAGATGGGATTAAGATGAAATTATTCTTTACTCGTTGACCTTTAAAAAGTTAAACTCAAGTTAGTAAAAGAAAAATGCAGTGAATGGCTGTAAAATAGAAAGATAAAAAATATGCATGCATCAACACGACTCTTCCGTATGATTTACCGTATTTTTTGGACTATAAGGCGCATTAAGCAAAACAAAACAGTCAGATAAGTCAAACTTTAGTCAACTCATTCACAATAGCCACAAAAAATCAGTTTGAGGTCAGTAAGCACAACCAGAATTAATATAAAATCTCAATTTTTGAGAAAATGAAAGGATTTTAAGTGCGCCTTGTAGTCTGAAAATTACGGTACAGGATTTACAATTTTAATATGTTTACAGGAATTATTCAGTTCTTACATGCTTTAAAAAAGAAAACAACATATATTAAAATGGAGAGTGTTGACATGTTTGTTGTGTGCGTAAAGCTACATTTCTTTCAGCTAAAGTGACAGTTCAGAGCCACGAGGAGGCATTCTGTAGAAATGGCACAAACAGTAAGCATCCTACCTGTTGCAGATAGCATTTCAACTGACCACAGTTTGGATAAATGAAGTTTAATTTAGTAAATGTTGATGTGCTTAAGGCTGGTCTGAGCAGGACCACAACCAAAGTGGGTTTCTGTTGTTCTAAGACAACTCCAATCAAAAGTTGTTGTTTTTTAAGTGGTTCATGTGAACCCTGTTTTGTTCTCATTGATCGTTTTGTTTTTGTTTCTCACTGAAAGAAACTGGTTCAGATGACATGATTCAAATATTTTTGTTGAACCCTGTTTGATAATTTTTTTTTAATCAGTTTTATGCAGTAGTTTGGTACTGTTGTCAGAAGTACCCCATGCTGCACCAGCAGTGCTACAGCTAGGTGCTGCTGCTTCTGTAATTTGTGCTTACAAATAGCCACTGCATTCTAAGTAAAAAAAAAAATAAAAAATAAAAAAATAAAAAAAGTACAGTAGTCCATCGCTATTGTTCGTTTATTGCGGATTTGCTCTATCACGGTTTCTCAAAATAAGATTGGACATGACACACAATTGGCTGATTGATGGATGAGCCTCACGAGCAGCATGGAATTTTTTTTGGTGTATTTTTTAATTTGTTTAATCGACATTACAAACATTTGCCTTCCAGGGGTATTTTAATGGATACAAGGGTAGTGTTCAAGTTTAAATAATAATAATGTCATCATATTTTCATCACTGTATGTTTCCATACAATGGCGAAATTAGTGTCTGCATTTAACCCATCCACCACCAGGTGGTGCAGTGGGCAGCTATTGAAAGCGCCCGGGGGGGCATTTGGGGATAAGGTGTCCTGCTCAGAGCCACCACAAGGTATGCAGTGACTGGGGATCAAACCTGGGACTTTCAGGTCCCAAGCCAGCTGACCTGCCTCTACACCATCTCGGCCTATCTACAACAGGTAAGATATTTATTGTTCATTGAGCTGACCTGACTCTTTAGTTGTCTCTCTGAGGACAGTATGAAACTAATGAATGTATCTCTAAGAATGCAGACGCTGAGGTGGTTTTGTGTGATAGGATGGAAAAATAAAGGTCCTGAAAACACATGTGAAAAACCGGTTTGAGTGTTTACATGAGCACAGAGAAGGCTCATCCTGAAACGAGTCCGAAACACATAACAGAAGCAAACGGCAAAGTATATGCAGGTCGACAAGGACTTTAAAGGTCAAATGGGCTCTCCGGTGAGTGATTAATGTGTGTTTGTTAACAAATGACTGCATATTTCCCAGAATGTGTGTAATTCTTATTCATGCAGTTTTTCAGATGTGGGCATGGAAAGGAAATAAAAATAAACTTATTTAAACTAATTTTGAGACGTTTTTTTGCTCAGCCTTCAGCCAAAAGGACGACATCGAACATCCTGGTACAAAACGGTGAAATGTGACCCATCAAATGCAAAACTGAACCTTCCAAGACACTTTCTGAGACAAAGTGTGGAGAAGTTTTCACTTCGCTGCTTCAGCCTTTTCTTTTCTTCTCTCTCTTTTTTTTTTTTCCCAAAACAATGCACATTTATTTGTGCAACAGAGATTTTTGAGTAGAATAACTAGAAGTAGAGGAAAGGGATTTTTCATGAAATTCTTAGAATGCTAAAAGCTGAATGAAATATTGAAGTTAAAACAAGCAGAGTAGAAGCTAAAGTCAGAAAAACAGTAGCTAAAAACAATACAGTGTACAACCATAGCTAAAAGGTCAAATTATATTAAAATTATTAAAAGTGTAGCTAAACCAAAATCAGCAAAACAGTAGCTAAAAGCTAAAATCAACAAAACCATAAATGCTAAAATTAGCAAAACTGTAGCTAAAGGCTACAGCAAATTTAACAATTGTAGCAAAGCTGTAGCCAAAAACTAATCTGAACAAAACTGTACCTTTAAGGAAAAAAAGGAAAAACAATAAGAAATTAGATAAAAGCCAAAACTACTATAACTAAAAGCCAAAATTTGAAGAAAATTTTTTTTTAGCAAAAGTGCAGTTAAAAGAATATAGTAGCAAAATAGTAGCTAAAAGCTAAATATAGCTAATAAGTTGCTACAAGCTAACGATAGTGAAATCATAGCTAAAGGTTCTACTTTGCAAACAAGCAGCTAATCAATAAAGCAAAACTTATGCTAACAGCTGTAATTAGAATCAGAATCAGAATTTATTGTTGTTGCACAGAAGCACAACAAAATTTATTTTCATTACAGCCTGTCTTGTCCAGAGAAACACAAACCACCAAACAAATGGGAAGCAGGATGCCTGAGGCTGCAGCCTCATGAGAGGCACTGCCATTTTACTTGTTAAATAAGGAAAAGGAAACATGGGGAAAGATGAGGTACAAAAAATTCATATCTAACACTGTGTCTCTAACCGGACGCAGTGTGAAGTTGGAAAAAAAAAAAAAAAAAACCTCAGCACAAAAAAAAAGCAACATACAGATGACATAGGATGACATAATCATGTGGATTGGGTAAGGGTGAAGTGGGAGTGGGGGCTCCCAGCACAGGCTACCCAAGAGAACATTGCAGCCACCGCCACCTCGCATCCAACATAGATTACCGCACCGGGTGGGCAGGGGAGGCCAGCAAGGCCGGCGAGTTGAGGGGAATGTGTTTATAGATGTGTGAATGAGTGTACGCATGGTTGTGTTTCTAAGTAAGTCTGTGATAAGTGATGGTGCAATGTTTATCAGCCGGCCTCTGTAAAGCTCTGACACAGGTCCACAGATTTTCATCGGAAAGCTACGGGTAGTGGGAGCAGAGCATCTTGTTCACAACATCCAGGAGAATTTGGGATAGTTAATCTTCCAAGGCTGACGTGGGGGAGTCAGATTCAGATCACAACAGTTGTTGTGGGTCAGGCTGATGCCGTTGATTTCCGTCTGCCTTACAGTTCCTCTGGTAAATCTCAATGGCGACTCCAAACAGCCAAATTTGTGGTCAGTTCCACCGAGCGGAACTTGTAACTTCTCCAAGGTCGATTCCTTCCCCCATTATTTCAAAAAGCTAAAGTTGCACCAAAAGTCATAGCAGGATTGTCCTGAAAGAGCTGAACGTTTTGATTTGATTTGTTGAAATAGCTTCAAAACTGCCGGACGAGAAATATGCTAAAAAAAATGTACGGACGAAAAATGGATCACAATAGTGTGAATGCTTCATAAAGTTTTAAACAATTATTGTATTTTAAAAAAGCACTGCCAGAAGTTTCTGTGATTCCCTGATTTTGTACAGAGCCGGCCCTGTGCTGGGCTGGCGACCTGTGTCCAGGGTGGACCCCGACTTCACCTGAAGGATTCTGGTTTAGGATCCAGCACCACCCTTGACCTTAATCAGGACAAGTGACAAAAAATGGGCAGGTGGGTGCCAAGTGCCTTGTTATATCAGATTGAAAAATTATTATATGTCATTTGTTTACATCTTTTGTCAGTATTTAATCAGGTTTTTGATATTCTCTTTCAAATTCATTATATCTGGTAACTGTTTTAATTAACCTGGTTTAAAAAAACGCTAGATAAAAAAAAAATCTGAGCTATTCACCATATTTTTCAGACTATAAGGTGCACTTAAAATCCTTTATTTTTCATAAATCAACAGCAAGCCTTATAATCTGGTGCACCTTATGCATTAATTCTGGTTGTGCTTATGGACCTCAAATCTATTTTATTTGGTACGCGGCGCTCAAAAGGCTGTCAAAATGAACTTAACACGCCTCATAATCCCATGCACCTTATAATCCTAAAATTACGGTAGTTTCTTGCATGGGTGTAGGCAAAATGACAGTGAAATTTAATAAAATGCGCAGAAGGGCGCCACCTCAAATTTTGCCCAGGGCGCCAAACAGGCTGGGGCCGGCACTGCTCCCAACAGATAACACGTTGAGCAATTTCTACTGCAGGTAAGATATTAACCGCTCATAAACGTCACAGAACACCACATCAAAAACACATTCTTTTCTTTTAAAGTGTTCAGTCACATGTGGTGTGTTTAGTGAGGCTGTAAATAAATTAAAGAAATAAAACGGGGAGGAACATATGGGCGACTCAGGCTTCCGTCCAACGGAGAATACAGTGCAGGTTTTATTAGATGTAAACACTGATGACAAAAGCTTCTCGCTCGTGGATTAAAGCTGCCGACAGGAAAGTGGCTATTTTAATCCTCAGTAAATAGCCTTACTACACACAGACCTGCTGAGAATGCCTGTTCAACAAACAGGCCATGTAATTACAGGCCGTGCAGCCCTGCAGGTGGAATCTGCCTGCGATAGTCGAGCCCTTGTTGTCCTAAGGACTGGAAGCAGCACCAACAGACATGAGCTCACCATGATCACAATGAGAGGCGTGGTCGAGCCAGCCAGCGCCGCTGACCTGACGTTGCCGTGGAGACGACACTCGCACTCGCTTCAGTCCAGAGTGACACCACCAGGGAAATTAAAGCGGTAGCCCAAAGCAACAGGGTGTTCCCGGCCAACCGCAGCTTGGACCTGGATGTGTTTACTTTGGGAGTTTGTGCGTTTGGCTCGGGTCGTTGTGAAGGTTTTCCTTGCACGCGCATTGCCAAATTATCATGACGCCGTCAGCTCGCCGTCTGAGAACTATTTGCTCCGCCTGTCTGTTGGGCGTCAAGCACTAAGTGGCAATTACAGGCCCATCAAACGGTTTCCCAGCTCTGCTGTTTGTGCGTTTCATTGTGTTGACGTGGTGATTTGCAGCAGAATAAAACGCACGCAACTGACCTGTTGCATTGCATTTTCTGCTGCTGGTTGTTCAGGACTGGGGCTGCTCGTCAGCGCTTACGAACAATTAAAGGGAAAGTTTGAGCCTTTTCAAGTGGGGAATCGTGGATTCGTCATGAGCAATGATTATCTTACCTGTTGTAGATTTGTTTATGAATTACAATACACAGTTGAATCCTTATTGGTTTGAGTAGGGCCAAGGTCAACATGGATCATTGCCGTTCTAAAACTGCATTCGCAACAGGTTTACAGAACTTTACGCAAATGTTATTTTATAAACTTTTACACTGCCTACACAGTTATTTACACATAAATCTGTGGTTATTTGCAGATGCAGACAGCAGTAGCAACTAGCTATAGCACTACTAGTGCAGCCTGGAGGCACTTTAGACTAAAAGAAAATTACATTTTTATTGGAATAATTACACGTTAAACTGACAATAACCATTTTAATTACAACTTTTGCATAAAAACATCAATTAACTGTGGCAAAAAATTATGCAATTATAAATCTTTTATTTTATTTATTTTTTATTATTACTCAAGGTTATCTCAATACCCTCCACATAGGACCCACTTTAGAATCCAACTCCAACTTTGGGTACACAGTAGTCCTTCGCTACATCGCAATTCAACTTTTGCGGACTCACTCTGTCGCGTTTTTCAAAGTACCGCATTTTCCGCCGTACTTATCACATCTCATCAGTCCATGTTTATTTAAAAAAGTGGAAAAATCCATAAATATGTCACTTCACCGTATATGTCGCATCTAATATGCGTCACTGCTGATGCGTTGTGTTTGTTACGCGTCAACGCTGACAACCCGGAAATGTGGACCGAACCCAGAAATGTGGGCCGGTGTTGTGCCAATAATCGATTGGCTGCCAAATGGCGGCCGCAGGAGCGCGGATAGGAGGACTTTAACAAGAGTTTAACGAGATTAACACTTAAAAACAATTGTTTGTTTGCTTGAGATTATAGTAAAGGTGTGTTTCAATCTAATGTTTGCTTAATAAATGCACATCAATGGTCAAATTAGCTGCATTTCGCCAGGGCAGTGCAGCTGGTTTGACAATTCCAAGCAGCGAGCAGAATGAAGGTGGGGAGTCTATGGTAGCTGAATGAGTCATTAATAGACGGTGAAGATTCTCAGTCATTCAGGACATGGTAAATTCAAAACAGTTCAAGAAAAAAACTAAGTACTGTATAAAGTATAATAAATAAAGTCCACTTGCTTTTGTCTTGAACTTTTTTGAATTTGCCATTATAGCCACGTTTACCTATTACATAATACAACGGCATGCCATACAACTACAGTATTACTATTCTGCTGCCACCAAGTGGCTGAAAGTGGTACTGCTCAAAAATTTTTCTTTTCAGACAGAATGAATGATAACTGTCGTATCTCAGCCAAAAACTGATATATAAATATGGAGGGGAAAAAAATCCATAAATATTTCGCTTTGGCTTATAAGTTGCAGGGCATGTAAATTATGCAAAAAGAAAAAAAAAACTGTGACTTATAGGGTGAAAGTACGGTAAGATTGAACACGAGAAAAAAAATTTGTACAGGATACAACTATCAACTTTAATAATACTCACATGATTGGGACAGTACTGGATACTGTACAGCAAAAAGTTAATGAAAAGAATACTTTGGACAGGCGTCACCTTTTTGTATTTTCTCTTAATAAGTTTATACTGTATCCCCACTCATAATGACTACATTTCCCAGAAGCCAATAGTACCCTGCCCAGAACCCCCGTTGCCTTCTGCTGAAATATGTAGAGGGAAAGTTTTAATATGAACAGAAAACGTTCAGCACTTATTACAGTGACTTTGGCACCCAGAGGATGCAGAGAGCCGCACAGAACCCACTGAAATGGACCAGAACTGAAGCAGAGCCGGACCTCCAGACCCACTGGTGAATCTTGAGAGCTGGTAGCCGGCCCATGAGGAATTACGAGCAGGATGCGCGCTGCCAAAGGCCCGGCGCTCCATTCAGAGCCCACCGGGACTTTTTTCATCTCTCGGACCACTCAATTGGACCACCGCCGGTGTTGGTCGCGGGGACGCACTGGTAAGTAAAATTTAGTAGCTACATATAAGTATGTTGTCACAATTAGTAGGTCTAAGAGTTTAGAGCATTAATTGTGAGCTTCTTTGGTGCAGGGTACATCTGCGGAAATGAAACCAAGTTGGTCCGAAACGGAGTCGGAGTAGAACCGAGCCGCTGCTGTTCTGCAGAGCCTGGTAAGTAAAATTTAGCAGCTACATATACAGTACTGTATGTATGTTGTTAAAATGACGTGGGTTTGAGAGTTAAGAACATTGCAAGAGTGTAGGTAGGGTTTCTAAAGCCTTAAAATATAAATAAATACTAAGCTATCTATAACATCACTATTTTGCTGACTTTCACTTATCGCGGGGGGTGGGGTGTCTGGAACATAACCCCCGCAATAAACGAGGGACTACAGTAAAGGTTTCTGAGCGAAATGCAACATCATTATTAATACATCATTATTAATCTTAAGAAGACAACAATCTACTTGGTGTTGACTCTAGTCCAACCAGCCTATTACTCTTTGGTCAAGTCACAATTAAACTCTTATTTTTCCAAATAGAGACCATTCAAAAATCCATCTAAAACAGGTAAGATGTTGATTACCTTTGAACAGAACCTGAGCTCCATAATTTTACTCTTTTTTTTTTTTTACTTGAATGAAAGCCAGACAGAGTGACGTGGAGGCAAAAATTGAACCATTTTATTACATTAAAATTTTTATACAAACAATGCATACACACTAGGTTCATATTGCTTCAGACATAACTTTCTTTTCGTTAAATTTTCCAGTTAGACAACTCTGTAACAAAATGTAAGTACAACATTTATGAAAATATAAATCTCTAAACAGGTAAACCAGTCCTGACAATAAAAAGAATACCATAGAAACATTCATTACCAGTATGTCAACCAGAAGTTGCAAACATGTAAGTTGTTTGAAGTCATTCAAGTTACATAACATATAATAATATTGTTTACTGGCTTCCATATGGACACATTCAAATATACTCTTAAACTGGCATTCCAATATATTTTATAGGAGGACTCTTTTTAAACTTTATTCGATAGCAAAGATAGCACATTTTTTTCTATCAGAAACATAATCACAGTCGAACACTTCAACAATTTGGTAACAATATAATTACAGTACAAGCCTTAAAAAAAAAAAAAAAAAAAAAAACTGAGACGGTAAATAAATAAAATCAAACTATATTTGGAACTTTGGCAATTACATAATAGGATATCATCTTTTAATTTAGAAACTCTCGAGTTGGTGGGGAAACTTTAAAGCTTGGTTTTGCTACCAGTTTAGAAATTTTCCAAGGGCTGTCTCAACTGATTAAAAGTACTAAACTTATAAGAAGATGGAATAGCCCTTAAAAGGTAGATGTCAGAGTGAAAGTGTGCGTTTTTGTTCGTTTCTCGCAGTCATGCCTGTCAAAAGATTAAATTCATCAAAGCTCCAAACAGCTGAACATAACTTTTGTTTTGGATTTGTAGAAAGCTTCAACGCCTTCTGCAAGGTATACCCTCAATAATGATCTAATACGTTTTATCTGTTTGTCAGTAAATCTTATTCCAGCCCGTGTGATGTTACCAGCATTGAAATTTGTGTCCGAAAGTCCATACTATGCACTAAATGCTTACTATGTGTGCTTTTACTTTAAATTTTATGTACACACGCGTATATATATATATATATATATGCTTCACTGTACATTTTGTTATCTTAACTTTTGAAAATGACTCAAAAAAACCTAAAGCAAACCATAGAAGATCAGGTTAAGCTAAGCTAAGCCTAACCAAACATATTTAAGCTAAAGCTAAGCTATGCCAAACGGGGATAAGGTAAGATAAATCAAGAAAGGCTAATTTATATTAAGCTAAACTAAACTTATTACACTGAACCAAAAATGAGGCAAAATAAGCTAAACCATAAGTTCTCAAACTGTGGTATGTGCATGGGGGTGCAATGTCACTTACTGTGTTTATTTATTAACTCTTTTTACCGTAGTCGAGAACATGCAGAAGGTGGAACTAATGTTGCAACGCCTCGTTGCAGCCCAAACCTATTTTAGGAACGTACAAAACAACAAATGTATTATTTACTAGACTTATTTTTCTTTTTAACAAAGGTTAACTTTGGAAAGTAGATGCGTGTTATTGCTAAAATCACGCCCTGAGGCTAAACAGGTGTGCCAACAAGTGTTTGCAGAGCGCCTGTTTGAGACACGCTGTTTCTGCCATTTTAGTTCTTGGAATCCAATAATATTACCAGCTTAAAGATAAATATTTGCAAGCCCAAGATTATAGCAAAAGTGTCTCTCTTTTTCACTTTTATGCTTTTCTTCAAAACTCATGAGTCAATTTCATGTTTGTATTTTGTATGGAACTACTGTACTGTGATAAATGTAATTAATTCAATAATATATGTAATATAATTAACATTTTTTTGCATTGTTTCTGTTGAATAGGTTTGTCTAGTTTGCTGTATAATGACTAATCATGCAGTTATTAAATGTTAATGTACTTTTAGCCACATAAAATTCCAGAAATTGTTGTTTTGAAATATTACAACCCTCATAATGTGTTTTTGCCTGTATAAGTTTATTTTTAATTTAGTGAGATATTTCAAAACTCATATGACAGGTAGTGAAAATACCTTAAAATTGCTACTTTTATTTGATAGAGTGAGATTTCTGCCTTAAATTATTTCACCCAAAGGGACAGCATTTTAGAGATTTAAAACATGTCTCTTGTAAATGAGTCCTCATGACTCATTGAATCTATATATAAATAAAGGTTGAATAAAATGTTCACATTGTGAATACAGTACTTGTGTATTTCAGGTATTGTTAATATTTTTATATTTTTTGGGCGGGACGGTGGGTGCCATTCCCCCCCCACCCCCTCCAAAGGCGGGCCCACAAAAAAGTTTGATAACAACTGAGCTAAATCAAGCTAGGCTAACTTACGCTAAGCTAAACTAAACAAAGCAGCGCAAAAAGAAAAACTAAGCTATGATAAACTAAACTAAATAAGCTAATATGACCTAATCTTAGCTAATCTACACTTAACTATGCTAAACTAATTAAACTGGGAAAAACATAATTAAAGACACTTTCAAGGGCATAAACAGTAGTGTCTATGTCAAATGATTTGGCAAAAACATATTTTTAGTCCAAGCTAACTAATTTTATACTTTAACCTAAACTGAAAAATTTAGTTATTAGCATGCTTTACCTGTGTTCTCAGTAATTTAAGCAAGTGTGGTGCCCAGTGCTTTCATACAGTGTGCATTTTGAGTTTTAATGGCTTTGTATTAAGGCTTTGAACACAGTAAAAAAAAAATCATATATTGTTTCAGCAGAGAACTACATAGTGTATTAGTATGAAACATCGGACACAGGCACTAACAATAAACATTTCATAGCCTGCACTAATTTTGTAAAGCTGGGAAGAAATGTTAGTCAACTCAAAAGTCTTTAAATACAGAAAATATATTAGATTCAATATCTGTTTTGACTCTGTGCCAATATGTTGCCCTCCCTCCACTAGTTTTGCTACAGCTCCAGTTTTTACCTTCATATTTGCATTTCAGTTTCACAAAGGGCTTTGAATGGGTTTCAGTGGTCATGTTCCTCGCCCCAGACCCTTGTTTCATCCCATAGATTTCCAAATGGCTCCTTACTGAGTTTGGTATTTAGATGACAACTTATTGGTTTTATTATTCAATCCAAATTTATGATGGGAGATTGTGTTAATTTATAAAAGCCTGCCAAGAAGGCCAAAGTTCCACTGCCATACCAATTTCTCTCTTTTTTTTATATAAAGAAAATCAAAATAACTTTTAACAATTTATATTTCATCTCGAAACATTCCAACAGTTTCTCACAAACCTTCCATAAAGTGCTTCTATTTATTGAATAAACTTTGAAATATGTTCACATGGCCAGATTGTTTGAGCAAAACCCACTCTGTCCTTTTTATACCAGAACACCTAAAAACTCCACGAAACCTAAAGCAAGTACACAGGTTAAGGCGTTAATGTGTATGGTGCTATGCTACACTGTATGCTCAATAGTGGTGTTCCCCTTAAAACGACCTGCACACAAACTGATGGAGCCACAGATAAATTCACATCAAATCTATGTAAACTGTTCAGAGAAAAAAATAAATAAATTACGGTAACCGTTATTTAGAACAATGTCATGGATCTCTTCAGATGTTGACTAGATCTCCGTAACAAGCAACGGTGTACGCTGTGTTTACAAAGTCCCTGCATTTTCATAAATTTTGTAATCTGCACATGAAGACTATTTTAAATTCCAGGCACTCACTTTGATTGCATTAAGCACAACAAAACATCTTTAAGGAGTTGCACAAATTGCAGCAGCCAAAATGAGAAATGTACCATACATACTTATGTTCATGGTTCTTCTTTTTCTTACAGTACCACCTGATGTTGATACAAACATAAATATACTCTTACGCAACATTATGGCTTAACAAGAACAATGTAAATAAGATCGTGAATGTGGCTAAGGCCATCGGACTGGCTTAAAAAATGTTTGACTAAGACATTTTGATAGTAATTTTGTTCTTCAAATGCAAAAAGACACAAAATGGCAAAGTAAAATGTTACAGATTTTATTTGTAAAACAAATGTGTTTTTTTTTTTTCAACAGTCTCTGTAAATCTAAGAAGTCGGAAGTAAGTAATATATCGTTTGAGTGCAGCGTTTAATCGTCAGCCCATTAACTACCTGCTGGGCTGACATCTGCAGCTGAATCACGAGGCTGTAAACAAGAATCAACTGCGATTCCTTAAAGATTCTAAACTTTGTCCCCTGTCCCCTTTCTCTTTTCTTACCTCCACCTGCCCTCCCGACGTTCATTGTACCAATTCAGTCTTCTTTGTAGGCGTTGTCGACTCTCCCTCTCCAGAGTCTGACACATTGATGGGGCTGTCTCTTGAGAAGACTTCTGTTGACTCCCTCCAGGTGCAGTCGGCCACAGTCTTAAAGGAATGGTTGCCACATTTGGGACGCACTTTCTGTGAGGCATTGTTAACAATCTGTCGGCTGTTGGAGGTGGCTATCTTGATCTTAAGGGTGGCATCCACACGATCCACAACTGTGTATGTGCCAATGCTGCCATCCTCAAAGCCTATTATGATGTTTAGTGCTCGCTGAGAGAGAGACAGGAAGGTGGGTGTCTTGTAAAGCGAACATGTGCCGATGCTCTTGCCATCTGCGAGGCGCATCACAATTAGATTGGATACTACACCTGCATCGTCATCCTCATCACAGTTTCGGAAGCAAACGTACACAAGATAACGTCCATCTCTTGATAATTTTTGACGCCAGATTATGCCCGCTGCATGGACAAGCCTCAGCTTCCCACTGTGAAGATCCAGAACATTAATGTTCTCGTCACCTTTGGAAACTATTCCCAATTTCCCGTTTGGTGAGATCTGAAAGTCCTCTAGATTTTTGAGGAAGTTGGTTGGCAGCTGGACTCGCCGGCATACTGACTCATCCGCTACACTCCAGATGAAGACTGTCTCTGTGGACGTGATGAAGACTGCGCAGTCAGGGCAGTCAGGAATGAGCTTGAAGTTGACAATGGTGATGCCATCATCACAGACAAATTTTTTAGACACACTGCCTGACCACAGGCTGACAGCAAGAAGTTTATTCTTAGAGGTTCCCACTAAAAAAGTGTTAGCTGTGGTGATAAGTGCATTCTGGAGTGTGACTAAAATGTTACACACTTTGTGCCCAGTAGCAAGCCTCCAGACTCTAGAGGCATTTTGCTCACAGAGGGACACCACAAACTGGTCATTGTGGGTGATCAGCAACTGTGATATTCTCTGTCCATTTATGCGAAAGATGTTTTCTCCGGTGCTGGTTTGCCAGATGTACTGACTAGACTTGTCGTCTGAAGTCACCATGAGATCCCCTGAGGAGGTTAGGACACAGTTCTCCACTATGCCCTCGTGTTTGAAGACTGTCTCAATGAAGCCAGTGCTAAAGTTCCACTTGTGTACAGCTTCTGAGCCATCCATGGTAAATACGTAGTCCTCTCGACCCGTCAGTTGCAAGGTCTGGATCTTCTTGCCTGTTTTGTCAATGTTAGACATGGCGGTGATTATATCAATGTCCCAAACAGACAGGACTCCACTGCTGGCAACAGAAAGGAGCAAGTTGTGGTGGGCTGATTTGATGAGTTTAACAATAGCCCCTGAGATTTCAATCAGGCTAGCCATGCATTGTCCACTGTCCCTCCTCCAGACAAAAATGGAGGATGTGTTCTCCATGGAGGCCACAATGCTCTGACCATTTTTGGAGAGAACAGCAGCAACAAAGCGTTCAGTGCGTTTGGCTTTGAATTTCTCTACCATTTTCCATAGTTTTGTGTCAAGCACTTCAATACTCCAGACCTTGCAAATAAGAATGGAGCGCTGATCTTCAGATAACTCTATACCCAGTACTTCACTCTCATCCCCTCGACAATCATAGTCCTCCATGAGCTTCGGGTTGGTAACCTCTTTGGTATTCCATACTGACAAACTACCTTCATTGTCGATCATTACCATTTGGTTTAGGGTGTCCAGAACAAGGATGGACTTTACAAACCCCCCAGAAAACTCAGATGTCACAGTGGCCAACTTCTCCCCATTTCCTAGATGAAAGATGGATGTTGTGTTGAGGTACTGGCCACAGAAGGCATACAATCCATCTGGCGAGCATTGGACACAAGTCACCTCGTACCAACAATGAAACTGGTAAAGAGGCCAGCCATAGACAAGATCAATGATGCTGATGTCTTTACTAGCCTCAAGCCAAGCCAAAGCATGATGGGTAGAAAGAGTAAAACCATTGATAAATGCGACCCCCCCAGTGACACCACTGTGCTTTGACCCTTTTATTTCAACTTCTGATAAAAGGCAAGACTTGTGATTATCATAGATGAGCAGGGTATTTTTGGTTGTGGCAACAACCAGATATTTCTCATCAGTGGTTAGCCTTATTCCTAGTACAACAGACTTGGCTGTGTCAATCTGTCGTAAGAGCTGTCTGCTCTCTACATCCCAAGTACTGATAGATCCATCTTCTAATGCTACTAGGACAATGTTTGGGGCTAGAGTGGGCAGAATCTCTACAATTTGCATGTAGCTGGAGCAAAGAGGAAGTCTTTCTGGACTGTAGGTGACATCCATCGAGGAGTGGAGAGGCACAATAGAGCAGTACTTTGGGCCATCTTTGTCACACTCCAGGAGGAGGTGTCTAAGCCTAGGTAGAGAGGTGACAACTGGTAAGAGCCTTTGCTGCAGCTCAGCCGACAGTGATGCAGGGCTTTTTAGTACTTTAACCTTTACACTACGAAGAGTGGTAGCCAAAAACTTCAGCTCTTTTTCTTGGCTGCAGCTGTACGCTAGGTCAATGTCTGTTAAAGCCTTATCGAACTGGCCAATCTTGATCATTGTGTACAGCCAGCTGAAGTTCATAATAACACCGAACATAAGATCATCTGTGCGCCCACTCCTGGTAAGGTGGTACACTAGCTCTGTCATCTTTCTGTGATTGACGAAGAAAATGTCAGGCTCCAAAAGGTTGCACTGGAACACCCAAGGCTGTTCAGGGGTCTGTCTGTCATACGAGTACTTATCGGAGGAGGTTTTTTCATGGGACTGTTGATGATGTGGGTTTTTGTGATGAGAAATGTTCAGGGAGGTGAAATGATTGTTATCATAAGTGAAGATCTTCTTCCTGCCTCCTGCCCATGCTCCCAAAAAGTACTCAGCCAAGAGGCTGTGCATCTGATGCACATCCTCCTCATTGCTGAGATACAGCTTCTGGGCAATAAGGTGCAAGTGCCTGTTGGCCCAGACCATCAGTGTGACATTTCGCACCTGTCGTTCCACCAGATAGCCTTCCAGTTCCTCTCTGAGCTTAGCAACTAAGTCATAGGAGATCCTTAAAGGGTTTTTGAGGTAACTGGCTACAATGACATCCCCAAGAACTATGTTATCAAGTGATAGGATGTCTTCTAGCTCAACCTCTGTTAGCCCAGCCTTGGCCATGGTGATATATCCTAATGCCCTGAAGACAAATCGCTGGCCCAGCTTGTTTTCCACAGAGTAGAATAGATGTTCTATGCTCTCATGCACTGTAGAGCAGAGAGATTTATCGTCCACATCCTTGTGAGACCGCCAGTGAACTACTTCCCTGTAGATGAGGTTGATGAACATTGGCAATGTACACTTGGCAAGTGCCTCGTTGACATAAATTTGTTGGCCTGAGGTTACCTTTCTCTTCACCCCAAGCAACTGTTGCTTTAACATTTGACTGCAGACTTTTCGGTCCCTCTGAATGAGCTCCACGTAATACCTCTCATCGTGGATGAGGTGGCGGAGCTTCTGCAAGATGCCATGTTTATTAGGCAGCGTTGAAACGACAATGCGGACAGTGCGAGGAAGCTGTACGGGGAGCCACCACAGCTTGCGAGCGTCATCTGCATCCGAGAGCTGCTCTAAGGCATCCAGGACGATGACCAAAGGCCTATGGAATGAAGATTCACCAAGAAGGTTTATAAGGAGTTCCCTCATCTCCTGAATCTTGTTAGGCAAAAAGTGAATCAGGCAGCGGTAGTTTATTGCAATCTGTTCACAGATGCTCTGGAGTAGAGTTCGTAGGTCTGTGGAGGGCTGGCTGGATCCAATGAACCGAACGATGACCACTGGATCAGTTTCGGGACCCATCTCTTTCTGAAGCCATGTATAGGCCTGGAAAAATAAACAGCATGAAGAAGAAATTGTTACAATGCAAGAACAAACTTGTTTGAAAATGTTCTTTAGAGAGCGCTTATTATTTCTGACAGGGAAAGACAGGAAAACAATCAAACTGTCTAGAAATAGGGCATATGGTATGAAATGCTATATTGAAATTTAAAGGAAGAAGTTTAATTTATCATAATCTCAAGTTTCTTGTCACCTGCAGCAGAAAGGCAAAATGTGGACAATTACATATTGTTCCTTATCTAACCCAATTTGAGATGGATGCCAAACACAAAAATGGCTTTAACTCAGTCAGTTACATAGATATTGAGCTAAAGTTTGGTGGGATAGTAGTACACAACATTCTGAGTGGTAGTAACAGATTGCATAATATTCTACAATACGCCAACAAAGTTAAGTCAGGTCCTCTGGACGGTTTCTTTTATTGTTGAAACGTCTCGTCTTTCATCCATAAGACTTCATCAGTCCGCGGAGCCACAACAAACTCAGTCCCATAAGCAGCACACCCACATAGTGGGCCAACCAGTTTGATGGTGATAAGATGGTTTCTGGAGTCCGCCCTCTCCCCCGTCGACTCGTCTGAAGCAGCCATGGCCAAAGTGTTCAAAACATCAAAGTTCATGCTCAATAATCCAGATTTTAAAATCCTTTGATTTGAACTTTGATGTTTTGAACCACTTTGGCCATGACTGCCTCAGACGAGTCGACGGGGGTTGGGTTTTTCAACCTGGAATATTGAGCGTTCTACAATACTGCAGAAGATACTGTAGTACATAATGTTAATTTCAAGATTTAATCAAAAGACCAAATCTTAATTTAAATATGTGGGCAGTATGCAGTCCTTCGAGGAATGCCGTTTTTAATAAAATAAAATAGAAAATAGATGAATTAAACAGTTTTTAGGTTTTGTTTTGTACATCTAAGCACACATAATTTAGTGCATTTTTCTTATTAATAATAAATATTCTACGGATGAGGACTACTCTATTATTAAGACTTCAGTGATCTCATAATTTCATTCATGAATTCATTACAAAGCTAAGCTGAGGTTTCAGGAGGCATTCTAATGCTATCTGACACTTTTAGGCCAACACTGATAACTCCTGTTCCACTTTAAGCTTTGAGTGTGTTTGAGGGAGGGTGGAAGAAAAAGTGTGAAATGCAAATTCTGTCTGTGGAGGATTCACAATTTAAATATGTTTTGGAAGACTTTCTGTGTTCGTGGTTCAAGCTACGTCTAAGGAACGACAGCGGCAAACTCATAAAACTGAAAATATTGAACTTTGAAAATCATATACAGCACAGTATTTTGTTTTGGTCATCATGTGGTTTTACACACTGAGAGACCATGACCATTAGCTGATGATTTTAGCAGTGATTTAGCTGTAAAATGTCAACATAATCTGCATTTCTGGAAAGTTGCACTAAGAAAAGCAAAAACAAATAAATAAATAAAAAGGTAAAGTTTGAAAGTTTTAAGTTTGCTGCATAAGTCTGAGTGAGAAAAAATTTGTAGTCCAACATGCAGTCTTGCGAGATCTTTTAGCCGTCAGAGTGTGTGAAGTATGAGTCTCAGCTACTACCACACCATATTTTGGCTGAGTATCTGTGAAATTGACTGAGTTAGAGCCATTTTTGTGATGGTTAAAGTCATTAAACTGTGGCGGCCATCTTGAATGGGGTTTAATCTATTCAGTTGTTGATGTACAGCCAATGATAAATGTCAAAATTTTATCAAAATACATCCAGTGGTTATTGGGACACTTTGCTAATGAGCCCCGATCCTCCCACACGCTTGTGCAAAACAAACAAACAAACAAACAAACAAACAAACAAACAAAAAACCATGAGCACAGTTAAAAGAACAACCTTACAAATAGTGTCTTGATGCATACTCAATAATCCAGGTACAAAAATCTATCAAAGTTAAGTCAGGTCCTCTGGACTACGATGGAGCTTTAGGGCCACGCTAAGAAAAAAGAGAAAAAAAATTAGAAGCCATAAAATTATGAAAATGAAGTCGTTCAATACTTAAAAAATATATATATATTTTTTTAACTTCCTAAATTTATTTATTTTTTTGTTATTCCACGGGTCGGATCCACAACGCGACCTGTCAATCAATCCGGTAGGCGTGTAAGCAAATGACCAATCCGAAGCTAGCTGAGCCGTAACATTATCAGAACTCCAACGCGATAAAGTTTGCCTCATTTTAACTGTGGTAAAATGAAGAATGTTTGTTAACTTTACTATTATTGATGCTCTTGCTCAAAACGTGTCCCAATACTGCCCTCTACTGTTGTTTTTGTACGCTGCTTCTGCGACGCATATACATGATGTCATTACGTCATGAGTGTCTTTTTTGTTTCCATTGGAAAACGGCGCTCAGTGAGCGAAACTGTGTGCGTGCAGCGCTGTTAGAGGTCTTCAATACAGTAAATATGCCAGAAAGAGGCTGAAGAGACTCAGCAACTCACTTATAGGAGCATTTAGCTTCGGATTGGTGATTAGCAGACACGTCTACTGGACTGATTGACAGGTCACGTCGTGGATCTGACTTGGGAAAAAAAAAAGTCTTGTACGACTTTCTCATAATTTTATGGCTTTTAATTTTTCTTTTCTTAACGTGGCAATGTATTTTTTTATATTTTTTTTAGCGTGGCCCTAAAGGTCCGTCGTATTGGACGGATTAAAAATATAATAATTTAAATAAAAAAATATAAAAAAACTTGCTGAAATGTTTTGTCTTTTATCCAAAATATTTTGTCAGTCTGACGCACTGTAATCAGTCTTATTTAAAAAAAAAAAAACTTCTCATAGTGGATCAACCAGTTTTCTGTTGACATTCAAAATGAGCTGTTCACATTATCGACCAGTTGTTAGCCTAACAACTGGTCGTTAGTGCCTTGATGTCCACTTGCTATTCACAGAGGGCTGAGTAAAACTAGCAATAATAGCAGTGTAAGAGGGGGACAGTTGGATACGGAAAGGGTAGGAAAGGGTTTAACAGGGGCAGAGGTCTCCATGTCCAACTGTCCCCCTCTTACACTGCTATTATTGCTAGCTTTACTCCGCCCCCTGTGAATAGAAAGTGGATATCTGGACACTAATACTACTACTACTAATAATAATGTGTTATGTATTGTCATTATTGTATGTTTCTATACAATGGCGAAATTGGATCTCTGCATTTAACCCATCCACCACCAGGTGGTGCAGTGGACAGCTATTAAAAGCGCCCGGGGAGCATTTTGGGGATAAGGTGTCCTGCTCAGAGACACCACGAGATGTACAATGAATGGGGATCAAACTAACGACCATTTGCTAAGCTAATGGTTCTCCTTTATCATATGAACAGCTAGTTTTGGATGTCAACAACAAACTGGTTGATCCACTATGAGAAGGTGCTATTTATAAGACAGTTTGTTGCAGTGCCTCAGACTGACCAAGTCTTTCGGATAAAAGACGAAAAGTTTCAACAATTTTTAAAATTTTAATTTTTCGAATCTGTCCAGAGGACCTGAGTTAATTTTGGTGGACTTAAAATAGTGTTAAACACATAAATGACAAAATAAAATGGAAACAAAATACAAAGTTATGTGCATTTTGGAGAAAACCTGTACACACTTGGGCTTATTGGGAAATTAAATAAAGACACGTGTGGCGATAAACAGCCTCTTGGAAGGCACACAGATGGTCAAGCAAGGGTTTGTGAGGAGATGAACAGTTGCACACCCCCTCATGCTCTGCTGTCCAAAGATGGACACATGCTCGGATCAGACAGACAGGCGTGAACAAACTGCGAGAGCCGAAGAGAAAGGGGGATGGTGGTGACATACAAGGAGGAAGTTGAAACATCCTTTCTTGTTCGTCTCACCTGTTTGGCCACCTCAGACAGAAGCAGAGTCTTTCCAGTGCAGGGTCCTCCATACACCACAAGAGGGCTCATCCTGCTCCCCTTAGACGGCATGACATACTCCTGCACAGAATCCAGAGACTCCGATTTGTACTTAAAGAGCGCTGCATAGCTCTTACACAGGGACAGGTGCTGGAGGAGCTCGTCGTACAGCGGGTCGGTCTCCGTGTCAAAGTTCTGCTGAACTGTGGCCTGGATGATGTCCACCATGTCCTCATAGAACTGCTTACACAGCCCTTCCACGTAGTGGCTCTCCACTTCCTGTGAGTAGCCTAGCTTCATGTCGCAGTGGGTGACAGAAGAATAGACGCGCAGGTTGGAGGCCGCCACGATCGTGGGGATGAACTCGTCCCGCACCTTCAGCAGGCGTTCGTAGGCTTCCTGGTTGCGCATGACGCGATCGCTGCTGACCACGATGTCCATGTAGCGGCCCATATCGGGGAGTTTGGCGAAGCGGTCGAAGTTGGAGATCTTGCGAATGTAGCATACGCATTTCCTGAGAAAGGCAGGGGTTTGTTTCCCGAGGGCAAAGTCCAGTTCATCCTCCAAAGCTGAAGCGAGACAAAGGGGGAACAAATGCTCAGAAAGTTCACAGTCACAGTTCCCAGGTGTTGTGATAAAAAGTGTTTCACAAAAATACTTTTATTCTGTGTGTTTCACAAAACATGACTAGAACTGTTAACGTGTTAGTTTTTTTCCCTGCATGTCCTATGCAGTCTAACGTCTTCGGCGTACTTTACTCTATTTAAGCCTCATAGGTGTTTTGGTTTTTGTCTTCTTTGGATTATTTTTAGCTTTTAGCTAACCTTTTGATACTTGTAGCAAACTGTTTGCATTTTGTAGCTTTTGTTCTGCTACTTTTGGTTCTATGCTAGTTGCTACTTTTAGCTTTTAAGTAGCCTTTTCTTATTTTAGCTCTCCATTAATACTTCTAGCACAAAGATAGCATTTTGATACTTTTAGTTAGCCCATTGCTACTTTTAGGTTTTAGTTGCCCTTCTGCTGCTGTAAGCTAGTGTTTTGCTAATCTTTTAGATAACATTTTGCTACTTTTAGCTTTTAAGTAGCCTTTTCTTATTTTAGCTAGCCATTAATACTTCTAGCACAAAGCTAGCATTTTGATACTTTTAGTTAGCCCATTGCTACTTTTAGGTTTTAGTTGCCCTTCTGCTGCTGTAAGCTAGTGTT
>JARVLU010000001.1:19036171-19050149 GCA_031762415.1 Simpsonichthys santanae
TGTGTGTGTGTGTGTGTGTGTGTGTGTGTGTGTGTGTGTGTGTGTGTGTGTGTGTGTGTGTGTGTGTGTGTGGTCATGCATGTTACAGCTTGCAATGAAAGTCATTGTGAAAATTCAAGAAAGGTGCATTTTAAAACTTTTTTGAGGCTGCGTTGCCAGGAATAAATTAGATGATAACAAACAAAGACAGTTATTGTGTTCTATTCAAATAAATGGAGCACGATGACTCATATCTAAACACGCTGATGAGTGAAAATGCAAAAAAAAAAAAAAAAAAAAAATTTCGACAACAAAGTTATCAACCTCAAATGACAAACATATCTCATCTGGCTTCGTGCATTTCCTTATACGATGATGGGTCTCTGATAACGCTGAGCAAATGTGCAACAGTTCACATCACTCCTTCAGTTGCCGATCTTAATGTCACTGATTTTAGTTCGTGCAGGATGATCCATTTTCTTTCACACATGAAAAGGTGTCACTTTCCTGAATGGGGATTTGGTCATTTGATCAACTCGGACATGTTCAGGGAGAAAAAAAAAAAGAAGCAATTTGTCGCTTGTGATTTACCAAAGAGTACATCTCAAATGCATAACTTCTAAAATGTTAACCACTGACGGTTTGGCATGCTTTGCAAAAACAATGCAACAATAACTGAAGGGATAGGTGATTTTGAATAAAATAAAATAAACAGTAAGCATTCTGATCATTGCATTCACATCTCTGAAGAACCACATCAACCCCTGAGAGACAAAAAAATAAAAATAAAAATAAATAAATAAAATAAACAGAGGCTTTGGATAAAAAACTGCATGCGTCCATCTTGGTGAAAGAGCTTTAACAGAACCTGGAAAAGATCTTGTGCAGTGAGTTTGCTTCGAAGAACCTGAGAAGGGTTCTGAAGCAGATACCAGGTGAGACTTGTTCAAAGCTACTTTGTTAGAGGTTTATAAACCTGCATAAACACGTTTAGCTACAGTGATAAACAGTGTCATCAGTCACCATTATATACATATAATAGCTGTCATCACCTGGTGCTGAGTTTGTGTGCACTTTAAATAAACTGCTTCCAAAACTCTAATCTGAAATATGCACATTTGTCTGTTTACACAATATAAGATGAATTACAACCCCGTTTCCCCTTTTTTTCATAGTCTGCGATGTGAGCACATCATTTGTGCTCATGAGCGCAGCATAAGGGAAAATCCAACAGATTGTCATCAAGTTTATTTGACTCAACATTTTTTTTTTTCACATTTTGTTCTGTGACTGCTTCAGTTGTTTGCGTCCAGCTCTGTGGGCACATTCAGTAGTGATTGGGAGGATGGGCCGTGGACTGAAAGCATCCGTTACTAAACCTTGGGAAATGCCAATACCTTGGCACAGGGTGGCACGCTGTCCCAGGCTGTCCTAGGAACAGCTCAATTAGCCACCTGACTGTGCTGAAATGAAGCTATTCAGCCCACAGATCAAGAGAAGGTGAGATGGTTTTGGCAGGAAACTGGGTAAAGTTTTACCCGCTAATCATCTATAAACTAACTTCATGTCAATAACTCGTAAAAAGGGGTCGTCAAAAAGTTTTCATCATAGCAGCCCCCATACCTCGTCATTGCACTGGTTTGGCCAAAGCCCCAGCAGTAGATGCCGCGACCACCACTAAAACTGCCCGAACCATTCTGTCACTGAGTTCATTCATAAATGACTGAAAGAGAGTATTAAGGTTTTGTTGTGAATCTGGGGTGGCATGTGTGCTTTTTGGACACCTTGTAAACAGACACGTTAAAACTGACAAGTAGGCGAGGCGTGTATTTTCAGGGTTGTACTTTGAACTGATCTAGAGCCAGTAGTGTGCAAGAGGCCACACATGCTCGGTCTATATCTGCGTGTGCACATATAGCAAACGTGTAAATGACAAAAGCAGGGGCCAAACAAGGGCAAAGGCAGTCTGGGCCAGTGAATGCATGACCCCCCCCCCCCCCACACACACACACACACACACACACACACTTCTCATATTACTGCCAGTGAGATTTTTTTTCACGCTTTCGTTGAGTGAAAGAGAGAAAGAAACGTGTGAAGCCTCAGTCACGCAATGCTACTCTGTCTCACTGTGTGTGTGTTTGTGTGTGTGTGCATTTTGGTGTCGTAGAGCTTCTAGCATTCTTAAATTGTATGTTGTGGTTAGAGATTAGGAGCTTTTCTACAACTTCAGGAGAACTGCAAAAGAAAGTTGAGCGCATACTTAAAGTAGGTCCTGGAGGTGTCATACATTTGTAACTTGAAACTGCTGAGACAACGTGCACACGGAGTCACCTCCTGCATTTAAACCACACTGGCAGCATGTCTGTGTTAACAAAACATCTCACAAACCATTGGATAGATTCAAATGAAACTTGCAGGAAGAAGTCTCTGAATGCACATCTTTGGAGTCAATTCAATTCACAATTGCTGTCAGAGCTAATTAACTTGATCAAATACAAAAATTGCTATAACTGAGTCAAATTATTTATTATTAGCTAATATTTGAAGAGGAATTTGCTCAGCATCATTTTCAACACAAACTCCGAACATCAAATTTGCTCAGTCTTCAATGAGAAGGCGTTCAATGTCACAGTGGTTTTAACTTTGTCGTGTCTTATTAATAGATCATTTTAGTTTAATACTCTGACTTCAAATGTGATGAGTGACAATTTTTTTTCTTCAGGAAATGCCAGGTTTTTATTCTCCACGCATGTACTTTCAAGCACATGAAGGCAAACGTGTGCATGCGCTGGCACGAGGGCACTGGGGGCCATGTTTGGGGAACTTGTTGTGGTAACAGATACATGTGTGGTTTCACTGAAGGGGAAGTGAAAGCTGAGGGCTGCAGCTGTTCATGTCTAGAAGGTCCCGGTTTTGCTCTCAACGAGAGAACGGAAGCGAAGAGCAGAAATCGTCCATGTGCCACAGTTATCTGAGTGATACAATCTTCCATGGGTGTGAGTCACACGCTGCATCTCGCTGCCATCTGGGCCAGCAAAGACACACGAGTCAAACTTCCCCTTTCATTCCAAGCCCTTTTCCTTGGTTGCAGCTGAGATAAACACGGTAAATACAAACGAAAGATAAGACACCTTAGGTGGAAGGTTTATTGACTGAAACCTAAAGTGATTAATTTTGGTTTAGGTTTAGTGACAAATGTGTCAGCCTCAACTAGTTTAGTTTCCACAAATAGAAACTAGACTACTTCCTCTACAGGGGAGAGAGTCATCCGCCCCTACAAAAAAGGTCACGATCATGATGACTGCTACTCAGTGAATATTTGATAACTACAGAAACCTACAACAGCTTTGTCACACTTTTTCTGCTCCGTTCGCAGGCAGGATAAACCGGTAGCCCAACTAAGGCCTCATACACATGGACATGTTTTGTTTGTTTCCTAAACTTTTTTTGTTGTTGTTTCTAGATACAGGTAGTCCTCGACTTACGATGGAGATCCGTTCTCACGCGGTGTTGTAAACTGAATTTGACGTAAGTCGGGACGTACGTAAATACATATGACGTACCTGTACCTCCGCCGCTGCACCGCGTAACTTTCGACGTAAGTCCATGGTGATGGCCTTCCTTTTCCTCGATGCACTGCCATCAGAAGAGTCCTCCTTGCGTTTTGGGAGCAATAATGAAGGGCTAATGGCCTACAAGGTATGCTAGTGATGCCGTCATCCTCCATACGTACTTTATTCCTCCGCGCTGCACAGCGTAACTGTATTCTTCCGCCGCCGCTGCGCCGTTACAACGTTTAACGTTGTAAAACCATCGTAAAACAGACATAAAAACCGACGTAACCGCATAACTTGAATAAGGGAGATGCGTTCGTAACCTCGAAACGTCGTAAGACGAGACCGTCGTAACCCGAGACCGTCGTAACCCGAGGACTACTTGCATATTATAATAACTATAATTACTATTATATTAACTATAATAATCTGCTGACTCTTGTTGATAAACAAAAAAAATCTTCTCTTCCTTTCTTTGAAATACGTTTTTAAATCACGTCAAACAGATTTGCTTACAAAAGCAGTACAAGCTTTTTTTTTCTTTTTTCGAGGATTCAGGCCTTGTAATCATAGTTAATCGATGGGTTTCGAGTCGGGCTCAGAAAAAATTGATACGGGGCCGGGTCGACTTTTTGTTTTAGGCCCAAATGCAACTATTACGTCAAAATCCAAGATGGCCACCATCACACACACACTAAAATAAATTATGCTATCTAGTTTTTATATTGCTTAAAAGTACAGTTTCCTCAAATGATTCGGCTGAAGGTTAAACTATGGTGGCCAAGGGGCGGACAGTGATCTGTCATTATGTGCTCCCTTCGAAAAGCAAAAACTAAAAACAAAAAAGCTACCTCTGTTCTTCTCCACAGTCTAACTCCTACCCACTTGAACATCTTGCACCAAAAACATTAAGGCTTACTTGCGTTCCCTGTTCGATTCCAGTCCAAAAGAACAGTCGTCTCACAATAACTTCCTTTGTAAAGTGTTCCATAAAAGTCACCATTTGCTTGCAGTTTTCAACTATAAATCACTTCAGTGATAACGAAGCACCCTGATTCATGTCAGCAGAAGATGTTTGCCTATGGATGTTTTACTGGAAAACTGCTGATTTACCCGCAGAACGTTGGTTTTAAACAGAAGCAGTGGAGTAATGCTATCAATCATGGGCTTAATACATACTGAGACAGCCCTGGCACTGAAAACTGCACTTGGTCTGGCTGTGGGGATGCCAAAGCAGGTCTTTGGCATTCACACTGCTGAACATGATATTTCAGAGATTTAAGAGTTTGTACGCTGCATCGCATATTAGATAGATGCTTTTTTGCTGCATGATATCCATGCTCGTTGGCTGTCGCCTTGTTGAGTGTTTCATTTAGTTTTAATGCTGGAGAGCTAGTCACTTTTGTGTAAAAATAAATCAGATTTGAGGTATACCTGCATTTTTTTTTTTATCTTATTAGATCAGATTTGCTACAAACGTATCCAGATGAGCTGCCATCTGTTGTTTGTGACAAATATAAGAAGGAGTTATGTGTCATGTCTTGGTTGAAGAGTTTGAAGAAAGGGTCTGAGGCAACAGCAGAGAAGTGAAGCTTAAGTAATATATAAAGTAGTTGTTTCGTCTCTCTGTGGTTTCAGCTGTCAGACTGCCAAGTGGAGGGAGGACAGCAGTAGCAAGATATGTGCTAAAGTCCTCCGCTCTGTAATTAAACCTACTTTCTTTAACAAGCAATCAAAACTGCACCAACAAATGCAATTTTTTTTAAAATAAATCCCCAGCCAGACAGCTTTCATATACTTATAAAACAAAAAGCAAGAATATTTGCATTGTGTTTTGTAACTTGTCTTAAAAAATGGTATTTTAAATTAACATGTCATGTCAAATAAGGGTTCAGACAAGGACACGCAGAAACAGAGGCTGAGCTGTGTATACGCACAACTTTAAGAAAGAGACAGCCATATCCAAATAAAAATAAATTAATCCAAAATATAGAAGCACAGTGAGAGGTTTCTGTCTGTTCTGTGTTTTTTTCTGCACCTCCCTGTGTTTTTCTCTTCCTTGTGTTTCTGCTGCTGTGCACACCTGTCCTGAATCTCAATCACCCCAGATGTTTCCCATTCAGTCTCATTAGCATCTGTATATAGTCTTTTTGCTCCTCTGGATCACATTTCAGAAGTGGGGAAACTATAATAGCTGTAGTAACATTAGTAGCCCCTTTTGAGTTCTTGGTTTGACACACTTAGCAAAGCTATTACAAAACAGCAATGGCAGCAGCATGACTGTAACCTAGGGCCTCATTAATCTAAAGATGATGAGTAGCTTTCAAACTCAGAACTCTTGTCTTCCGAGATTAATATAATGTCAGGATATAAAATATGAATGTCCTTCTGCTCATAATTACTTATGTCAGGTGACTTCAGGAAGAATATGTGACGAATACGGGCGTATAAATGTCTTGTTGTCAAAAATATAAATACAGACCATTTAAGCATAGGGGAATGTGATGTAGATGCAGTATATCCATGATGTGGCATTTGTGCGTACTGGTATGACTTGGTTGTAGAAAGATTGAAGCTGGACTCATAGCCTCGTGCCTCGGCTGCATTAAGCTATTAGCCTCCTGCTAGCATGACAGGATCTTCTAGCAATAGCTGCATTCTAAGGCTATCTGAGAAAGTTGTGCCAAGATGGTGCCTAAGGCGTATTTGGTAGTATTATTGTGGCAACGTGTTGCTAATGTATAGAAAGTGGTGAGGATGTAGGAAAGCATAATAAAAATACAGGTAGTCCTCGAGTTATGGCGCCCCCGACTTATGGCAACTCGTACTTACGAACGTCACGCATCTCATTTAAAATAAATATTTTGAAAAATTTTATTTTGAAAAGCCAAGTTCCGGTTGTACTTCCTGTCTAACGGTAAGAGGCAGTAGCTTGACAACAGAAACAGCGAGGACAGAGCGGAAATTTACCAGGAGGTTGGCTCTGGTTTACTGGAGGGAGGGAGGGGGGGAAAGAGTACAACAGATGGCAGAAACAAATAGCGTTAGCTGGACCGCAGGAGCAGGAGCTAAAATGCTAACAGGCGGCGGAAAGGCTTCACCACCATACTAGTAGGTTATTAACTCTTATAAACAGTCTGGACCGCATGAGCTACGTACAGGGAGCCTCAGAAAAAGAGAGAGTGACGACGAGGGATACAGGTACAGTTTTTTTTACTGTTTTATTTCATTATGAAACGTACTGTGCAGTATTTTTTGAGGGTACTGTGTTAGCTAACTGCTTGGAAATACAGTACTGTACATGTTTAAGGTACAAAATGTACGCTGGTGTTGTGTTATGTTGAAAAAAAAAAACGTGTTTAAAACGCCGTTTACCGTGTATTTTCCGACTTACGGCCAAAATACGGACTTACGGCCGCCACGTGGAATGAGCTCCGACACGTTAAATTCGGATTATGTTCTGCGCGTGGGAACGAAACTCGAACGTAAGTCGAGGACTACCTGTAGAATTATACCTTGATTGCCTTCACAGTGATGGAGGTTTTAGAATTTGATGCAATCCATTCTCGTTTTAACAGGTCATTGTGCTTATCATCATGGGTTTGTAATCAAGTGTGAAGCATGCCTTCCATGTGACCAGAAGAAAATTAAAAGTAATTTATCATTGCACATAAATTGAGCCTACTGGATTATTGTTTTCAAGTGATTCTTTTATTAACATTTATATCTCCACCCTCTGTTTTATAAGACCAGTTTATTTGCAGCTCTTGTTCAATGTTCTTCATTACATATTTTGTTTTGCCCCCACCCAAACACACACATTAGGTTTATATTTGCCAATCATATCACCTGCATTGCATGTGTGTTTTTATTTTATTTTATTTTTCAAATAAAAGTAGGCCTTAGTCTTCTCGGCTGTCTGTCAGATCTACTGATATGTCCATTGTTTAGTGGTCGTGCTTGGGTGTTTATGTTTCTTGCATTTTGGGGTAGTTTTCTGTTCTGGATTCTATTTTTGGATATCCGCCTTGGCATTGCCTTTTTTTAATTTTTTAATTTTTTTTTATGGAAGTTTAATTAGTTTCTTCACCTCCTGTCTGCCTGCTCACATATTTGCATTTGGGTCAAGTCTTTCTTTCACCATCAGTTCATAAAGTCATAGTAAGTAAAAACAAAATAAAACACCACCACCATCTATTTCAGTTTTATGTTTTTTGACCTCATTAAGTTTTTACATATTCTAATATCGTCCTGTTTATTAACCTGATAACTATATTCTTGCCAGTTTACAAATGTTAAGTTCAACAATAGGGCATAGTTGGAATCCCAGTCCGGGGACCTTTCTGGGTGGAGTTTGCATGTTCTCTCCGTGCATGCGTGGACTTTCTCTGGGTTCTCCGTTTTCCTCCCACAGACCAAAAACATGCATGTTAGGCTGATTAGTAACTCTAACTGTCCCTAGGTGTGAGTGAGAGAATGAATGGTTGGTTGTCTCATTTGTCTCTGTGTCCCTGTGATGGACTTGCAATCCATCCAGGGTGTCCCCCTGCCTCTTGCACAGTGACATCATTGATTCCCGCAACCCCAAAAGGAAGAAGTGGGTATAGATAATGGATGGACAGATGGATTGAAGTTTGACAATAGAGATGTAAAGCTCATGAGCGATTCAAACCTTTAGAACCAAATTTCTTTATCGACCAGATCCACCATGTCAGTGTTAGAGTGGTCCTGGCAGAGTATCAAGAAGTTTCTGATACCAATAGCCATCCATTGGTCAAGACAAAAGCCATTGTCAGTACTGAGGGCTGAGCACCCCTAAAGGTTAGATTTTAGAAGAGTCTCTAATGAAAGTACTATTCCAGTAAAACCAGTCATCCTAACTCGTGGGCTGAAGGTGGAAGCACCTAGAGGTTCAGGCTTAGGTGTGTGATTTTCTGGTTGCCCCCAAAGACAAAGGCCTCAGTGGAGTGTAAGTCACTTCATTCACAGAGAGTGAGCAGTAAACAGACAGAATGATGACTGGAGGGGTGAGACAGAGATTAAAAATGGGTATGAAAGCGAATGTGCTTTGATGTAGCTGCACTTCAAAGATATTTTCCCCTTTGGGGTAAGCGTCCCTTCATTGTATTGACTTGTGCTCAAATGACAGGAAGTCTTTCCCTCCTTCACTGCCTTATTTTTTACCCCTGCAAAGTTTTGACATATATTCTTCACCCTCACTGTGAGTTTGTGTGTGTATGTGTGTGTGTATGTGTGTGTGCTGCATCAGCTTGGACAGAAATGAAAGTAAGGTGTGTGAGGAGAGCATTGGGCTCTGATCTCCGTCTCTCCCCTCATGTTTCAGGTAGGTTCTTGATCAATTCCTCCTGTAATATTGTGCAATTCAGACTTTCCTGTTTTAAACAATACTGTAGTTATAGGGGGGTTTAGACACACCCACATTGTTATATACAGTAACAAACATTATGGGACACATTCAGAGGCAGATATTCAGTTTGACATTTTAACGCATTTTCCCCGAAGTCAGTGACCCACAAGGCAACTCTAATTAATAATCTATCTTGCCTGCTGGAGTGCAGAACAATGCAGGACACCCCCTGATTTAAAATGATCAAAAGAAGATTTTATGGTAAAAGAAGTGCAGTGATAAGTTTGCTTCCTGCAATGCTAAAAATTACCGATAGTGGAGATGTGAGGGCTTTGATTGGACATTCGTCACTTGAGGAACTGCTAAACAATTGAGTTGTACATGAACAGGGCACTAAAAAGCAATATCTAAACACTTTTATCATTTTATTACCATATCTTTTTCCTATCTCATCCCCAGATAAAAAGTCAAAAGATGCATTTTGTTCTTGTTTTACAGTGGCGGTCCAACATTTTGGCAGAGATACAACTGCTGTGTACATATATTTTGGTTTGCCTTTCATGGTGATTGGTGGTTATCTACCTGCCTGTGTGTCTGTCTGTTAGCAAAACACCTAATGTACCACTTTTCCAAACTCTTAAAAAGATTCTTGCTTTTTGTATGGATGATGGCTTCATGCCTTTCTTTGAAAGTGTCTAACACAAGAAGACGGTGATTTCATGCACATTTTTCCATTTTTGTTGCAACGTGTTTGCTTATTAGACTCAGCGTAATTTCACCTGAACATCTTCGCAGCTTGTACTTAGGATCTC
Organism: Simpsonichthys santanae; assembly: GCA_031762415.1. Classification (NCBI taxonomy): domain Eukaryota; kingdom Metazoa; phylum Chordata; class Actinopteri; order Cyprinodontiformes; family Rivulidae; genus Simpsonichthys; species Simpsonichthys santanae. The sequence goes on from JARVLU010000001.1 coordinate 19,045,888, forward strand.
ATTCCTTAAGCAATAATCCATATCTCTTGACCGTAGGTAGACTGACCAGTAACATCTTCCCAACAGACTGACACAAGGTTCTTATTACTGACTGTTGGTCCATCTTCTGCTCCAGCCTACCTTCACTCTGGAAGAAGACTTTCAGACCCCTGGACTCTTCTTCCCTTTGATCCAATCAGAGAACATTCCATCTTTTTTGGTTTAGTGTATATCTCAGATCTTTATATACCGTTTCTTTTTACTGTGTATTTTTGTAATTCTGGGTGTAACTAGGACCTTGATTACACAATTTCATTCCACCTCATGTACCACATGTGATGCGAATGACAGTAAAGAATCTTGAACCTTGACCTAAAACCTAGAGGGACTGACTCCTATTCTAGCTGCTTCATACATGGCTACAAAAAGTGTCCAAGTGAAAGCTTTAAAAAAAAAAAGATAGATGGATGGATGCAAAGATGGATGGATAGATACATAGATGGATACAAAGATGGATGCATATATACGTAGATGGATGCATATATACGTAGATTGATGCGTAGATACGTAGATGGATGCATAGATATGTAGATGGATGCGTAGATATGAAGATGGATGCATGGATACAAAGATGGATGAATAGATACATAGATTGATGTGTGGATATGTAGATTGATGTGTAGATATGTAGATTGATGTGTAGATATGTAGATTGATGTGTGGATATGTAGATTGATGTGTAGATATGTAGATTGATGTGTGGATATGTAGATTGATGTGTAGATATGTAGATGGATGCATAGATATGTAGACTGATGTGTTGATGCACAGATGGATGCGTAGATACGCAGATGGATGCATAGCTGCGTAGATGGATGCGTAGCTACATAGATGGATGCAAAGATAGATACTTATTAGTCCCAGGGGGACATTTGAGGCATCCAGTAGCATGTTCTACTTGTACAGAAAAAGATGAAATAATCAAAAAAAAAGTAGAATACACAAATTTGGAAAAATACAATATGTACATGAACAAGGTGGTGGAGTACTACATTCATAATGAACCCATATATACAGTATTTATACGTGCATACACATCTAAGCGTGCATATACGTACATGTATATACATATGTGTATATATACATAAATACACATACTGTATAAGTGCCGCAGATGTACAAGGTTTTATATTTTTACTGTATGGGGAGGAGTTGAAGTTTGATGGCTTTAGGGCCAAAGGACTTCCTGAAATTTAGCATTGAAAATGTAGAAGATCCTTTAGTGCACAACTTGTTTGACTTCACACACTGTACAGGAGTGAGGTGTGATTTCCACCGGGGCTGGCTTTTCATTGAGTCAGGCAATCCCATTTTAATAACTTGCCTCGCACTCTTTCAGTTCTGTCGAAACAGAGTCTCAGTAAAAGATCTGCAGGTGATTCATTGCTGTCAAGGAGCAGAACCAAGTCGAGGCAGAGCATCGTTTCCAGCAACATGTCGGCTTTCACCTCTGCACATCCAATACCTGAGCTCCTCGAGGACGAGGTGGAGGAAATGCGTAGATCCTGTGCTGCTCAGCAGAAAGATCTTTACTGGCTGTCATACAGAAACAGGCTAATTGTGAGCAAGAAGCAGATGGTGCACAAAAGCTTTGACAGGAATGAGAATATTGTTACACCAGAGGGAAGACTTTACTTTCCTGTTTGGGTTGCCAGTACAGTGGAAGGGAAAGAGTGAGCGAAAGTGGAGTGAAGCGGCTTCAGACTGCAGAGGATCCCTTTCACGGAGAGCCAGTTTTTACTTTTAGTTTCTGAAAAGCCTGCTCCGCTCATTGATGGGCACTTGTGGGCTGAACGTTTGGATGATGAATTTGGAAGTAAATTCTTGGATGGGAGTGGAATGGTTTGATGTAGAAGAGAATTGGTAAACCAGAAAGTGGAAGAAGGATATAAAGAGGACAAGATGGGAGTAAATGATCAGCGGAAGGCAGCATCACAAGAGCTTGTTTCTCTCTTTGTGCTCCCATTCATCCAAGGCAGGACCACCGAGGCAGAATGCTAAGCTAATGAGCTCCCGGAGGATAGCACTGCTTTGGCATTCAGACAGATTACTCCATCAGCTCTCTTATTACCAGCCTCGCCTAGCTTTAGCTTAGCCTAGTTAGCTAAAGATGGATCACAAGTCTTCAAAATTGCTCGCCCACTCAGGTTTTTAAATGATCCATGGATATATATAGGCACTCCTATTCCATTTTTAAGCAAAGACGATCAAATTCTGGCCCTGAAGTGCTCATATTACATCATATCTTATTTCTCTTTTGCCTCTCATTGGGAAAAAAGCACAGGTACAACTTGGGTAAACACAATTGTCTTTCTATTCTGGTTAGGTTTTCCTGCTCTGCTGTCAGCCAAAGTATTAATCACACTGAGAACAACACAAGCAAACACTGAGACACGTCAAGCTGCATTTCACAAACAATCCTTTTGGATGCTATTTGTACCCAAACACTTGCTAAATAGATTTTTCCCCGGAATATCAAACCATTGCATCAAATAGTTTGTAAGCTCATTCAGGTAGACAACAAATAAAGATTAAATCATGTCATCTGGACCAGTTTCTTTAAGTGTGAAACGTATCGTCCCCCATCCAGAGGACTTTGTCAGTCTACAGCCTGCCAACCAGATCTGTTCCATACGTAGCCTTCACTGCTGGGTTTTAAGCCAACCTCCTGTTGAAATCTCAGTTGGCAGACTGCAGACTGACGAAGTCCTCTGGATGAGGGATGATATTTCTCACATAAAAAAAACTGGTCCAGGTGATTTAACCTTTTTTGTCATTGCATAAATCATTTAAAGAAAACCAAAAACTTAGTCAAGCTGGGCTCATTGTGAGAGACATATTCAACCAGAAGGTCAAATATTCCCAAAGAAAATCTACTTCCATCCATCCACCCATCTTCTACTGCTTATCTGTAGTCAGGTTGCAGAGGGTACAGAGAAACTCGGGCATCACTCTACCCAGCGACACTTTCTAGCTTGTTCTGGGAGACCCTGGGGTTTTCCCAGGCCAGAGAAAACGCACCGTTTGTGAAATACTTGTATGTGACTGCTTTTGTTTGGTGTTGGAGAAACCAAACAGCTTCTTCATGCACCTCAAGGATAAGGGACACTCATTCGAGGACCAGAATGTTCACATTTTGAACAGAGAAAACGGGTTGTTTGAGATGGGGTTGAAGGAAGCCATTTATGTAAAACGAGAGAAACCATCTTAACTTCTATTTGCAATAATGGATAACAGAATCAGCTCCTTTTCTTCTAATTTTTTTTTAGATAAACCAAAACAGTTGGTAAAGAACTTAATAGGTGGAACTGGGTGGGAGGCAGGTGAGGTGATGGAGACCAGAAGAACTTTACTGAAGACAACGACAAAACTGAGAACGCTGCTTTATCGGAAAAAAAACTAAATTAGACAAAACCTGATCTGAAAGAATCATGAGAAGACAACATGACGCTAGCAACGAGCCAAAGAAAACAATCTGAATGCATGTGTTACTCAGGGAAATTGTTAAAATGAGCAAATGCTAAGTGGTAATTAGCAAACATAAACCAGGTGTGCCAGGACAAGTATACAGAGACAGAAACCACCCAAAAAAAAACAGGAAGTAAGCTAACAACAAAAAACTAGGTCATGATTAAATCTTTGGAGCAAGATCAAACAACTGTACTGTGAAACAAAAGATTGACCCAAATCTTTGAAACCATGGTGAAAATAAGATTTTCTAAATGATAAACCATAACCCCCCTTGGCTACAGCCAATTCCTGACATTTGTTTGTGCTGTTGGCTTTAATTTTAGAGACTGAACAGTCTGTCATGTGGAAACTGTCCAACACTGATCTGAGGCTGCTGCTTTGAAACGCATTGTTCTGAATGCTTCAAGTATTTCTTGGAAATTTGCTTTTTCTCAAAAAGTCAGAGATGTTCTTGCCAAAGGAACACTAGACAAACATATTGAATGAACACGTTTTAATTATGGAAAACTTTGCACAAGTTGAGAAGACCGGAGGTGAAAATGTTGTTTCAAAGTTTCTTCTCGGCCTCAGCTTCGCCAAAGTACATTGATGTCTTTTTAAATGGTAAAAGGTAAATGGACTGTACTTGGATACAGTAGCATCTTTCTATCTTATCAAGATACAGGTAGTCCTCGGTTTACGGCGGACTTGGTTTACGGCGTTTCGCGTATACGGCCGTCGCGCCCCAGTGACGTCATCACCCCTCGCGGACT
>JARVLU010000001.1:19066284-19076891 GCA_031762415.1 Simpsonichthys santanae
CAAAAAAACGAAAAAAATATAAAATGCTGCATAAAAAAGGCAACGAACGGCGCAATGACGTCACTGGGGGCGGAGCCATAAGTACGGAGCGCCGTAGGTCGATGGTGCCGTAGGTCGAGGACAACCTGTGGTTCTTTTTCTTTCTTTATTTTTCTTTATTTCTTTTTTGCGCCAACTGCACGTGGCCCCTCCTTCTCCCTCACTGAATGCAAACCCAGCCCCTCACCCGCGGGCGCTCCCCCCGCTTCCTGCTTCTCCAGATAGGCGGGAAGTTTAGCGCAACGTAGGATATTGTAGATGAGCACAAACAAAAACAATGGCTGTTATTTGGAGACGGTTTGGATTTAATTCGTCAGATGCGCAGCAGAAACACTGTTTTTTGTAGACAATGCTGAAAACAAGTCTCAATGAAATGTCGGCGCCATGAAACTTTTTTCACCATTTAAAACGGCGCCATGAATGGAGTATGACGCGTGTGTGGCTGCAGCTCCAACTGTTGACTTCAGCCTCCTTCACCGAGACAAACCACGGATCAAAACTCATTTAGCCGAGCTGTTCCTTATGAGAGGGAACAGTGAGAAGTACATTCTCCGGACATTTCACTACTCCTTCATCGAGAGCGTCGTCACCTTCTCCGTAACCTGCTGGTTTCATTCTACCAGTCTCCAGAACAGAATCCGCCTGCAGAAGACTGTCACGGTCTGTTCTAAAATTATTGGATTAGCACCCCCATCTGTTGTCTATGAACACTTAACATGCAGGTTAGCAAACCGGATCATAAAGGACCCTTCACATGTCCTCTTCTCCTCATTTGAGTGGCTTCCATTGGGTCACTGGCTCCGCTGCCCTGCCTGCAGGACGCAGAGGAGAAGAGATACCTTTGTGCCCAGGGCTGTCCAGTTCTTAAGCAAATAGTCCTGTTTTTTTTAAATATTCATACATACACATCCCCTCTCCATACACATATACATTCACACCCTATATGCTCACCCCTCATACACATAAACACATACGTTGCCCCATTCCACGGGGCTTTACTTGCAAAAAGGACTTATTTACCTCGTTGCCTATTTGCACCTTGTTAATGCATTTTGGACTTTCTTCTATTATGTATTTTTATTTTGCATTATTTTATGTACGCTCTACGCGCCTCTTTTAATTGCCCCCACGGGGATATATAAAGTTTTTGAATTTGAATTTACAAAGCACGTTTATAATCAGATATGAAATCAGGAATGGAATATACATTTACCCCCAAAATAAAGGACATCAAGATGAAAATGTAGCTGTGTGTACGTTTTTAGCCCTGACTACACCTGAGAAGTAACCTCTGAGGTGATCAATAATCTATAAAAAAAATCTCCCTCTGTCCTTTACTGGACCAGTATTAAACCCGGCACAGTTCAGCTCATGGTTTTATCCAAATATACCTTTTTAGACCCATTCGTATTCCAACAAAATTGATGCAAAACCTCATGAATACACCCAGCCCGCACGTTTATTCTTAGCCACGCATCATTTTTTTTCTCACACCGACGTGTTCGCACTTTGTCAGCAGTGGGCACGAGTCCAGCTGCGAGGCGCCCTGCAAATAGCAAGTGATTACAGCGGTTTTAGAAAATTCAGTGGAGGAGAGAGAAGGGAATAAAAATAAGGCAATCAATAAATTCTGAGCCGCGCGTCGGAGAAAGTGACTTTTTGATCCGTTTCTGTTCCACTGGCTGAAGTTTGTGTTTTGATCAGGCTGGGCTGTGCGGGTGCATGGCTGGAATCAAAAGCGTTTGTTGATGGATGAAATTTATGACACGTCTTTTCATTCTTTTCCGCCTCAGACTCTTCCAGACAGGGTGGGTAAAGGGGGAATTGGATCGATTAGCCTTTTTAAAGACCAATTTGTCTCCTTACAAACTAATGGAGCCTCAATAGTGCAAAGTTCAGAAATTGTACTTTTACTTTTCTCTGTCCTGAATGTTTCATCCATACATCCATTATCTTTTACGGACTTCTTTCCAGGTTGTGGGGGTCACTGCACGATGCATATCCAGCAGTCACTATGCGAGAGGTGGGATACACCCTGGACAAGTCTCCTGTCCATCACAGGGACACACATAGAGACAAACAACCATTCACTCTCTCACTCACACCTATTAAGAGTTAACAATCAGCCTAACATGCATGTTTTTGGTCTGTGGTAGGAAACTGGGGTACTCAGAGAACAAAATGTGTGCACGAGGAGAACATGTAGCCTCCACCCAGACGGGTATCCAGCCAGGATTTGATCCTTCAACTACTAGTGTGTGATACTGTAAGATTTGGTATTGATATGATACCAAGTAAATAAGAGCAATTATCACCTATATTGATACCAACACCAGTACTTTTTAATAATTAAAGTGGATGAATCGTATTGCTAAATTGGAATGAAATTTGATCACTTTTAATTTTATTTTCCAGTAGCTTCTAATTTAAATTAAATAAAATCCAGTGCAGATTCTGGTCAAAGTTTTGGGGTAAATAGACAATACTTTAATACTCATTTGTATATCGTTTTACAGCAACACAGCACTGATCCTCCTATACCTCCCAGTTCTTGCTGCAGTTGGGCCTGAATAAGCCAGAGCTTGAGTCACATGATGGTACTGCATTGAAGCTCAAGACGAGGTGGAACTTGGTAGCAGTGGGATGGACACAGACAGCCATGGAAAGCCAAAAAAACCACAGCAGCACATACGGAAAAACTGAAAATAACGTATTGAGACTATTACACCAACATCATTCAATATCCATCCTTACAGCAATATAAATAATACTGGCAATCGCTAATCACCACTAATTGCAATTTTTCACTAAGAAGTGATGCCATCTGTGCCACTGTGGCACCCCTGTTTCAGTATAGTAGATATAGCTTTTTTATGTAAACTGGCAGATGGAATGATTTATGTCACTGCTAATATTTGGCCCTGTCCACACCAACATGGAAGCTTAGCTAAATGAACCCTTGCAGAAAAACCACAGAAACTTCACATAAGAAAACAGGTTAAGGTAACCTATCTGACCCATACTGAGTCACAATGAGGAATCTGTATTATTATTATTATTATTATTATTATTATTATTATTATTATTAATTTAGGGGTGTACAAAATTGGATTTTTGGCCAATATCCGATATGCCAATATGTTAAAACTTATTTGGCTGATAACTGATACCGATATTTTATATACTTTCCTTTGTGGCCCTCTTATTCCGGCTTATTTGCTACAAAAATTGTACAGCTGTAACAGCTGGTGACATATATTCAGTAACAGCCATATGCATAGAATTTTAACTTGCATTTAATGAAAAGTGTTAAATGTTATTTATTAGGATTAGTCACCTGTGATGCTGTTTCACGTGTGGAGGCTTGTTCCAGGTTCCTAGCTCCAGTGTGGGATCCTCTGCACTCCTGTGCATGAAGGACAGCTTTTTTAAGTTAGTTTTGTCTATCCATTGTGCTGTAAGACTAATCATGCTAACGGGGATACCGTTACCATGCCGATAATATTGTACATCCCTAATTATTATTATTATTATGCCTGTTGAATGACAGACATGTTATAATACAGTCTTTGTCCATCAGTGAATTTCTCTTGACTTCAATATATGTATGTAACTTCTGATCAGCTCAAGAAAATGTATTGCAACTTGATAGGCATCATCACCAGATGAAGTGCCGCACATACTTTTCATCACTTCAGCATCAAGGTCAAGGTCAAAGAAGAGGAGGAAGAGTCAGAAGTAGTTCATCTATTATCAGATGGCAGCACAGTGGTTTTGGGTGCCACTCCTGATGTTTCTGAGCCTCTGGTACAACCAGCAGCTCAACCTGCTGGTCAGGTTGGTGAAGCGGAACAGTTCACCCGACCAAAATCAAATAAGAAATATGCATGTTTTGAGACAAAATTGTCTTCTTTTCATTATATACTTAAATTTGGTATTTTAAATTTCTAAAATGTGTAAACGTTTCTAAATGCTGTATTTGCAGGTTTTTCAAGTCCGGCACTTTAAACATCCATCCATACATCCATTACTTCTTCCTTTTTGTACTGCTGTGGTCACTGGTGCCCATATCCAGCAGTCACTATATGAGAAGCATTGCACACCCTGGACATGTCTCCAGTCCATCACAGGCACAAAGAGACAAAAGATACAAACCACTCTTCACTCTCACTCACACCTATAGGGACAATTTAGAGTTACCAATCAGCCTAACATTCATGTTTTTGGCCTGTGGGAGGAAACTGGAGTACCTGGAGAAAGCACATGCATGCTCAGAGAGAACATGCAAATTCCACCCAGAAAGGTCCCTCGCTGGGATTTGATCCGGCAACTTTCTCGCTGAGAGGTTACAGCAACTCTACCAAGTGAGAAATGTTTGAAATGTTGCCATCTTTCAAGCATATTAAAGCTCCGCCTCTTTGTCTTTGCATTACAAAATGGGTTGGGACACCCTTCCCCTAGTCCAAAATGTAGCGTTAAGACCAAAACATAAGGAGAAGAAGTGAATTGGGTTTCATCTTCAGAGTCTGCTGCATTCAATTTTTTTACTCTTATTGCCGTCTTTCATAGCTTCTCTGTGCCAGAAGCAACGATAGACTCATACGAGATGGTTATAAGCTTCCATTGTGTCAGTGTTGTATTTATCTTGTATTTGTGTGTGCGTGTCTGGGTGTCTGCTGCTCGCCTGAAGCCCAGGCCTTGATGCAGGGTGGGGCCAAGCTGTCCATAACTAGGTATTGATCGAGAAAGCACACTCTATGAGCAAGGCTGTGCTGCGGGGAAGCATACAGACCTGAGATCAGACCAAACAGCGATTCAGCCTCTTCTTAAAGTTGAACATTCCTTTGATTTTCTGTGCTAGTGAGTGCGTATCGGGGGTAATAGTGTGCATCGATGAAGGGGTTAAAAAGTGTGAGACAGGTAATAATAGCTGCTGGCTTTGAGAGCTGTTTGCACTGTAGACAAATATCAATCCACTGACCTTTCTTTACCAAATTTGGAATGTATAGCAACATTGGACAGAAGCAGCCAATCCAGCCATGTACAACATAATCAATAAGCCGCCCCGGTTTGATTTCACTGTTACTACAGTCACTGTTTGGTCATTAATGTCAAACGGTACAATGCAGGAATATGGCCCTTTGCTTCGTATTAACAAGACATCTGTGAGATAAGTATAGAACAAGAGTCAGGAAGCCTTTTTTTAAGACTAGTTTTTATGAAGCTCATCAATAATTCAATGATTGTCATTGATTTCTTATGCATGACCTTTTCCAGGCTGTAGTAATTCAGGCTGTTTAAATTCTTTATTTGCATGTCCATGTAGGTTTTCAGATTGCAGGTTCCTGTATTTGACCAAGCTGTCGGCTATTTTGTAAAAGATTTCATGGAAGCGTGTAATCTGCCATTTCTGTTTGTGATTTGGTCACGAAAACAAAACAAAATGAATTAAGATGCACAGTTCTCTGCTATCCCAGTTACTTTACCAAGTGTTTCCTGCCTTTCCTGGAAATTCAAATCCAGTTTGGCAGAAAGTTCCAACAGTTTTCCAGTGAAAAGCCACGTCTTAAAGGTCAAGGGTGTTCATTTGTTGCCTCCCATGTAAGATTTTCATTGTTAAAACACACACACACACACACAAAGAATACCAGATAAATAGCATGTTTCATATTAGGCGAACATGCATACCACGTGTTACTCATTCACATTACTTAGGATGTATTTTTCTCTTATATTAATTATTTTTTCACTAGACTGTGAGAACGCCTAGAAAACAGAATCACATGTACAGTTTTTGTCCTCCACCGTGGCGTAAGGGGAAATGGAAAGACCCACCGGCCGTCTTGTTGGCTTGGCAACTTGAAAAAAAAAAATAATTGAGGTATTGACTTCTGAGAGGGGCCGTGATGGTTAGTGGTACGGCAGCCGACTTGGGACCAGAAAGTCGCAGGTTCAACTCCTCAACATGTCCACATGTTGATCAAGACACCTAACCGCTAACTGCTCCCGGGCACCTCCATAGCTGCCCACTGCTCCACCTGTGTGCATCTCGGGTGTGATGGGTTAAATGCAGTGAACAAATTTTGTCATTGTATAGAAACGTACAATAATGAAAACACATAGCACTGTTTCATTCATTCATTCATTCATTCATTCATTCATTCATTCATTCATTCATTCATTCGTTCAATCATTCATCCATCCATCCATCCATCCATCCATCCATCCATCCATCCATCCATCCATCCATCCATCCATCCATCCATCCATCCGTGTGTGTGTGTGTGTGTGGCTGCATCTAGATATGAGAAAGATCACTTTCGAAAATTACCCCATCCCCATTACTTGAGGCTTTTTTTATTTAACTTGCACACATAGTTTCCTTAAATGATTGTGAGTGGCCCTTGGGGTGGCCAGAGTTTAATCTGTGTTGGCCAAGGCCACCATTGACTACCCCTTGGCTCTGCCATTGCACCTGGTGGTGGATAAAATTGCTCTCACTGCTTGCCAGGATCAGTCAATCTGGGCCCCCTATGATAGGAAAAAAACTACCTCTGTCCTTCTACACAGTGTAACTCCTACCCAACTGAACATCTTGAACCAAAACATTGATTATTTGCATTATCTACTCAAATCTAATTAAAAAATAAAAATAAAAAAACACTTGAAAACTACAGTCACTGTTCAAACCCTTCAGTGACGGGACACCTGCTTGTTTTCTTCTGTTTCTTCATTACTTTTCTCTTCTCATGTGATGCTGGTTCACTTGAATTGCGCCACTCGGGGTAGCTGCATGTTGGAGTAGCTCTGTTACATTCATTCTGATTTATTGCTTTAAAAAAACTTCAATTCTTCTTTTTTTCTGGATCACTTTTTCTCAAACATCTCAAACCTCAAATATCTCAACTACAACCCCAAATCCCAAATGAGTTGAAAAGGAGGCACCGTGGATGAATTCCCATCAACCTGGTGGCGGTGCTCGAGTACCTGACCGCCGAGAGCCTGGAACTGGTGGGAAACTCAGCTCGTGACAACGGGAGGATCGGGATCATTCCTCGGCACCTTCAGCGGTCTGACCATGGCAACGAGCAGCTCGGCAGACTGCTGGGAGGAGTGACCATCACTCAGGGAGGAATTCTGCCTGGCATTCGGGCAGTCCTGCTGCCCAGGAGGATCGAGAGGCCCGCTGGATCTGACAGCAAGCTGGATCCAGGTGGACAGATTGGTAACTGTATTCAGATTATTCGGATTGGCTGCAGGAGATCCTTCTTGCCCACTGCTATCAGCATCTAACAACTCGAATGAAACCAAGATGATGAGCTACGACAACACTTACTTTCTCATTTGGATTAATAATGCATTTTTGAATTTGAATTTAATAGAACTGAAGGTTAATAAGGTACGAAATACTGATAACTATTTGACAGAACATCACTCAAAAAAATGAACAATCTATGTTTTCAATCCAACATTAATACTTAAGTGACTCAACAAGACAAAAAGCAACAACAAAAACAAAAAATTACTAGGTGGTAAATCTTTAGTAAAACTAACGTCTGATTTACAATAAAGTTTATAATGTACAGGGACACTTTTGTTACAACATGAAACACCAGCCTCAAAGTTTTGCTTCCATTTTTGCCTTACGTGCAGCACCAGAACATTCCTGGCTACATCACATCCAAAATTAATAACCTTCCAACTGAGATGTTCATGTTTTCTTTTTTTTTTTCAGCTCAAAGCACTTTGTATTAAGTAAAGCAGGTGTAGTGCGTCCATGCTAATGGTGGGGATGCCATAAAAATAGAGCTTTTAAAGTGCAAATCCTGCTCCGTACAATGATTTATTAAGATTAGATCTGACTGCGTGCAGTGACTCTGCGGGAGCTCGTAGGACAACTCCAACATGTACGGAGCCCCCGGCTGTCTGCTGAGTGCTTTCACCGACACACTGATTTATTTTGTTTTCTGCAGACGGTGCAGAGAAGCTGCAGGACGGTTTTCATCAAGCAGACGCTGGAGCCCTGTTGCTCTGTGAAGACATGAAGGAGTCCTCATCAGAACAGTTATTTTCAGTTGTGTCCTTCAACAACAGCCTAGCAGCTGCTTTTTGTCCGTAAGCTGCCGACATGTTAGCAAAAGTCATTGATTAGGCATATACCCTGGACAGGTCTCCAGTCCATCACAGGGACGCATAGAGACAAACGAGACAACTATTCAATCTCTCACTCACACCTAGGGACAATTTACAGTCACCAATCAGCCTAACATATATGTTTTTGGTCTGTGGGAGGAAACAGGAATACCTGGAGAAGACCCACACATGCACTAAGAGAACATACAAACTCCACCCTGAATGGCCCCCGGCCAGGATTTGATCTGGTGACCTTCTCGCTGTGAGACTGAGCCACCGACAGAATCCAAAACCCTCAAAATCCCAACCCATACAGATTTACACAGAGACTTTATCATTTTCTTGTACATCACTACAGATAGTTCATCTCTCACTTGACCACTTGTCAATGGTTTGTTATCTGGGTGTCCAGAAACTTCTTTAAAACGCCTTCAGTTGATCCAAAATTCTGCTGCCTGAGTCTTAACTGGAGTTGATAGGAGAGATCACATAAAAGATAACTGAAGAGCAAGATCCTTTCCAGGTGGGTAATAATAGGGGCTGCCTCAATAGGTCGTCCCCAAAAATTAAATCACAGTCAGTCCTTTGCGCTGTCCAAAACAACACAATATTGCATTTTTATTGTTAGAAGTTGTATCTTTCTTTAGGCCCGGTCTGGTCTACTCTGACTCATAACCTGGTTCAGAACAGATCATACCAATCTCAGATGCTCACAAGGAGCGATCCCATGAGCAATACCCAACAAGGAGTCATTTTTTGTTTTAGCTTGCTTCCAACACTTGGATAGACTTGCACATCATCCTACAAAGTATTATCCACCATTGGAAACAGATAAGACCAGCGACGTCACACATACGCCACTGATACACTGATAGGCTGTGCCCGCCCCTGGATGTGAAGGTGGAGCCAAGGGCCAACATAAGCTGTTGCGTTCTTTTGCACGGGGCCTCTGCTTCCGGTTCCAGGTTGCGACGGGCCGGACGGATGCCTCTGCACCGAGCTTGTAATTTCCCCTGCCTTATCAACCTTAAAGGGTGAAAACAATTTACCTCTCTTGATTTTATTGTGTTTGTGTGAGTTTCGGCTGCACCTGAGAATGGAAAAAACCAGAAGGGCGCCGTGGACGGACGGCTTACATTATCTAAGACAGATTTATGCCTTAAATCTATTCTTTTGTGGAAATTGCTGGTATTAGCTATGTTTGTACAGACAGGTGAATGTGACTTTAGCGCCAAATTATGTGTGTGTAGCAGTGTGTAGGAAGAGTTGTAGGTACGATTGGGGATAGGCCTACAGTGCAGTTAGAAAGGACATGGAGGTAGTTGGAGTGAGGACAGAGGATGAAGACGACCAAGTGAGAAGGAAGAGGATAACTCACTGTGGTGACCCCCGAAAAAAGGAAAAACCAAAAGAAGAAGAAAGAGAGGGCTCTTTTCCCCAGGACCTACCAGCAGGTTAAAGTGGCCCTGGTTAGTGCAGGTTTTTATCTCTTATTTCCCTCTCTTTTATACCATAATGCTATTTTTGTTCTAAATATTACTTCCTTTCCTGATTTCTTTCCCACCAGCCCCTCGCCTCCACCTCCTTCTGCCGTCCTATCTCTCCAGCTCCTGACGTGAATGAAGAAGATGGCTAAGATAAAACACAATGTCAAAGCCTGCCTCAGCTAAGTTCGCTGAGTGGAAAATTGACTGGGATTGTCTGTGGCAGTCCCCTTTTGCAGCAGTATGTAGACCGTGATGCTTAAAGTGCTGTGCTAATTAGTTTTCTCTGTTCTTCTGTCCATCCCACTCCTTCCACACCACAACAGTTTCCTCTTTTTCTTTTCTGCTGCATTTCCTCTTTGTCATGGCCTATCTGTTATGTAATAGAGTGTAAAGAGTGCAAACGCACCTTCTCAGGGATTTTCTGTGTGGCTTTACATGTCATACAAGTTATGTTTCTTTCTGTATCTGCTCAGGCTAGCAGAATCACACGAGCAGTTGGGTTATGACAGGAAAGTGAGGATTCAAAGGCAAAAAATGAACAGGATTCCAAGCATCATCCTTTAGCAAACCATTTTGTTACAGAATTGTACTTAGAAAACGTCAAGAACCTCATTATGTATTCAAATATTAGACATGGTCATTGTTAGTTTCAACATCCAACAGAACAGAAGAGCTGGATTATTAGCATCAGTGCTTACAACCATGTCAACCAGAGTTGACAACATCAGTCCAACTATTTTCTGTACTCCTTCCCGTTCAGGGTTGTGAGGAGCTGGTCTCCATCCCCAGCAACCAGTAAGTGAGAGGTGGCATACACCCAAGCCAAGTTTCCAGTCCACCACAGACCTGAGGTCACACCATGAGAGTCCACTACAGGTAGTCCCCGGTTAACGGCCGAGATCCGTTCCACCGGCTCAGCCGGTAACCGATTTAGCCTTAAACCGGAAC
>JARVLU010000001.1:19252678-19264143 GCA_031762415.1 Simpsonichthys santanae
GTCACTGGGGGCGGAGCCGTAAGTACGGAGCGCCGTAGGTCGATGGCGCCGTAGGTCGAGGACAACCTGTATATGCTTCACTATTTCAGCTTTTACGTTGTTGACTACGATCATCAACATTAAACATAGCACAATCCATACAATACTCGAACAGCAACATCATTTTGTTTTCACCTGCCTCCAACTGTCCAGTAGTGTGCCACACATGCAAACAGACACACGCACACCAAATAAAGGGTAAATGAAACACATGCACATCAACAATAGAAACAGGGCAGGGATGGGTTTTTACATTGCTGCGAACACAAGATATGACTAATCACTTTTATACGCCAGCAGTCTA
The DNA here is from genome assembly GCA_031762415.1 of Simpsonichthys santanae. Classification (NCBI taxonomy): domain Eukaryota; kingdom Metazoa; phylum Chordata; class Actinopteri; order Cyprinodontiformes; family Rivulidae; genus Simpsonichthys; species Simpsonichthys santanae. Next base: position 19,253,022 of record JARVLU010000001.1, read on the forward strand.
TTCCAGGCCAAGTGAGCCTATCGCCGCATAATCGGGGAAAACGGCGCAAGCAAAGGAGACTCCTGTCACCAGATATTCGGGTGGAACCTAATATTTGCATAACTGTGTGTCAGATAAGGGGGGGGGGGGAACCAATAAAGCGTGACACAGACACAACCCGTGGGCATGTAGACGGCGAGGCATTATGGGAGCCGACTGGGGAGGATGTGTGCGTGCGCGAATGTGGCGATTCCATTAAAAATGGAGAGCAGATGCAGAGGATTGAGAAGTTGCCTGGGAAAAGTGTGTCGGAGCTTTCATGCAGAAACTCGGCAAGAATTGATCTGGTTTTACATGCAAAGAATAACGAGCAGTTTATGACATCAGTTCTGCTTCGTGTGGTGGAAAACGCCCGGGAAAGACGGTGTGGTTTGCACACGCTTGATAGTGTTGCGCTGAAAACTTTGCAAGCCTTATAAACATAATCCCCTTAACCCCGATGATGCTACGTTTCTCGAGTGTTTTACTCTGAAAGGCTGCTCTTTGCTTAAACCCCCATTCGCTTTAAGTTAAGGAATAAAAGTTCTGCAGACACTAACTTTAAGATTTGTGTCACAGCAAATGAGAGACGCGGAGAATTATCAACACAGGCAGCTTTCGGCATGTCCCCTCCTCTCTCAGTATGCAAGTGCATGATTCTGTCTAGACAATGGTCGACATGCAGCTGCCTCTGAGTCTGTGCACACACACACACACATGTGACTCTCGCCATAAAACTATTCGCTCCTTTTCATCTTGAGCAGTTGCTGCGCAGGACCAAAACTAATAGAATGTTTGGCGTATCAATCAGGCAGGAGGAACAGGAAATCAATGCGAGCAGGCGAACATTCAAAGCAATCTGACACATATAATCTGAACTTGGTGGATTTCCCTTTCGTGGCCACAGAGATGTCTCGGGGAGATGGCCATGCAACGAGCCGATTTGAGCTGCCATGAACACAGCCATTTGTGACGTTCCTCTTCTTCTACTTGTCTTTTTCTGTTTCAGCCTAAATGCCAAAGCAAAGCGATGCCATTTAACAAGGAGATAAGTAAGATTATAGTTGAATTAATTATTTTTTTCACAAGATTGAGGCTGTTGCCTTGCAAAGAAAACCTACATCTGGAGGCTTACAAACAAGTGTACAATAATTTGTTGTATAGTTTTCTGAAAGGCTTAACAATAATATACAGGCAGTCCTCGAGTTACGCCCCACTGACTTACAGCGTTTCGGACTTACGGCGCCGCCCCCAGTGACGTCATCACACCTCACGTTGACTTTTTTATGCAGTTTGTGTTTTTTTATTTTTTTGAGGGTACTGTGTTAGCGAACTGCTTGGAAATACAGCAAAACGGCGTTTTAAGTACGCTGTTGTTGTGTTACATTGAAAAAAATGTGTTTAAAAACGCCATTTACCGTTCTTTTTCTGACTTACGGCGAAAATCCGGAGTTACGGCCACCACGTGGGTAGCACTCTGACTTACAGCAAAATCGGGTTACGAACGGGGCGTAGGAACGGAACTCTGGACGGTTTCTTTTTGTTGTTGTTGTTTTTGTTGTTGTTGTTGTTTTTGTTGTTGTTGTTGTTGTTGTTGTTGTTGTTGTTGTTGTTGAAACGTTTCATTCTTCATCCAAAGAACTTCATCAGTTTGAGGAGCCCCAACAAACTCTGTCCCACTAGCAGCACACTCACGTAGTGGGCCAACCAGTTCGATGGTGATGAGATGGTTTCTGGAGTTCGCCCTCTCCCCCATCAACTTCTCTGAGGCAGCTATATAGCCAAGGTGGTTCAAATCACCAAAGTTCATGCTCAATAGTCCAGGTAGAAAATCCAACAAGGCAAAATGTTTCAACAAAAAAATAGAAACCGTCCAGAGGACCTGACTTAACTTTGTTGGCTTTTTCACCTGGAATATTGAGCATAAACTCTGATACAAACATGTTTTTTTAGATACCCACTTACATTTAACCTATGACCCTCATGCCACTGTAAACTGTTGGGGGTCAAGATGGTGTTGAGGTAGGGCAGCTGACCTGGGACCAGAAAGTTGCGGTTCGACTCCCCACCATGCCCACGTGTTGTGGTGTCTCTGAGCAAGACACCCAATCCCTAATTGCTCCCTGGGAGCTTAGCTAGCTGCCCACTGCTCCACCTGGGTATATCTCAGGAGTGATGAATTAAATACTAATGGATTTTCAAAGTGGGGTCAGTTATGAGGTTGATTTCTGCCATTTAAACCAACTATAATATTTATAGTTTATATATACAGGTTGTCCCCGACCTACAGCGCCATCGACCTACGGCGCTCCGTACTTACGGCGCCGCCCCCAGTGACGTCATTGCGCCGTTCGTTGCCTTTTTTATGCAGCATTTTATATTTTTTTCATTTTTTTAGGGTATTTTGTTAGCTAACTGCTTGGAAACACATTAAAACGGCCGTTCGAAGTTGTTTTACATTGAAAAAATGTGTTTAAAAAGACGTTACCGATCGCCGTTTTAGTTTTGGTTTTGATTTGCGGCCGTATACGCGGAAATACGGCGCCATGTGCGTTCGGCTCCAACCTATGGCAGAATCGACCTACGAACGGTCCTTATGTCCGGAACCCGTTCGTATCTCGGGGACTATCTGTATAATCAGTTTAAATGCTCTGTGTTGTCATCATCACATGTTCCCATACAATGATGAAATTAGTTTTCTGCTTCTCTGTTTGGTCAAAACTAATCTGTATTTCCCCAAACTTAGTTTGTTCTATAGCAAGCAAGATATTAATAATTTATGACCTTTACACAGAACCCCAGTTTAAGAGCACACCAAATCGGAGTTTTTCTTTTAAGCTGCCAGTTGTAGATTTGTTTGCTACTAAGGCCTTTGTCACTCAACTTTTGTACGAATTCCAACTTGGTCTGGATTTAAGTTATCAAATTTGATGTTGATGTGATAAGTAATGTTTTTCTTAAAACAATAACTAAATAAATCTGACACCTTGACAAAAATCTATTTTTTTTAGGTAAAATTATGCTTCATACTTGGAGCTCGGGGTTAGCGTTCAAATACACAGTGCACTGTGCATTGTTTCACGCCAGTTGTTTTAAATGTGTAATTTGGAGCACAAAGTAACATTTTTTAGTCACGTTTAGCCCTCTGCATTAAATAATCCCACTTGAGTATCATATAGTAAAGCCCCAGTCACAGCTGACAGTTTATTCCATGCCAACTCAGAAAACTCCCCTACGCACATCTCTCTTTAGACAGATGTGGAACTGAGAAACTAAAGCATGGCTAAAACAAGAGAAAATAAACAGCCTAACATTACCAAGTGTTCAGCAAACAATTTGTTTCTGAAGAAACACTGCAGGGTCTGCCTACAGACATCGCTTCAGATTTTCAGGAGGAGGAAATTGAACAAAGAGATTATCTGCAAAACTGGCCTTAAATCGCTGGCACAGAAGGAAACTACATTTGTTACATAACCTGAAATGTCATCTGCCACTTTATATATAAAAATAACTAAACTAAAGCTCTTTATTTCCACATTTTCTTCCCAGTGATGATAATGTGAATTCAACCTGCTGCAAAGCAAATTACTATGTAGTTACGCTGCCATATATCAGTCATGAAAACCTAAACAAACTAAAATAAGTACAAAGTGGAGAGAAATCCATTTTGCTGTCCATGAAGTACATTGGCACAAACATGATCCAGTAAGCCTTATTTCAAACATAAGAGCTACATATATGTTGCATTGAGTTATCTTTGGTAAAGTCCAAAGACCACAGTTTACGAGCGTGACCGCGTGGATCAAAAATAAAGTTAGCTACATGAAACTTTTTCAAAAACATTCTCCATTTTGCTGGAAAAATAAAAGCACAGTAACTTATTATACTGGTGCAAGGTCAAGGTTCCTTTATTGCCATTCGCATCGCATGTGGTACACGTGGTGGAACGAAATTGTGTACACAGGGTCCCAGTTACATCCAACAGAATTATGAATTGTATGGTTAAATTTACCCTTAGGACAGATCTTAATGGTATATATTTGTATAATATTGTATTTTGAAAAACAAAACAAAAATCAACAACAAAACATCACAATATAAATATTTATCCTTGCAACCCCCCTGTCATCAAATAGCGAAAATAGAGACAAACAACCATTCACTCTCCCACTCACACCTAGGGACAATTTAGAGTTCCCCAATCAGTATAGCATGCATGTTTTTGGTCTGTGGGAGGAAGTTGTGTTCCCGGAGAAAACCCACACAGGCATGGAAAGAACATGCAAACGCCACATGGAAAGATCATGGGCTGGGATTTGATATTTCACCCTTCTTGCTCAGAGACATCAGCTCTACCAATTGTGCCACAATGCCATACCCAATATACTACAATGCGTATCTCAAAGACCCAAACTTTAGCAGTTTACGGCAGAGGTCCCCAACCCTGGACTTCATAGCTCACTGTCCTTCATATTTTAGCTGTTTCTTTGGTTCAATTTAAGGGAAATATGTGACATAATTGAATTAACTTCTCAGAATGTCACCAAGTTTAGCAAAAGCCAGTCAGTGACTCACTCCTTTCAGTCGTGTGCTGAAGCAGGGGAATATGCAAGCCATTCATGACAGTGGACCATGAGGATCAGGGCTGGGGACCTCTGGTCTAAAAATATCATGTCTCTTTAAAACTTCAAAACTTGTGAAATGGCAGCATGGTGGCTCAGTCGGTAGAATTGTTGTCTCTCAGCAAGAAAGTTGCTGTATTGAATTTTCTCCTGGATGGAGTTTGCGTGTTCACTCCGTGCATGCATGGGTTTCTTTCAGGTACTCCTGTTTACTCCCACAGACCAAAAACAGCCATGTTAGACTGACTGGTATTACTAAATTGTCCCTAGGTGTGAGTTTGTTTGATTAATCTATGTTTCCCTGTGATGGACTTGTGACCTGAACAGGGTGTACCCTGCCTCTCGTACAGTGATGGCTAGGTGACCTCCCGCAACCCAAAAAGGAAGAAGTGGGCAAAGATAATGGATTAAAAATTGTAATGTCTCTTGCATCCTAAATAATCCTCAAAATATTGTGATACACTTTATGTATTTTAATTAAAAAAACAATTACTTTGATACGTATTCTGTTTCTTGATGAAGCTCCATAATGATGCAACAAGAGTTTTAGGTCACATTGCACTTCCTTAAATACAATCTTACAAATCCTCCTGAAGTAAAATCTGCACCTTTTGATTGATGACATTAAGATGGTATGGGGCAGTCATTTTTAGAACATTGGTCCATTGTCGTTACCCGCTTCTTCTTTTCTGGGTTGCCGGGGTCACTGGTGTCCACATCCAGCAGTCACTGTGCAAGATGCAAGGTGCGTTCTGGACAGGTTGTAAGTCCATCTATCGTAAGGACACAGAGACAAATGAGACAAACAACCATGTGAAATGCAGACTCGTTCTCTGCTCTCTGTTTTTCCTCACCTACCCCAGATTCTCATCCATGTTCCGCGCCCGCTCAGCACAGACGAGTGCACAACAACAGCGCTTCTTTTACAGGCTCCAAACATGGCATTTGAGACCCATCAACACAAAGGCGGAGAGTAAACAATAATTAATGAGACAAAACTTTTCTGTTGTGTTGACAACAAAGCAAAGGGATGAAAGGGAAGAGGGAAACATCTGGAAAGTCGAATGAGGGCCTTTCAACTGGGACAGGAGATGAAACTCCTCCTGCCTTCCGGGCAAATTAACAAATGCTTTAAAAAAAAAAAAAAAACGAAGTCTTACAGAATACATTTTTTATTAAGGAGGAGGAGGGTGGGCTTTTTCAATGGGACCCCCTCCACTCCTCTGAAGGGTTTCATCACTAAACAAAGAGTTTGCGAGCAGTGCGTTAGCGTGATCTGGGTCTATATTTAGATAGGGGAATGATCCACGGGCGCAGACAGTAATCAGATAATGAGGAAAGCAAATTAAAATAGACAAATACTCTCTGCTTGCTGGAAGCCATCTTTAAATCCAGTGTTTTACCCCCCTCTTCTTCCATTTCTTATTCTTTCTACTCTGTTAACTGCTCTTATGTCCCTCTGCACCCAGAGCTACATCAGCACAATCGATACCGAGGTACATTTTCACAGCACATCTTTACTTGGACGGATTAATGGATCAGTGTCTGTGTGGATGGTGTGTGTGTCAGCTAAAATGATGTGGCGTTTCGATTAGACCATACACGTCTCAGTATGGCGATGGCCCTGTGGCATTATTTCCACGGTCTTCGGTCAAAGTCACGAGGTCAAATCTTGCAGATTCCCGCCTTAGGCTGGACATAAAGATTTTTCTGTACAGCGTAGTCCTGCTTCCAGCTCCAAGCCCAGGGAAGCAAACCCAAAATGATCTATTGGTTTCCATCTTGGAACGCACTACATGCTTTTCTGAAGCTGTGCTTCTATTAATGATAACCACCACTGTTATTGTCGTGTTGATTATTATTATTCATCCATCCCCCCATCCATTATCTTTACACATCTTCTTCATTTTTGGGTCGCGGGGTCACTGGTGCCCATGTCCAGCCATCATTGTGCTTGAGACAGGGGACAGACTGGACAGGTCTCCAGTCCATCACAGGGACGCATAGAGACAAATGAGACAAACAATCATTGATTCACTGTCTCGATCACACCTAGGGACAATTTAGAGTTACCAATCCAGAGGACCGGGAGAAAACCCACGCATGCACGTAGAGAACATGGAAACTCCACCCAGAAAGCTCTCCATTATTTGGACCAGGGCAACCAGCTCGCTGAGAAGCAGCAGCTCTACCAACTGCACCACCGTGCTGCCCTGTTAGTATTACAGTAATCTCTCGCTACTTTGCAGTTTATCGCGGACTCGCGCTATCTCGGTTTTTCAAGATAAGATTAGACATGACACAATTTTCTGATTGATGGATGAGCCATACAATCTGCAGGATTTTTTTTTATTTAAAATAAATTATTTAAAATTATTTAGCACCTGCTGCACCTTTGTGCAGCCCACACTGCAGGAGAAACTTCCTTCTGCAGCTGATCAGCTGTTCTCCGTGCAGAACGGGAAAGTGGGCGTGGCCAAGAGCGCTTGCAGGTGGCAAAGAGCAGAGGACGCATGGAGCGGAAATCATGACATTCTGTGCTTTTTTAGAACGTTTAGAGTTTAGAAACATTGTTTAGAATATTGCAAGAGTGTGGGAAGGGTTTAAAATGCCTTAATATCTAGTAAACTACTAATTACTACTTGTAACACTATTCCTACTTCACGTTTTTTCACTTAGCGCAGGGCTTCAGGGTACGGATCCCCTGCAATAAACAAGGGACTACTGTATTATTATTATTGTTGTTATTATTATTATTAAAAAGTAGTATTCACCAACTTGTCTTTAATCTCCTACATTGACCTCAAGTGTTTGGTCTTCTATTTTTATTCTAGTGTATATTAAGTTAAAATAATAGAACCTTTCAGGTGGTCTTGTATCAAACTGAGCCTCTGACTCTAAATTGTCCCTAGGTGTGAGTGAAAGAGTGAATGATTGTTTGTCTCTGTGTGGCCCTGTGATGGACTTGTGACCCGTCCAGGGTGTACCCCGCCTCTCGCACAGTGATTGCTGGACATGGGCACAAGTGACCCCCGTGGAAGAAGCGGGTAAAAGACAATGGATGGATGGATGGATGGATGGATGGATGGATGGACTTTTCTTTCCTCAGTCAACAAACAATAATGTTAATAGAAACAAGCAAATAAAACAACTTGAATGTACAAGTCAGTCAGAAACACGATTCAAGATGAAATTATGGCCCAAATCCCAAATCAACCATTGTCTTTTTGTGATGTTACAAGACTAGTAAATTTTTCATTTAATGTTTGCACAGTCTGATTGGAACACTGTGACATCAAATGTCCTCAGCAGATTTGAAAACAGCCTCAAACATGAACACAGAAATCTGAACTAATGAAAGTAAAACAGATTGAATGGAGAGCTTAAGGAAACTCATAGATTGAGGACTGGTTCTAAGTTCTTACATTTGTGATACGTGTTAATTAATATTTTAATATTCTTTTATTAATGTTTTTTAGTATTACAGTTCTGTCTGTTTCTGTTCTTCAGCATTTTCAGCCTATGTTAAGTTTATGGACCGTTAATTTTTTATTTTTGTTTGAAATTAGTAATTTGTCCTTTTCGTATTTATAACTACAAAGTAGGTTGGTTGAGGGAATTCTATAATCTGGCGATCTGGAGACGTTCAGTGGGGGGTGCCATCAGAGTGTGGATCACTTTTTCAGAGCTATCCCTGATTAGTCTAAACAAGGTGTGTCATTTGCAGCACAGAAGTGTAATGGTTTCCTCTGCCAGGGCGGATTGTGGTGTTCATGGAGAGGTTGGTAGTACGGGAACCTCAGGTTCTCATCTTGAATTGTTTCCAGAAGATGTTCTGCTTGTGTCGTCAGCGTGGACCAGTTCACAGACCAGACCATGGTTCCCAACCAGATAATGGCGGCCGTTTTGCTTTGGATTGAAGGTAAGTCTTTGCTTCAAGAACAATAAAGACAAGCTCTGTAGAGAGTAGTGAAGGCTGCACAGAAGTTTGTTGGAGTCAGCCATCATAGACATCTACACCTCCAGATGCAGGAAGTAGGCCACCTATATCATGTAGGACCCCATTCATCCAGCACACACACACTTTTTACCCCGCTCCCCTCAGGCAGAAGGTTGCAGAGCATTAAGTGTAGAACCACTAGACTGAGGAACAGCTTTTACCCTGAAACTGTTAGACTCATAAATCCCTAACCAGAATTATGATTGTAATGCCACTTTAAATCAACAATATTCAACTTATCTGTAACGATCCCTATCAAAGAGGCATCCTGGGTGTCTCCCTTTGGAGGTTTTCCAAGAATGTTCAACTAAGAGGAGAGTGAGGCAGATTCAGAACTCGCTGGAGGAATTATATGACAAATCCTGAGGCCTCACCAAGCTCCAAGTTGAGGAGAGGAGACAACAAAGAGTAGAGGACCCAAGGACTGTCAGCAGGAGTCAAGTACTGTTAGGACCACAAGGAAAACACAAAGGTTAGTAGCACTTTTAACAACAGAGGGTCTCACTAGGGCTCTTGACTGAATACCTTAAGGTAGCCAATGTTCCAGCGTTGAGTCCTGGTTCCACTCAGCCTTATGTACCAGATGAGCCTCATCAACTGAACAGGGAACAGCTATGGACGATTAGCTCCTCTTTGCCACTCAGGAGCTACAAGAAGTGGTTAAGGCAGAACATACTGCAATCATTACACTCTCAATTGGACATTCGTGGAAAACCTCCAAAGGAAGACTTCCAGGATGCCTCCTTGACAGTTTCTCCATTCAAGTACCTCCATGACTCAAAATCAGAATAAAAATGCAAACCTGACCAAATGATTAAAAATACCATAGATGAGTGATCCAACTACTTTTTAGAAAGTGCCAACTGCCATTTTTAAGGGCAACACCATTATAAGCAAGTTGTTTGTGAATCTATCCCGAGATTCACCTTTTTGTAATGCGACACAAAATACTGGTTTTAATTGATTTATTTTTAGCAGTTGAGTGCAGGAGAATAAATGCATGGGCATCTTGAATAGGGCAAGAATGCTCAAGATAAACTCAAGAAGATATAAAGAGCCTCGTCTGTAGGGCCTCTTCACTTTGCCTCCCTTTCCAGTCACATACTTTAAACACACTGCGTGCATCATAAAAGTGTACTCTATTTACCGTTCCTATGTTGACATTTGAGAGTTGACCTTTGAAATCAAACGTTCGTGTAGGCAGGGACCAGGGATGGCATTAATGAGGGAATTTGGCGCACTGTGTCGATTTAAAAGTCCATTAACTTTGCAGAGCTCTCTGCATACAAACTCCGCGTCTGTGTTTTTGCCTCAGCCTGCCGCAGCTAATTGCCATTCTGGGTAGGGACGGCAATATAAGTTCCCATTTAGCCATGCATACGAGTTCCCGGGCACACCTCATGGTGTATGAGACAGCTTGAGCTTTTCTGCAAATAAATAAGATAAGGAAGAGGGGAGAAACAGGCCTGTTGGGGGACTGACTCTGCATGCTGAGTAGAACTGTTAGAGACAGATGTTAGTAGGAATATCCCCTCTGTGCAATGTTCATGTTTCTTCCCTTAAAATTCCAACAACTCATCAGCAGAGATAAATGACAATAGTGATATAAAATAAAAAAGATTGATCCATAAACAAAAACTGACAACAGAGCATAAAAATGCATTCATTAGCCATGGGAAAATTTTAACTTTTGCCTGTAGAAAATATTAATCATTAGTATTCAATTCTTTCTTTGAGCTAGCTAAATGCAAATCTGACCTGACATATGCAAAGTACTTAGCATTTACATTTAAAATATTTATCAACTTGCTGCTCAGAAATAGTTTTTTTTTTTTTTTTTTTTTTTTTTTACTTTATGATGATTTCAGTTTTCTTGTCTTAAGTAGCAAGTAAATGTATGAGGGAAAAAAAAAAACGTGAGGCCTTCAATAATTGATATACAGTATTAGGCAAAAAGTTTTATACTGCACTTTTTTACTGTTAGGAAGAAGCTCTTCATAAAGCTATTTAAGCAATTAGGATATCAATTGTTCGGAGCGTTCCCACAGAACATTAATTAAAAAGCTTAAACCCTTCAGTTAATTGTAATTAAAATGTAAAGTACTTCAATACAGGTCAGTGCCGCCGTTTTTTTTTTTTTTTATCCTGAGGCTGCAGGTCCAAGCCCAGGTTGTATTTGAAAGGCATCCCGCCCAAAGAATAGTGTCAAATCTTTTTAGTTGTTTCCTCAAAATGACAACCCCCAACCAAGGACAAGTTGAAAGTTAAACAACAACAAACTGATGTACATTTCTCAGTTAAAAGGCAGTTTATATGCCATCTATCCATCCATCATCAATTATCCATCCATCCATCTACCTACCCACTGTATCTACCTACCTATCATCCATCCATCCAAATGTCACCAATCCATCCATCCATCCATCCATCCATCCATCCATCCATCCATCCATCCATCCATCCATCCATCCATCCATCCATC
>JARVLU010000001.1:19317617-19330373 GCA_031762415.1 Simpsonichthys santanae
GACGTCACTGGGGCGCGACGGCCGTATACGCGAAACGCCGTAAAGCAAGTCCGCCGTAAACCGGGGACAACCTGTATGTGTACTGTAACTTTACACTGACCATGCACACCTATTTGCTATCTCATCAAACTGTTATGACTTACATGGTCTTTGAATGCAAACCGCAACAAATAAAAACCTGTAAACACTAACTTTTGCGTTGGATAAAATGATTAAAATGTTAATACCTTTATAACGCTCCCATCCTTATAGTTACGCACATAGCAATGTAATGAATCTGACAATCATACCATAGCTCTTGTTTCAGACCTTTTTGTCTGAACTTACTGAACTTTTGTTTGAATAGAACCTGCAACTAGAATGTCACCAGAATGCTTTTGTGTGTGTTCACGGGTCAGTGGTAAAATGCAGCATCTGCTCTCACCTTCTGTACCGCGGCTCCCGTATACACAGTAAGATAAAATGTTAATGAATGCTAATGAAATGGCTAATTGCTGATTCGACGCAGCCATGTGAAGCCTGCTGTCTAGTTGTCGTTGTTCAGCTTCTATCACTCGAGAGTTTTGGGGAGAAAACAAATTAATGACAATGAACATTTAAAAACAATGAAACAATTATTCTGCATTGCGACCAGGAGCTGTGTTAACCCACTGTGCGGCGTGTGTCACGTCCGCTAGAGGTGACATTCCTGTGTGTGCTTGTTCCACAGACTGTGGTGAAACTTTTGACAGTGCAATGGAAAGGTAGCTCGCAGCAGGCTGGCCATAGTTTTTTTTTTTTTTTCCTCCCACCTCGGCAACAGTCTCGCTTGTCATTCCCAGCAGAGACAGCCGTCAAGGCCTGCTAAAGCTGACTAAAGCTCACGGCTGTCTTTATCTCTCGGCCTGTGAGCCCACAGTGCTTTCAGGCAGTGATTAGTGAGGCAGATCCCACGTGGGTCACCCTTTTTGCTCAAGGAGATCAGTACTGAAGATTTGAGGCATGTGGGCACCTTTGTAGTTGGAGCATGTGAGTGACAAGAGAGGAGAGGAGAGGTGGACGTCATGGAAAGTGAAGAGATGGGAAGACAGGCTGATGGAGAAGAAGGGTGTGAAGTAACAAGGAAATGGAGGCTGTGTGAGAAGTTTACCCTGAATTTAGAATTGCTCTTTAAAAAGGTGAAGCTTCAGACAACTGTGCTGATAAAAACTAATAGGTGAAATTGAATAATGAAACACCTGGCTATACGAAATAATTTAGTTTGTAGCTGTAAAAAAAACAACAACCCCTTATTAGCTTCTCTTTTAAAATTAAAGTTCTTTTAATCAATATATGCTGTGTTGTTCATGTTGATGTTTAGATGAAATATTCATATTAACTTTAATCATTTTCAGTTAGTGAGGTTAATAAATTTTTAAAATGTCTAAAAATCTGAAGGCCTTGATGACCTTCCACCTTATTTCTTAAGGCTGGCTGCTCATATCATCGCAGAACCAGTGTCTCACATTTTTAACCTGTCCATAAGCCCAAAACTATGTTCCAGACGCTTGGAAAGCAGCCTTTGTTCTACCTTTGCTGAAGGGAGGTGACCCCACCTCATTGAACAACTATCAACCAATCTCTAAACTCTGCATTTTAGCCAAGGTTCTAGAAAAACTCATAAACTCACAAATCAAAAAGTATTTGGACTCATTTACCATCTTACCTCCCCATCAATCTGGTTTCAGGAAACAACACAGCACAACAACTGCTTCACTGAAAGTTCTTAATGACGTTGTTGAAGCATTGGATGCTAAGGATTATTGTGCTGCACTTTTCTTAGACCTGTCTAAAGCTTTTGGATCATAACATCTTGTGCCATAAGCTCTCAGAAATTGGTTTCTCAGATCACACTTTAGGCTGGTTGATTTACTATCTCTCAGATCGGAGGCTATGTGTTCAACATAATGGTCCTTCTTCCAGTTATTTAATGGTCAACAAAAGTGTACCACAAGGCTCAGTCTTAGGACCCACCCTCTTCACAATCTACATAGGTAATGTAGGTCAGAGCATCGCTGATGCATCCTTACATTTCTATGCTGATGATACAGTTGTTTATTGTCAAGCTAAAACAGTTGCTAAGGTTTTCCAGCTTTTCTATCTACTTTTTGACATCATCCAGTCAAATTTGTTCCATCTCAAATTTGTCTTAAACACAGACAAAACCGAAGGGATGCTGTTTTCAAACAGGAAGCTGGTCCCAGCAGTTCTTATTTTGATTTTATCCATGAATGGTGCTCCTATTGAGTTTGTCGATTCCTATGAATATTTGGGTATCTTGGTCAGTTTGCTTCTCTCCTTTAAGTTTCACATGGAAATTTTGGTAATGAAACTGAAAGTTAAATTGGGTTTCTTTTTCAGAAATAGATCCAGTCTAACTCTGTATGCTAGGAATAGCCTTGTAACTGCGACTTTTCTTCCCTCCATTGTAAATGAGTCCTATGGGCTCAATGGGCTTAACCTGCCTAAATAAAGGTTGAATGATGACATTATTTATGTACATGAACGCTACTACAAGCACCTTACAGATGTTGGGATGCTGTCTATTATGGTACGCTGATTCATAACTGGCTGTAACTACCTACCCATTATTATACCCTGTATTCACTGGTTAACTGGTCATCACTAACTTCACTTAGACTCTCTCACTGGTACATTTTCATCTTTAAATCACGTCTCGGTCTGTTGCCTTCATACATCTCCTCCTACATGTTACTGCGTGAGTGCATCTACAGCATGCAGTCTTAGGACATTATTACATGCAGTGTCCCCTCAGTGCAGTCTGGACTAAGCAAAAGGGCCTTCTCCTACTCCGCTCCTGTTTCCTGGAATATCTTCCAAAAAGATCTGAAGCTCTCGACCTTGACTTCTGTAAGTGGCTTCAAACATCTAAGTTCATGGCAAAAACCAGTGCATTCATGTTCCTGTTCTTAGTTTTCCACATTGCTGTACAATCTAGCTGTTTTGTTAAAATACTATTTTCTTTCATTTGTTCTCAATTTGTATGCTTTCTTTGATGATTCTCTACTGTTGTCTACTGTTGTCAACAGTCTTCAAGTCTCTCTTGTAAGAGTCAAATGGCTCAGTGTGACTAGCCTGTATAAATAAAGGTTGAATTTACTCTCATGATTGTAAATGTACCTGTAATGTACTTTGGAGGAAAAAAGAGAGGGAGAGGGAGTGAATGTGTTATACCTGAGTGAGCTGCACGAGCAGCTCACTCAGTTATAAGATTGACAGATGTACCAATCTGCCAATCGTCTGTTGTGTACAATCTTACATTTAAAAACCTGCAAAAGATTGAGTCCGCAAAAGTCAAACTGCGAAGTATTGAGGGACTACTATAGTTGTATCCACCACCAGGTGCAGTGGTGAAGCTAGGTGGTGGCCATTGGTCGCCTTGACCTACTATAGTATAATTTTTGCCATCAAACAATACACAGTCATTTGAGGAAACTATCCTTAATTGATGGGTGGGTTTACACATACAGCATACTGTATATGTCGGTGGCCATTTTGGATCTTGAAGCAGTAACCGACTTTATGAAAGGAATCCTTCTTATGCCTAGATGCAGACAAACACCAAAACCTAGATGGCCCGTTGCTTGTATTTCAAGTTATCCAGTTTACATGGTTTATTTACATACGGCTGCAGCCATCTTGGAATTTGATATGGCAACCTAATTTTTCGAAGGAACCTTTCTTATGCCTAGATGTAGCCACTCACTAAAATAAAAAAACATACTTTGGCTTTTATTCCCCAAGTTAGCACACTCACAACATGCTTGGATAGAGTGTATTTTTTCCCTTATTTTTTGTTCTGTGATGGGGCACAAAAACGCAAGGCTCAATAGCTACTAAACATTTTCATGACAAACAACAACAAAATATCAAGACATACCCCATTCCCCCAGTTGCGACACAATCAAGAATTGCAGTTGTGCACAAGCCCTCACTAAAATTATGCTTTTTTAACTTTTCATCACATTTTATTTAGCATAGATTAAAATGAGCTATAGGAGCCTAGCAGTTACGTATATCGTTATTGACCTTTTATGCTACAATAAAGATAACATTGTTATGCTATGCTGCTTATTTGTTTGATGTTTTTGTAGCTAATAAGCTCTGTCAATCCTTGTATTGCTGATAAAAAATACCCATAAACTAAATCATAACTTAAAATTGGCACAAGTGACACAGTGTAATTACTTTTAAGCGGCAGAGAACTTTGTTTACTATATCTGACTGTGAACATTTCCCTTTTATCATTCAGCAGGACCTATTCCATAATCTAAATGACAGCAAAAACTAATGTAGATACACCCGGAGAATAAACAGAGGAACACGTCCCCACTGCAACAACTCGAGAAGAAAGATGCTATCGAAGAAATTGCCAAGGTGGTTTGAAGAACTTTGGTGGCACAGTGAGGGAGGGCTAACCCATTATCTTTAATTTTGTTTTTTTTTATAGGGAGGTCTGTTTATAACTTAATGTTTTTATTCTGATTTATGTTACTGTTCCTGTGATAAATAATCTGTATTGGCAACATAAATGATTTTTGGGGATAAAAACATGTGTACAGGATAATCTACTTTTTGCCCTGTGCAGTAAACATTGCTTAATGAAACAATAAATAATTGGATTTTCTAAATCAGTTTTCCCTCTGCAGTTAGTAACCTGAAAAAAAGAGACTAAAGTTTACTATTACAAGGCTGATTTTGAGTGAATGAAAAGCTTTTCTGCTGCATTTCAGCTCTTTGTGTACATGACAACAGTGCTAGTTTTGTCTGAAAATTAAAGTTTCTGAATCCAGGTCTCAGAGGAGGTTTTTGGAAAACCCTTGCAGATGTGTGAAATTGCTGTGCGCTCTACTTGCGATTGCAATCAATAGTTTTTCTGCTTTTGTACAAGCAGCAAGATAACAGTAAACAACAACAGATAAAATTCTGTTAGTCTTAGTCAACCTTTTCAATGTGTAGGAGCAGCCCAACAACACCCTTGGCCCAAATGAAAGGTCCTGTATTCACCATTTTGAATGTAACTCATTGGCGCTTGGTATCAATGTTGCCAAATATCCAATACTAACCCTTGTTAGCTCCTGTTTGTTTCTGTGCACATATTCACCAGTAACAACACACATCTCATCTTACAACCTCCCATCTCTTCAGGAAAATGCACGTCACTTAGCACATATGACGATTTAAGTCGAAATACAGTAATTGTAAAGCAACTATAGTATAATCCAACAATAGTAATTCAGGTCTGGATGGCTTCTTCAAAGATCCCCTCAAAGAAGCCATCCAGAGAACCTGACTTAACTGACAACTATAGTTTAGTTTATTTCCTGTCTGGTAACTCTGCCTGGCATGGACACTTGAGCAGACTCAAGAAACATAACGCTATTTTGCCACAATAAACATTAAAAAAAACTAATGTTTCCAAAGAATGTTCTTGTGTGAATCGGTCATTAACAACAAGATTTAAAGCCAACAATTGGGATCTTTTGATATGGAATACTATGGAAAGAGTACAATTATCTGTATCTGTTGCTTGTTGCTCTTTGTATGACCTCAGTTTGGAGAAGTGGTGTTTAACTTTAACCAGATTAATGAGTTAACTGCTCGTCCTCAAGAGGCCAAGGCCAAAATGTTATGATGACATCTTAAAACTATTCCAATCTGAAATATTTTACAACAATCAGAATTAGAAGAAAGAAAGAAAGAAAGTGCTATGTATGTCATCATTGTATGTTCCCATACAATGATGAAATGTGTGCTCTGCAATTAAGCCATCACAGGTGGGATACACCAGGAAGAGCAGTGCGAAGCTATGTAAGTGCCCGGGGCACAGTTAGGGATTGGGTGTCTTGCTCAAAGACACCATGACATGTGGGCATGGCGGAAAGTTGAATCTGTGACTTTCTTGTCCCAATTCGGCTACCCTACCTCTACACCATCTCGGCCCCAAGTAAACTATATTTGTCTGAAGAGAAATCACTCAATAAGCTATCTGCAACAGCTTTGTTCATAACCTCCCCTCAAAATCCCACTTCAAAAAACCTAAACTGTCTGTTTTGCTCTTCTGAATGAGCATCTGACATAAATACACTTGATGGCATCCCTCAATAAATCACCATTCATTTAAATTTTCTCAGGGCTCCTGCTCCAACTTTATATTGCTAATTAAACCCATTACAGTGTCCTTGATCTCTTTCCACACCCAACCGCCATCGCACACCTCCTGAAATAGAAAGCCCTGCCATCTTCCTCTTAATGAAGCAAAGTTGTTGCATTTCAGTGGGCTAACTAACCATCTGCCTTTACGCTGCTAAATGAAACTGATTTGCCTTTAAGATAATGCATCTAAAGAGAGAAAGTGGAAGTGGGAGAGAAGACTCATGTGGGGGCACTTATGCATATGTTTGATAAAGATAAGTGATGTCCCATCTATTGGTTGTTAATGAAATATTTTGCAACAGAAAGATGTATGTGGCTGTGGTGTGGAGAGCACTAGTGGGAAATGACTGCTGAAGGGGACTGCAAAGGGAGGCACTTTATCAAGTATAATTGCTGCCTTGTACACATCAAGTCCCCAAAGGCTCTGGCTTCTCTGCAGACACTAAGAATCTTTCTCCTTTAAGTCCTCTTTTTTCATCTTCTTCACTCATTCACTGTCTCCCACTTTATTCTGCATTTCTTCTATACTGAACCAGGTTTGCCTCTCCTCACAAGGTGTATTACTCAGTGTTGTGCAGTGGTAACAATGCAATGCTATTCTAGCTACAATCTGAATACAGCAACAATTAATCAACCCAAAGCACAACAAGCTCCTCTTCACCACTGCTCCCATGTGTCCTTTGTAGTTTCCCCATACCAGAAGTTTTTTTTTGTCTATGGTGTACATTTGTTTGTGGGGAACAAAGTAAGTTAAACAGGAACAGTCGTTCTATCAGTCTCAAGCTACATTTTCTACACTGTTTATTAAAAAACAACAACTGTAATTTATCGCCATGCGTAGAAAGTGTTCACATAGTAAAATAAAATGTTCCCAGTGAATAATAAACCTAATTTCAACATTGGATGCTTTTTAGGCTCCATCAGAAGACAGGAACAAGTCAATGATCACGTGGTTGCAAGCCTTTTTTTTTCTCGGACACCGTTCATAGTTGACAAGACAAACAGAACAGAGCTTCTGGGAAACCCCTCCAAACTGCAGTTCATGTCAAACCCACATAATTTATAGGTTTGGTTGTCAAACAAAAGTACCATACTTTCTGCCATACACGTCATACCGCCGTATAAGTCGCATCAGTCCAAATGTGTCTAATAAAGTGGAAAAAAAATGTTGTTGCTTCGCCGTATAAGTCGCATCTATGCATTACCGCTGACCCCCATTGCATTTGTTATGTGTCACCGCTGACCACCCGGAAACGTGGGCCGGTGTTGTGCCATAAATCGATTGGCTGCCAAATGGTGGCTGTGGGAGCGTGCACTGGAGGACTTTAACAAGAATTTCACAAGACTAATACATAAACTATTATTTGTTTGACATTATAGTAAAGGTGTGTCTCTGTTTAACTTTTCCTTAATAAATGCAATTTAGCGGCCAAATCAGCTGCATTTCGCCTGAGTGCTGGAGCTAAATGCAGCTGATTTGACGTTTGCTCCAGGAGTTCTGCAGCGAGAGAAAGGTAGCATCTATGGCAAGCCAAGCATCTCATTAATAGCCACTTTTACCTATTAAAGAGACACTTGGCTTGCCATATTACTCGACGGCCCTCTAGTGGCTGAAAATGATAGTGTTCAACATTTTCCATGAATGAAATTGTCAGATCGCAGCGAAAATTTGGGTTATAAATGGGGGGTGGGGGTAATGTTAGTTGCTTTGGTGTATAAGTCACAGGACTCACACCTTTATGCAAAAAGGTGCTACTTATACAGTGTAAAATAAGGTAAACCCAGTGCCAAATAGGTTGGCAGAGATACCGTAGATTATGGTCAAATGATATATTATCTTATTGTCTTTTAAATCATATCAAATTTAGTGGGTTGTGCCACAAATTAAAGATTCATTGATAAGCTTTTACCCTAATAATTTACTTTCACAAGTATCAAGTAAGTCACTCTAAAAGAAATATTAATTCTTAGACTAGTATTGGAGCAGAATTTTTTTTACACAACTATCAGTATATTATAAACAATAATAATCATGAGTTGTCCATTTTACTATTAGATCATACTATATAAACCAACACAATACAACCTCTGACCACACGGATTTGAATAAAACCAAACATACTTACAACTGTAACTAAACACATTTATCGGGCATTTAAATCTGTTTTTTACGCATCCTCTCAATATTAACCATTTTTAGACCAGTTTGACCTCAATGGATCATTGAAATAAAGTTGAGAGTTTTTTTTTTTAATTCCCAAATTTCCGTGTTTTAATCTATAACAAAAATATCTTAATTTCCTTTGAATTCAGGTTGCTAGCTTTAACACGATTATGAATAAGGATATCCTTTTGAATTAAAATAAGTAATGCATGCTAATGATTGTAGCAATAATTATAAGAAATTTCAACCCCCCCCAAAAATAGCATGCCTGAATACATGTGATTATGATTAACAAGTCTTTGCTGTTTGTACTAAATTTCTCCATGCTGTATAAAATACATCGTATAACAAGTCTCATCCAGCTGGAGTAGACTTCAGCATAAACTAGTGGCACCAGCCCTTTTGGCATTACCCCATGACACCTATTGAATCTTTAGTGTGGGCGCAGGCAGTTTTGGACCGAGCTGTTCAAGTTGGCAACAAGGAGTGGCAATAAGTAACACCACGAGCCAGTCCACGTAGACTGTATGGCACATCAGGGCGGTGCAACTCTTCCACGGATAAAAGGAGTTTGTCTTTTGCCATTTTTGCTTCATATTAGCACCTCTGCTGGGCACCGTTGTTAGGTTTTAGAGAATGAGAGGGATACAAATAAAAGAATACGTGAGTGGATGAGCAGATGTCGGGTGTCAGTGTGTGTGGGGAGGGAGCATTCTGTATTTGGTGCCATACAGCTGCTCTGGCAGATAACATGCCAGGCAAAGGGCACAAACAGAGGCTCTGTAAACCATGATAATCTGAGCAGTGTCTTCTAAAAGGGGGCCCAGCACTAAGCCTAATGGTACTTCAGCTAAACAATATCAAAGGTATTGGACACATTACAAAGCAAATGGTTGTTTTGTTGCATTGACATGAAACAATAATGACGCAGCTGCTAAAATCCTTTTATGCTTGCATCAATTTTTAAAGGGATCGCTCTGACATAACAAACCAAAGATAGTTTTTTTTTAGGTGAAACGAAACCCTTACTGGAAAGCAACATGGGTTTCACACGTTTTTTTTAAAGATCACATGGACATGTTAAAACTTGTTCAAAAATCACACGGGAAACAGCAAGCGAAATCTATAGTGAGAGAAAGACGTGTTTCACATGCTAACACGTTGTCACGGCTGAACATGTGATTTCAGTAGGTTCAATTCCAAGACTAGTTTTTTTTCAAAGGCGCTGGAAAGAAACACAACATGGAAAAAATGCAGGAACAGAACTGTTCAACAGACAGTTGATGATGACACACACTTGTTTTTGAATTACAGTATCAAAAATTGTATCTCTTCTTATTCCAGCATTATTTTTTTTCCCATATTTCATATTTCGTGGCACATATTTAATTATTACAGCAACGTGTAGACCATTTAGTCTTTTTTCACCCTGTCTCTCACTTTAAAATAGTGTTTTTATTCCCCTCAGAATGCAGAACACTTTAAAAAAAAAAAAGCTTTTACTCTTACTTTAGCTCAAAATATCTTAAAAACTGGAAGTGATGGGTCTTTCTAACTTGTCATGTCATATTTCTAAAACACTGTAGAAACAAAATTTAAACTTAAGATTATCAGATTATTGGGACGCTCTGACCTATAGTTTTTTTTCTTCTTCTTCCAAGGACAGTTTTAAACTTACTTTTCAGTCATCTAACAAAGTTCAGTCAGGTCAGTTAGACTGTTTCTGTTTTGTTGTTGTTGTTGAGAAGTTTCATCCTTTATCCAAAGGACTTCATCAGTCCAAAGAGTGACAACAAACTCAGACCTACAGGCAGTACCCTCACATAGTGGGTCAACCAGTTTGATGGTGATAGGATGGTTTCTGGAGTCTGCCTTCTCCCCCGTCGACTCCTCTAAGGCAGCCATGGCCAAAGTGGCTCCATCAGAAATGGCCAGAAACCATCTTATCGCCATCAAACTGGTTGGCCCACTACGTCAGTGTGCTGCTTGTGGGACTGAGTTTGTTGCTGCTTCTCGGACTGAAGACGTAGAGTTGCATTCGGGCATAAAATATTTGACCCGGCCCAGCCCTAGGCATTTTTTCTGAGCCTGAACCGATTAATTAATTGTAATTACTGTAATTGTAATTAACTTTTGAGCCTGACCCGACTAATTAATTGTAATTAGAGGCCTGAAACACCCCCAACCCCCCACAAAAAAGACATTTTTTAAATTAAGCTTTTACTGCTTTTGCAAGCAAATCAGTCTGACATGATAGTTTTAAAAATGTATTTCAAAGAAAGGAAGATATAAAATTTCTTGTTTCACCAAATGGATAGTAACATACAAATTGAACAGCCTAAAAAACTCTAAAGATGAATACATCTTTTTCTTTAACCTCTTTCAACTGGCTGGTCAGTGGACACGTGCGGCTGGTGATCCAGTTGTCCATCTGAAGCTTAACTGGACTTATTTTTTTTACCTCTTTCAACTGGCCGGTCTGACCTGAGCATGCAATCTGACACACATCAGCTGGTTTCACTGTGCTGGCTTTGTAGAGTGAGTTCTCCCATTTTTAGCGTTTGTTTGATACTTTTCAGTTCCATTACGTTGCTTGCTGTGGGTCAATTGCAAATCCTCATATGTGCGATAAAAGCAATGGGCGGGATGGACCACATGCGCAATTGTTGCGCATGCACCAGTGCTATTCTCTCTTTTCACAGTCTGATTAACTTCTGCACTCTATTTTCTTTCTTTCTCATCCTCAACATGTAAACGTACTGCCTCTTCCTCTACAGTTAGATTAACACATATTGTGCATATTTAGTGTTCTTTTTGCTGTATGATTCGTAAAACCACATCAAAAGCTCGATACCGACTTGGTCCGCCCAATAAGCACATCATTTTGGCCCGACCCGGCCCGAATTCAAGTCGGATCAGGCTAGGCTGGCGGCTCAGGCCAAAAAATCCAACTCTATGAAGAAGTCCTTTGGATGAAGGAGGAAAAGTTAAAAAAAAAAAAGAAAAAAAAAAAAGAAAAAGAAACCGTCCAGAGGACATGACTAATCTTTGTTGGGAGTCTTTTACCTGGATTATTGAGCATGAACTTTGATTTTCAGTCATCCCTTTTTTCTGTATATCATTAATTTAACATTGAGGGAGTGAGAGGCTCTGGTGTGTGGTTAAGTCATGCTGGAGTTTCGGGCAATTGCTGCATTGGCATTCAAAATTTCTACAATAAATTTAAATTTTTATTGATATTTTCAGTTTGGTTTTGCACACAAATCTCTTCAAATGCAAAGTACATACAGGAAGTAATCCAATTTTATGTTCTCGTGGAGTATTTCTCTGCACATCGTGAGCTCCTCATTTTGCCACTGACAGATGCTGTTAGCGGACTGAAATGAGAAGCTTAGCAGACGGCCAAATCATGTCTGCAGCATATCCAAACAAGCGGAGCAAGAACTGTTGGCCAACTTTTCAACAATGGGTCTGCCTATCTCTTGTTCTGGGTACCTAACTCTAGCAGCAACTGCCAAAGCCACTTCAAATATCTCCCCACTTCAGTCAAAATCCCCCAGAAAAGGTTCAAGCATTATCACGAGATTGAGGCTAAGCTGGAAGAAAAACTAGCTGGTGTGATTCTCAGAAATATTCCAAAGTCTTTGAACTCTATGCAGAAACTGTTGCCGTGTATAGAATGACAACAAATGACAAAGAATCATTGATTTATGATTCAAAGGGAACTCTTGTGGAAGAAATTGATGATTTATTGTCTTAGTGCTTCATTCCAGCACTTATGTTTCACCCTCATGTGCTGCTAAGGCCATCTGGCGTGTCAGAATATTATCCACAACTACACTGTATGGCTGTTGCAAATGTCTTCAAAAACAGCATGCCAACAGTGCAGTAAGGAAGATCGAGCAATGCTACTCTTCTTTGGAGCTGGTGATTTGACTCTTGAACCTTTTTTAAACTAACCTCAAAAAGGGAATACAACCAAGTACAGCAGGTGTTGGTGTGGGTGTAAAGAACAGGGAGGACAATAATGCACAGAGTACCCTGATGCATGCTCAGAGTATTGATCTTTGGCTACTGCATGGCAATGCCCAAACTTCATACATACAATACAGACATACTATCATTCATAGTCAAGTCATGGTACATATAAAATACAGTACAACATCATTTCCAGTGTAATTACAATACACTGCACAGCTATTTTGTTTAAATAGACAGAAACAAATCAGGCAAAAGATCCACAGTCCAAACTACTGCAATCAGTAAGGAGGAGATTGCCAGAAAGTAAAAAGGACAGTAATAGGATTTTTTATTAATATTGAGGGGCCGAGATGGTGTAGAGGCAGGGCAGCCGGCTCAGGACCGGAAGGTCCCGGGTTCGATCCCCGGTCACTGCA
>JARVLU010000001.1:19374714-19386736 GCA_031762415.1 Simpsonichthys santanae
CACCGGGTTCATTTAGACGATCATTTTCTCTATCCGAACATGTATGGATGGCAATTTTTTTGCGCAGATATTCGTTTTTTCAAACACCAGGCTACGTGTGTACAGGGCCTTACACAAACATTTGAGCAATCGAGTTTTTATCAAAGTTTGGTATTGCGTCAAGTCTGACATAGCTCCATGAGATATTTTGCTAAAAGGTAGTCCACCGGTAAAATATTATCCCCTGCTTTTTGGCAGAGGGTAACAATAAATACACTTTGCACTGCAAACGTTATGCTGTTAGCGCCACCAACATACAGTAATAACCAAGTGTTAGCCTATCCCGTTTCTGCCTCCAGATATATAGCAGCAGAGAAGCAGGAGAGAGATAAATGCTCCAGTGCCAAAGCTGTAGTGGACTTTTGAGTTTAAAACGTATTTACACATCAGTGGGAAGTCAGAAACAGGGCTCAGCATGTGACCGGAGGAGCTGCAGTGTTTATTGCTGTAGCTTTCACCTTATGCTGTACATTCAGTTTTGTCATTGCTAACTTTGCTTTTATTGCAGGCTTTGGTTGCTGTTAGTTCATCCCCCAACCCCCATACAAATGTGTAGTGGCATCTCTCCCACACTGTTGCCTCACACATGGAGCACTTTTCTAAAGTCTGAAAGTATCTTATTTCTGGGGCTTTTTTTCGTGTCATGCCTTTTTTTCAAAAACTATAACTTGGGTCAGGTCTGAATCAACTGTTGTTTTTTATTTGCAAGAACCCCACCCCCCTGCAGATTTGTCATGTTAAGCTACCAGGCTGCCATTAATAGTACAAGTTAGTAACAATGATTTCTTCATATCATGTGTATTCAAACGTTGTAGCAACATGATCACTAAAACAAACTTAATTCTGAATATGTTGCCATGCTATGGAAAATGTAAATAAAAATGTCATGCAATGATTAGCTCATATCATACACCTGAATATATTTCACCAATGAACCACGCCAAACTACAAAATTGTACACTTTTTGGACAATAATAAGGTCATTTTGAATTTGATGCTAGCAACACATTTATAAAGATGTGACGAGGGCAACAAAAAACTGTAAAATAAATTATATGATTAAGAAACAGCCCGAGGAGCATATTTCAGCTAATTATGATTATTGTTAACAGGTCAGTAAAAATAATGAAAATAAATATTTTAGAGAGGCTTAATCTAACAGAAGAAACGCTGAGAAAAGGTTCATTCATCGCTATGTATAAAACAGCATTAAAAACTGTTTCAAAATAAGGTTCATTAATGGAAAAAATGCAAAGCTGTGAATTGTCCGTCATCTTTAGTTCACAATAAGATCAAAATACTTTGTAAATAAATAAATGCATTCTGGAATCTGGAGGATGAGGGTTTTAGCCCCCCCCCCACCCCCACCCTTTTTTTGGGAAGTTGGACATTTTCAACTTTCAAGTACAAATTAAATGCATTTATTATCATTCCAGCATTAAACACAAATCAAAAATAATTTTAATATAGATAATTAAGTATAAATGCTCAGTCACTGCCTAAAGTCTAGTTGGGGAAAGTTCTCAAGCAGTTTTCTACTGTGTGAAAACAACTTTTATTACAAACGTTGTACATCAATTCATGCTAATGCTTTAACCGTTATCACCACTGACAGTCACAGAGATGTGGGTGTAGGGATTGGAGATAGGGATGGATGAAGTGGACCTCTTCCTTTCTACCATCTCCTGATGGTGGTAAGGAAGGACATTCATAGAAAAGTAGTTAGTTGTTTAATCAGTCTAGTACACTCATGTATAGTATACTTTGCATCCTGAGTATAGGACAAGAAATTTTCCACTCTAACAGTATGATGCCACTGAATTCAGCAGTCTTGCCTTGGAAATGCTTAGCGTTATTTACAGAGGACAGGATGAGAGCTGATGCCCCATTCTGGTATTTTACACCATTCTATTCTCCTCTCCAGTGTCATATTGGACAGATGTCTCAATATCTGGGTTTTTGTAATTCCTAGGACTGAACAAGTATGGGTAAAGGTAACTGATACCTGCATTTTTTTCCAGGCACCTGGCAGAATAAAGGAGAGGTACTAGCTAAGTATATTTTATCACTTGGAAATTCTCAGATTACTTGACTGATGATTAATTCTTGTAAAGACACACCAGTAAATGTCTGGTGGTAAGGAAGGCAGCTGACAGACCTGGTAAACCCAAACATGTAGTGAGGGTGAACAGGGGACATCTGGTGGAGACACCCATCTGGGCAGTCTTCAACTCAAGCCTCTTGGAGACTTTTTCATATCTACCAGGTATTGGGGACATACATTCTGAATAGACCAGGGCTTCCATTGCAAACATGGCTTTTAGGAGCTGTGTCCTAAAGGTCATTTGTGTCTATTGTGTCAGAAAAAAATCAAACCATCCAAAGGATAAAGGTCTTTATGCTGAAGAAGGAGGCTCTCGGGTATTGGCAGTCTAAAAGGAATTCTGATGCAGCTGACTTGTACGGGTTGACCAAAAAGTGTAGTTTCTGTGGTTATGGATCCATAGATCTGGGCATAGGAGGATTTTAGGGAGGCCATGGTGAATGGCTTTTGGTTGGCTTAGTGGAGGTTCTGGCCAATCATTTGGTAACTCAGAAATTGAAAGCAGATTCTGTCCCAGGCTATGTTTGCTTTGGATTGGGAACTGCTGACTTGGACTGGGGATATTGAACAATTGAAGGGGCACTTCAAGGATGTCATTGATCCATCCAACATGTCTATCTTTGAGGTGGTAGAGCCTGAGAACTTCGGAGAAGACAAGACCATTAATGTAACAAAGGTCATCCTGGTAGTCAAAAAGTTCTTCTGTGGCAGGGTGATAAGGATGAATGAGATTTGCCCTGAGATGTTATAGGCTCTGGATTTTGTGGGGCTGGCATGGTTGATATGTCTCTTCAAGGTTGCATGGAGTGCACTCAGACAATGTATGTGGAGTGGCAGACTCCAATGGTTCCCACTGGTTCCCATGTTTAAAATGGGGACTTGGACTTGAGTGTGTGCTCCAACTATTGTAGGATGACACTTCTCACCCTCCCCAGGAATGTTTACTCCAGGGTGTTGGAAGGGAGGCTATGACCCTCAAATTCAGCAGTCTGGCCTTTGTTCTGCCCATTGAACAACAACAATGGGCCCGATCTTTATGATAGCAGAGTTGCTTAGAGGGTTATGGGAATTTCACTCTCCAGTATTGACATGTGTTTTGTGGACTTATGACCATGTTTCCCGAGTCATTCTGTTGAGAGTGCTGCAAAGTATGGAGTGCCAGGATTACTCTTAAGGGCTGTCTGTTCCCTATACAACCAAAGCATGTGTTGTGTCCACATTCTTGGTACACAGTCAGACAAGTGTGGCTCAAGATGGATTCAACCAGGGCAGTCCCTTGTCACTGACCTTGTTTGTGATGTTCATGGACAAGATTTCATGTTCAGGTTTGGGAACCTCAGTGTCTGGCCTTTGTTTTAGGCAGATGCTATGGTTCTGATGCCATCTTCCATGATCTTCTTCTTGCACTGGGGCAATTTGCAGCCAAGTGGCTGGAATGAGAGTCAGCTCCTCCAAGTCTGAGGTCATGGTTTCTAACCGGAAACAGATGGATTGTCCCCTCAAAGTTTGCGGAGGGAAGTAAAAATACTCATACCACACCACGAGGTGGCAATGATTCCACATTAACAACTATTTGGATTTTTTTCCCCTTCCTTTTTTCTAATCTGTTTCACCAGCAGTGGTATTTGCATGTAGATGCAAATGGAACATGTTCATTTTTGCTAAATATCTATGTTTGTGTGGTGTAAAACCCAAGATGCCAATAGAAACTGAATAGGAGAGAAAAACTTTTTCAGTAATGCAATATATTGTCAAGATTTGACAGTTTATGGGAATTATGAAGGAGGAAAAGTTGCAAACTCAGGTGTCAGATCACTTTAGCTCTTCATTTTCCATTCTATACAACCCACATTCCCATGCATTTTATTGTTCCTCAGCTTGCCAAATCTAATTTTCATATGCAGCATGTATGCACCAGAAAAATTTCAGAAAAAAAAGAAGCACTGTGTGTGTACAGATGTACACATGCTCCATCTGAATGTAAATAAATGAAGCAGTGCTGTGGTAAAATCTTAAGGAAAAAAAAAAAGAGTTAGTTTGTGGAAACAAACATAAACATGAATGGTTAAAAAAAAGTGTTAATTTTATATAAATAAAATAAGCATCACCGAAGAGAAGCTCCTCAGAAGAGTTTCATTATACGTAAAATACAATCATGCCAGCATCTGGCAATCGTTGCTCTTTTTTTTTTTTTTGCTCATCTATTTGTGTGTGTGTTCATGTGTATGAAAATTACACGATTGACATGAACATTCCTTTGACAGTGTGTGTTGGTCTTTTTGTCCAGCTGTGAACCAGAGTGGAATTTCTTGCCAGCTCTTAAAGGACTTTTGGCAGGGAAATTAAGCATACTCATCAATCCTAAATCAAACAGCTGTGTTTTGTGTGTGTGTGTGTGTATGAGGGGGGGGGATTTGATGCTCGTAGCACTCATCGCAAACACCAGCCATAACACCGGAGCCAGTCATGGTACAGTAACCAAGATGAGGAATGAACATGATTAAAATGGGAGTGCTGACTCTGGGAATGGTGACGCAGTGGCACACAAGACAACCGGTGTATTAGGGAGAACTAGATGTCACTATTCAAGATGTTCCAATTATTCGTTTTGACAGTTCTCTGCGGGCTTTCTCATTTTTGGGCCCGCTTTGCATGCACACTGGAGTCTGTTTCCAGCTGAGATGGTATAAAAAATTAAAAAAAAAAGCATGTGTTTGGGAATTTCTGAGAACAAGCTATAGGAGACTTCCTGAGTACATCAATTGCAAATGTCAGTGGGATCTCTCTTTGTGAAAAAAGAATATTGGAACATAACTGTATATTGTTTATTGATCTGAATTCTACTGAACTAATTCAGTACTTCACTGTAGCTCTGTTTGTAATGGTAGTGTGATTGGTCAAAATGGATGTTAAATAAATACTAATGTTGTTGACCATTGTTTAAAAGCATATAGCATTTTTTTTTTCAAAATAGGGTTCCTATCTGTTGTAGATAGCAGGATATCTGTTGGAAAAAATGGAATATGGTTCTATTGCAGAATTAATAGAGCCCAAATAAATCCATGATCAAAGTGAATTGCTGCCGCCCTAAAACAATTCCAGTGTCAAAGATTTCAAAATATTTTGTATGATCAAAAAACGTTCAATACTAAAACAACTGGACTTTATTGGTAACAGAAGACGTTTCGCTCTTCATCCGAGGAGCTTTCTAAATTCAAAGGCAGTGAAACCTGACTAATGATAAACCATCTACACAAATTAGGCTTAGTGAAAAATGAGTAAAACTGTCTGAACGCTTTTTCATTACTTCAGCAGTGAGCATCAAAATGGACATTAAACATATTAAACCACAAGTTAACTTCTTTTTCAGGAAAAAAAAAAAAAGTTTATTCAAATTAAGAGTCTGTTACTATTCATACTATGATTGCTGCAGTACTGCTCCTGAGGAATAGGTGCAAGAGGCGGGGGACACTTTGGACAGGTCTCCATTCCATCACAGGGCCACATAAAGAAAAAAAGAGACAAACAACCATTCACTTTCTCACTCACACCAAGGGACAATTTAGAGTTACCAACTAACCTAACATTAAAGCTGCATTCGGGTCCAAAAAATCCGATCCGACCTGCCAAGCTGCCTTAATATGATCATTTACCACTAACTTAACAATTGATGTAACACAACTGAGATTTTGCACAGAATGATTTATTATTTTTCTTTAGAATAGAAAATCCATTGAGAATTTGACAGACACTTCTCCTTTTTTTGTTGTAAAACACAAATATACATAGATAGATACTGTAAATCACTGTTTATTATCTGAAATATACACATCATTTAACCCTTCAAGTCATGACTTTGTTGGACATGTATGGAATTCCGCAATTTGAGAAATTTTTAATACATCTATGACATTTCAAGCTAAAATCCCGTCCTTGTGCTGACAGTCTGGCTTTTCCACATTCAACATACTAAACAAGAATTACTGCAGAGTTTCTTGGCATACTTCATTAAAATAATTCCCCGATAGAAACCGTTTTGTAGTCACTCCCCCAATGGGGGAGACTTCTTGAAAATTATAGGTTTCAAAGTCCCGCGCCACACAAATGACTGGTGTTATGGTGATAGCAGTGAATAAACAGAGATGTGGGTGTAGAGATGGGCGATTGGGATTGATGAAGTGGAAGATGCAGAGAAGTGGGATCATTTTGAACACATGACCTTATTTCCTTCCCACCATCAAGCCTCTGAACTGAGAAGTCATTGATAGAAAAGCAGCTAGTCGTTCAGTCAGTCCAATACACCAGTGTAGCATCAGCCTCCTCTGCATCCAGAGTACAGGCCAAGAAAATGTTGACTTTAAAAGCATGATGCTACTGAATTCAGCAGTCTGGCCTGGGGAATGCTTAGCGTTATTTGCAGAGGACAGGATGAGAGCAGATGCCCTCTTTTGTGTCCTACACCACTCTATCCACCTCTCCATCCACCCTCCAATTTTCAATTTTTTTGCCTGTGCCACAGCTGGCATACAAAGCTGACAATGAGATTTTTGTTGATGCCATTCACCCACACATACAAGCCTTCATAATTGTTTCCTGCTTTGACTCTTGCTTTGATTGTGTGTCCTCAGCAAACTGCCAAAGAAAAACAACAAAGAACCACAGACACTTCTGATACCACATAAGACTAGAGGTATAACTAGTAAAGATTTCTGCAGGATGGAAGGGGAACTGAATAAAAGGGGGTGGGAGGATTTCTTGTTGCAAGATGAAATCTATCAAGCAAGCTAACCTCATGTCAGTGCCTCCATGTCAAACTGGACAGATGTCTCTCTATCTGGGGGCTTTATAAAGTCCAGGACTACACGAGTAAGGGTAAAGGCAACTGATACCTGATTTTTTTTTCCTCAGGCACTTGGTGGCATAAAGGAGAAACTCACTGGCTCAGTCTCTTTTTTCACTTGGAAATTCTCTTTTTACTTGATTGAAAATTATTTTTTGTAAAAGCACAACAATAAATGTTCAATGCTACAATCTTAACTTGTTAACATATAATGTCAATTAAGTATATAATTTTTAACCAATGCTGCAACCTTGGAGTTGCATAATAATACAAATAATTGAGCATACAGTGCTTTTTTTTCTCTCTCTCAAAATATCTAGTTCTGTAATCTGGAATATGTTTTTTATACCAAACACGGACGACACATCTCCACCAGGTACTGACAGCTGTAAATTATTTGCACTCCTCTTCTAGTTTGTTCCTCCGTAGGAGTATTGTGGTAAATGTCACTGTCTTTTATGTTACTCAATCAGACAGAGTGCAATATTTCCATTCATTGCTGGCAATCTCCCATGTTGTAGTGCTACTTTATAAACTGCCATTTTAACACTCATACAGCTGTGATGTGGCAAACAGGACATGGAAACCCAGGTAAGAGGTGATCTCTTGTGCAGCAAGTGCTAAAAAGTAACATTTTGGTGGGTTTAGAGCATGACCACACTATAAAGAAAATGTGGAAGAAGATAAAAGTGATAAAAGATTTTTCATTTCTATTGTGACATGTTGGTAGAGGTCAATTTTTTAATTTTTAGCTCTAGAGTTTAAACCTTTTATTGTCTAAGCTTGGCTCAGAAAGTGACAGTTTGTATTTGGTTAATTATTTATTTGTTTTAACAATGCTTCAAAATTAATCCTATAATGTTAGAAAGCTTGTATGCCTCCACCTAAATGATGCCACATTTGAAGTCGGAAGAAACAAGAGTGTCATATCAGATAAACATACATTTTTGGGGGATTTAAATTACACTGACTCCATTACGGATATATATATATATATTTTTTTTTTGTCCTTAAAACATTCGAAATGATGGTTAGCTAATGCTAAAATACATACACTCTTGATCCTAGATTAAGAATGTCACATTTTTTAAAAAAAGGCTTCTTTACAAATGCTTTCATTCAGTACATTAACTAATTTCTACGATAAACTGAGTCATCTAATATGAACCTGTCTGTGGCACAAGGATATTTTTCTGAAAACTATTCTTCAACAACCAAATAGAGCAGAAACGACTTAAATGCAGTCATACTGGAGGCAGGTTCTGGAATGAATACCACAAAGGTAAGCAGAAGATCTAAAGATGGACTTGGAAAACCAAGGTGTAGTGTACCAGTAGGGGCCACCGATTGAAAATGAAACGGGGAAGCTTGAAACAAAAGCGATAAGGAATTCAAAAGGGTATGACAAGAACTGCAAATACAAAAAAACAACATTGCAACTCAAGTGAATAACAAATCTCATAAGAGGACACAAGCGAAGCCATTCAAAACACAGAACCAAAAAGTCAGGACAAAACTTAAACCCTAAGTCAGTGATGTTGTGTTTCCCTTCCTAAGCTTCAGCTGGGGAGGTACAAAGAAAACCATGTACCTCGTACCATAATTGTCAGGTGGTTGTTTATGTTAATTACTTCAGTGTGGGAATAATAGTTGAGACTTTCTGGTTGGAATGACGTTTAAATTGAGCTAGAGTTTTGGCTTCAGAACCCTAAAGGCAGCTAGAGGGTCCTGAGCCAAAGACTCCTGTTGAGGAAATGGTGGCCAACCCTCAAGGGGAGAGTTATACCTGGAGCAAATACATGGCTCTCCTTGATCCAGTCAGTAGGAAAATATGTATTTGTGGTGGTCAGATTTAAACTTGAATTGTTGTTGCTGTTGTTGTTTTTTTCTCCACAAGATAAAGTGTCAGGCTTTGCAACATAAATCCACATTAGTAAGCTGGATAAGGTGGAGCCAGCATAAGGCTGATGCTCTTTAAGGATAGCCAAATTACTTTTGCTTGACATTTTCCATTCCTATAGCAGATCGCTCCAGTTTTTGTGCCAACAAATATGTATATGACTTAAAATACATTCTTTAATATACGTTCACACAACAAAAACAGAAGACCTTTTAACTCGGGTGAGCATTAAATCAGTATTGTCCTTTATCCACAATGTCTTGTAGTATCTTCATGTGACTGAAATCTAATGATATTTATTTTGTATGTGTCTTGATTTAGGATTTTTCTTTACATTTTTTTATGTTTTAAGTTAATTTCTGTTTGGTTTTATTGAGTGTCATTGTGTTTAGTTTAATATATCTGACTTGTGTACATCTTTGTATTATTGTTTTTTTTTTTACATGTTCTCAGTTGTCCCTGATTCCAGCTTCACACTTGCGTGTTTATAATTGGTAATCAGTATACAGGTTTTGCTCAGTAATCACCATCCCGTGTCCATATACTTTCTGATTTTATTAGTTCTTTGTAAGATCCACGCCACACTGGGGATTGACCCTGCTATACTGTCCATGACCTATTGGCAAAACCTTTTGAATAAAGGCAGTCATGATACTGCTTTTTCCTGCTATTCTTTGCAACTCTGAGGTGCTCTTTAGTGCCCTCATCATTCCCTATAAATCAGTAGCATGTCCCTACAATGATATAACTCTAAATAGCCACAACTGTCACATACCCAGCACTGGCTTGAATTTCTAGGACTAAGTCAAGATGCAGTTAGAAGAGTTTGCATGACCATCCACTTGTAAAGTCAGCCCTAGGTTGCTTCCTTAACCTTGTCATGATCCTGGTTCTAGCCTAGGCTACGAGCCACATAGCTTCATGAATCAGGTTGACTTCATATAGGAGCCAAGATGAGGCAGAGGAAGGGCAGCCGACTTGGGACCAGAAAGTTACAATTTAACTTCCAACCATTCCCATGTGTCGTGGTCTCTCTGAGCAATACTTCTAATGTCTAATTTGCTCCCTGGGCACTCAATAGTTGCCCACTGCTCCACAGTGCAATGAGTTAAATGTAGATAACCCATTTCTTCACTCTATGGGAACATACAATGATGACAACATATAGCACTTTACTTAGGAATGCCAGGGTGGCCAGTTTGACTTAGTTCAAAATGACTAAGCCACAAGAGATGAGCCCAACATCCTGAAATGTTCTACCACAGCACTCCCCATGCTTAGCACAGGATCCTAATACACTGCCACATCAGTAATAAACAACATAACCTCACAACAGAGGTTTTGTGTATGCTCAAGACATATTATACTTTATCTACATACGTGAGCACATCGTATGCACCTGAAGATCATGCCAAGATCCTGAAAAGACTACAGTATTTACATCCTGGCATTATTTTTAACTTTGTAGTAGGGTTATTATCCGGTGTGAAGTGGTCAAAGAACATCTTTTTGACTTTCCCAGCTACCACTTTCCTTGGTTATGTATTGAAAATGTTGTTTGTTTTTAATAATGCTATATTGCGTATGAATTTGGATCCTTCTATTAACCATTGTTCACCGTTCATGACAGTATTTTTTTTAATTACTGCAATTTTACAAAAATACAAATACACATTTTACTTTTTTTAAGACCATAGAAATCTTAAAAAACAACTTCCTCTAACTGACAAAATAAATAAATAAATAAATAAATCGACAAACCTATTGCTGCCTCAAACACCCATTGTCATTAAAGGGCCTGTGAATCTCAACCTTTATTTAGGCGGGTTAATCCCATTGAGCCTTGAGGACTCGTATACAAGAGAGACCTGGGTATGGGTAATCTGAGTATGAATTATAGATTATATTCATAAGTATCTCGAGTGTACATCCGTCTTGTTCATTTTGGTGGACCAGAAGATCACCAATAGTGACCATTTTAAAGGAATAAAAAATAGAAGTTTGTCATGAAGGGCAATAGGTTGTTTTGACAATATATTTTAGTCTCCAACCCATGGTTCCTTTAAAAATAGAAAACAATAATTAAAACAGGGGAAAGGGGGGGGGACACTTCAAACATAGCCATAATAAAGCAATGAAAAGCTGTTGCGAAATGGGTTGTATCCAAGTCACCATGGTAACAGGATTTGCTAATCTAATGCAAAAGACACCACATTAAATTGCATTAATGAGAGGGGACTCTTGTAAAATGCTGAGAACATTGTGATTGGAGATGATGACAATGGCACACGGTGTGCTTTTTCAGCGAGCTAAGCAAAATGAAACGTTGATGATGATGTGCAACTCTCTTTTAGCTGAAAGAGTGAAATTCAGCACCATATGCCATAGCATTTTAATATGGGTGAGGGGTATAAAATAGCCGTATGAAATGTGCTGACAGTAATTGCTTTTAAATCATATTGTACTATCTACCTCTATAACATTAGTTTTGTGGATAGGGATGAGCAATGAACACTAATGGGACTGAATCATCTAACTTTTTACATCCAGTTTTTGTCAAAAATCGGATTGCGAGAATACCATGCAAATTAAGTTAAAGGGACACAGAAAGCAATAAACAACAAATTATTATACTTGAAAGTCCCTTATTGCCATGGATTTTTTATAAATGAATTTGTGTTTGCAATTTCAACAAACATTGTGTACTTCCTTATGATTTACTGGAGCAACATCCTTAATCAATGACTTGCTACCTTCTGGATTTTTTTTCATTGGATAAGGAGAAAAATAAATCCTGTTTAGCCATGTGATTATACTTGATTTAGCAAGATTTTCTAAAAAAATGTAAATTAATTAAAATGTGATAATGCAAACTCAGAACTGTTATTAGTCCTGCTACACAATTACATGTAAACTTCACAATAAAAAAAAATATACATTCTATTGATTAGAATCTATTCTTGTATGGGAGACCTCGACAAAATGAAGAAAATGCAATCTGCTGGCTGCCATACCCTACCTTAGATAAATCTTCTTCTTCTTCTTTTGGCTTTTCTCTCTTCGAGCGGCTTCGGATGTTATCAGTCCATTAAATGGCCGTTATTAGTTGTTATCATCCCCATATGTAGCGGTGAAACTG
>JARVLU010000001.1:19428507-19440400 GCA_031762415.1 Simpsonichthys santanae
CAACAACTCCTCTCCGCCGCCCGTTGGTTCCGTGTGCTCAGCTCAGAAATTAGCCGCTACGTATTAGCCCGGCCTGCTGGACGTACTGTACTGTACTGGATGTAAACAATAATGGCAGGCGGAAACTGGCGGAAGCTACTGGAAACTCACTAAATGACTTCAAAATAATGAAAAATAATAAAATACTAATAATATGTTATTTATAGAGCCATTTTAAACAACCACAGCTGCAACAATGTGCTGTACACATGGAAAAAAGTACATTAATTTTTTTTTTTAATTTTTTATTATATTAATAATTACTATACAAATTTGAACGTAAACGCAAAAAAACGGGAACCAAGGCAGTCGGGAACCGAGGACTACCTGTATTGGGATCTTTCAATTCAAGCAACCACAACCATAGATCAGTCTTTTCCTTAACAGCAGTTATGCAGCAAATCTGATTTAAAGGTTTTTGTCTCCCTCTAAATCCTTGTCAAAGACATGCCAGTGCAAAGCACAGCCACACTTTTAAACGTTAAGATTACTCCTAAAGCTTCTAAAAGTGGTGTCCTTTGAGGGGTTCTTTTAAATGTTGCCAACCACTATATGTGTTTATAATTACCTCCTTTCCCTTGAGAAAGACTGTCACGGCATATTATGAAAAGCATATAGTGCACAGAAATGCCACTTGTCAAGACATGTTGCGTTCCCGACATCCAAACCAGCCATTTTGATGCCTTAATAAGATGAAAAGGAGGAAAAAATTCGATTGAAAAAGCATTTTTAAGCTTCATTGCCCCCTTAGGTCTTACTGTTGAGTGATAATTAACATGACGCTCTAGCCTTGGCAGATGAGGACCTTGTAATGAAGGTAGTGAAGTAATGATATCCCATTATGATCCCTAGCTAAATAAACTGCCAGAGCTAAACTATGTCTCTCATTCCGTTTACTCCTTCAGAATTCACTCAGGACATAGTGTTTGAATCATTCATCCTCTGATAGCTCAATTTGAGAACATCAGTATGACCAAGGGCATCAGCAAACACCACTGGTAATTGATGCAGCAATCATTTCCCTTCCAAGCCAACTAATGCTCATTGTCAAAGTATTGAAATTGATTTTTGATGCACATGGAAGACATTATTAAGTATATTAGCAATAAGGAAAAAACAAAACTGTGAACGGTGTAGCCATTATGTGGGGACTCATTGGGCAGCTAATGTACCAGACTATTTTTTTATTTGATTTTTTTTTTTCTCATTTACTGCTTAAGGAATTGAAGTAGAAATGAGATCCATCCATCCATTCCTCCATCCATCCATCCATCCATCTGTTTATATGAGATTGGATTGTTGAGGCAGCGGGTCAAAAAAGGACAATCCAAACACGTCTCTTCTCAATAATACTTTCCAGCTTCTTCTAGTGTTCACACACCATAAAGTATAAATAGTTCTTGTTCTTCCTCAAAGTCTTTATACGTCAAAAGACATACTAGTAAAAATCAGAAAGATTGTGACCAGGAGGCACCCTGAAATCATACCTCACACATTGTCTTATCTGGAGTCTAAACGGGTCATGTTCAGTGCCTCTGTTGCAAATGTAGTTCCCCAAAAACTCTGGATAGAAAGTAGAAGGTAAAAACCTGAGGATGTATTGGTGAACAAGTCATCCAAGTCATTGTGTAATCCAAAGCTTTTCATAAAAAAAAAAAAAAAAAAAAAAAAAAAAAAAAAAAAATCACCATTTTGCTGCTAATCATGACATTAGTGTCAAACTGAGGATGGATAGATGGATAGATAGATAGATACTTTATTAATCCCAGGGGGGATTTGAGGCATACTGTAGCATGTTCTAATTATAAAGAAAAACACATACACATTAAATAATTAAAAAGAAG
The DNA here is from genome assembly GCA_031762415.1 of Simpsonichthys santanae. NCBI lineage: Eukaryota > Metazoa > Chordata > Actinopteri > Cyprinodontiformes > Rivulidae > Simpsonichthys > Simpsonichthys santanae. The sequence goes on from JARVLU010000001.1 coordinate 19,430,391, forward strand.
CAGAATACACAAATTTAGGAAAAGACAATATGCACATGCACAAGGTGGTAGGGAGTACTAGATACATGATTAACCTATAAATATGGATACATACATAAACATCTAAGCATACACATGTATATAGCATATGTACATGTAAATATAAATGCATACTCAGATACGTGTCCGGAGTACTGCAAAGGCTCTTTTTTTTTTTACTATACGGGGAGGAGTTGAACAGTCTGATGGTTTTAAGGACAAAGGACTTCTTGAATCTGTCTGTGGAGCAGTTATTACTTTCTGGGATATACAAACAAATGACAATTTCATCTTTTGGCGTTTTGATCACTCCAAAGTTCCCTGGTCTTCCTGGTCATGTCAAACAATTCTTTCTACTTCTGTTCCTCCCATGTGTTGTGCTATTGACAATTCTTTGCTGAGCTTTGTGACAAGGTCCTATCAGGTCACTGAGTCCCACTGAGAATCTACAATATTGCTGCCACTGACCTCCACAAAAGTCACACAGAGGGGAAAAAAACTAAACTGAAGCATGAAGAAAGCTCCTAGGAGAGCTCAATTTGCAATTCAAAGACAAATTAGCAAATCAAATACTCTATCACTGCCAAAGGAAAACTAATGTTTGAAAAAATGAGTGGCAGGTGTTTAATATTAACAACTTTCCTTAATCAAAATGTCATCAACAAAAAGAATAATAGCACTTAAGTAGAGGTGACACTGTAATCTTGAAGGGTTTTTGTACACTGCGTTATCAACACAAAGTAAGATTTTAAGGTCATTAATGTCAAATTCAATCTGAAAAGTGACTAGTCAGGATAAATCAAATTACAAAGATATCACATGACAACTGCCCTTGTACTGAGTTGCTCCTTTTATCTATGCTTATAAAAAGGTTCTGCAGTTCTCAAGTGGCAAGGTGTCATAAAGTTGAATGCAAGGTAAAAAAAGAAAATGAGATTCAAGCCATGGGTATTTACTTTATCTATGGCTTGAATCTACATTTCTATTTACTTTCAGACAGGATCGTGCCAAGTATTAAGTTGTTCATTAATATTTTACAATCACAAACAACTGTAATTTAACAGCAATTCATTTTAGTGGTGCATGATAAAGACCGTCCTTAGTGACGTCCAACATATCAATTCGAATGGAGAATGTACAATGGGTTTTCTGAGATGTTGCACACGATAGAGAAATCTTTGGACAAGTACCGTAATAATAATTTCTCACACTTATTTTTGTCTTTACATACGGACTATCATAAATGATGATCAGACTAATTTCTGCCTGACATTTGGATTGCTTGGTTAGGCACACGTTCAACCATGTTTGACCTATAATATACAGTATAAATTAAGGATCATAGATACATTAACTACACAAGTATTACTTGGAGTGAAGCCAGTTCTGGGGAAAAGGTCCAGTTATGCAGAGATATTTTTTAAAAAAAGTTGTGAAAGATAATTAAGTCTAGCTTTTTTCTTCTAAAACTGATTTCATGGGACATTCATGTGTGGCCCCAACAGGCAAACCCTGTCAAGCCCTCGGGTAGTGTGCAAGGACCAGACACTTTGGAATAGAGGTGCCACCATACATTGCAAGGAAAGCCCATTTAAGGAACCCAGATGATGAAGGGCCACACCCCCACCTGGAGCAACTTGAGGAGACAGCCAAATGACAAGGACTGCCAAGGGCCAATGCATGGAGGGCAGCACAACAAACTAATCCATGCCAGTTACATCTGCATGCATGCCTCACAATAGTGGTAGGCTGCATGATGAGCAACCTCTCAGCCAATAATTGCAATACCTTATCCTTATCATGTACAGGGTTCAGCAGGTTACCCATGCCTTTCAGCCAAGGGTAGACACATGCTGAATCACTTAGTGTGGCATGCCTGCAACCTTGGACATTTAAGGACATCATAGGCCTGTCCTTGTTTGACTGAACGCCACTTGTCCCTGGACGTTCTCCTAATCCAGAGTCAAAGTCTATATTGGACATGCCTTTAACTCCCACAGTTTGAAAACATTGTTTAAAAAAGCTAATTTAAGTGACTTTCTGTGGCTGATTTAGATAAAGTTACCAAGTATGTAACCTGCACTTTTTTTTTTCTGAGTCTGATTGAGTACAGCAAATTTAAGATCCATATTAGATGTGGTGACAGAAGTACACAGATTTGAGAAATAGTGTAACATTTTATAAAATCACATGTGAATTGTTTATGCCAGGGTGCAGTTTGCTCTATAATAGAATTAACTGTCCATTTAGAGCTGGTAAAGAAGGCATTTTATCAAACTACATGTACTGTATTAGACCGTTCTACCATAGAAATACAGTACAGATGAAAACATTCATGTCATCATTCATTACTATCATTCCTAAGGGTCTGTTTTGTGATAGGAATAATCTATGCAATGGTTTGAAGTCTGTATCTCAACCAGGGTCACGATAAATAGGCCAAAGGTGTGAAAAAACAACAAATGAAATAAGTTAATAAAAATTACATCATAGTGCCTACTGCACTGCATTTATTTTCTACAGTCAAAATGGAAGTTGCTTGAATACAATTCCAAAGGGCTTTGTGATATTGTTCCAAGTCTTGCACTCCTCCTTTATGTAAGATTCAGGTAATTCACAACTAAAAAGAATAAATGCTCATAGATATTGTATTTGATACCGTTTTTTTTTTTCTTCTGGAATGGATACATGTTTAAAAGGAAGACTGATTAGCATACAAGAGTAATTATTATTCATAGCACAAGACAAAAAAAAATATGGAATCTGAAAATGTCCATGCAATTAGCTGGGTGCAATGGTCAACGTCCCCATATACTGTAGTTTTACTGTTGAATTGAAACACATTCCACTGAACTCTTAGTCCTTTAAAGATTAATATTAGCCTGAAGTAGCTGGAGAAGTGATTATTATTAAAAGTATAAAACAATCAGAAAGATAATACCTAAAATATTCCTTTAAAGAAGGCAAAACCTAGTACAATAATAATGGTGTGTTTCATTTAATGTTACAAAACTATGTGCTACACAATTATTAGCATGCATTTAGTTGCTCTGTTCGAGAACCATCGTAACAAGCTTTACCCCTTTTTAAATTTATTTTAGAAACACCAACACCCTCACATGCCCCCTATATTCTGGAAATGTTGCCTTTTCATGTTGTTTCAAAGATATTGCTTGTGATAAATGTCGAGTGCCATCCTCAAAGGGTTTTAAAAGCCAAAGAGAAAAGGTCTAGATCTTTCATCTAGCTTCCCCTAACTGTACAAAAAAGGGAAAAGTTGTGAGAGCATATGCAAGTATTGATGGTGACAAAGTAAATATGACCCCCTCCCCCCTCCTCTTTGATTCAAATGTTCAGATTTTTGCTTCATTGCCTTCATGCTCAAGCCTCTCAGAATGCCTCCTTAGGTGGACTATTTGAATAGATCACTGCATAAACACATATTTGAATGAGTACACACATTTTTCTTTGAATAGATGTACCAATATATATATTTTTTTCTTTTTCCATTCATCACTATTCAGACAGTTTCTGTAGATTACATAAATACTTCTATTTCCTGGTACAGTATTACCAAAGACAAAATCCTGTTTTCTAGTAGTACCTCTTCTCTTTGGCCTTTATTTAAAGGTATAAGGAATAGCAGTTCAAATATTCTACAGTAAAATCAATGTTGCTTGTAACATTGACAAGCTATTAGTACTGTTGCTTTTGCATAAACAGAGGAAACATCAATATACCTTGTATATACAGAATGTAAAACTAGTTTTCAAACCTGCAATTGACTGCACATAAAAACCTTTTTTTTATCTTTAAGGATGATCAGCAAAAATATTGAATGTCAGTAAAAGTTCATAAACATAAACCAAGGTAAACATTTCCATGTATGAGCAGGCACAATATTTTAAAATCAAATAGACCTTGCTTTTGCAGTTTCCTATGCTAAGTTAGTATAATCAAAAGTAAACCAAATGCAATATTGTGGAATACATATAACTATGTATTAAGGTTTTTCCATCACAACATTTTAATGAATAATTTATTTCACTATGTTAATGAAGGTGTGCACTTTGCACACATGCCTCTGAGGAATGTCTTTTTGAAGGGTCTTATATAATACAAAAAAAAAAAAAAAAAAATCAGAAAACCCAATTTGTTTTGATGTGAATGTACAAAAGTAATTCATAATAGGGACAAAAGTAAAGGAAAATTGGTCCAAGTTTCTTTAAGACCTTTTAATCAAAAATATGACATCCACTGGCATTTGTCTAACATATTTGGGCTAAAGGCAGTGTTCATCCTGAACAACGTGATAGTCCATCATAGGACCACAAACAATGATTAATGCATACACTCACAGCTGCTAACAATTTACAGTAGCCAACAACATTGGTCTGTTAATTGTTTTTTTGGACTACGTATAGCAGAAAACAGAAGCAAGAAAACCCAGGCATTCATGGGGAGCTCATGCAGACTCCACAAATAAAGTTCCCAGCCACGAGTCAAACCTGCAGTCTTCTTAATGCAATGCAATAGTGCAAACCAGATGTCAAACCGAGCAGTTCAACCCCACCCCCACACACCCATTGCCATGAAAATGTCAGAAACAGAATTGTTTTAATTCTTTACATAACGCCTGTTTTCTTTAAGCAATCAGCTGACCTCTCAGTGATACTCCTCCACAGAATTCATATACTTCTGTATTTTGTTCTTTTTTTTTTCAGTTCTTAGTCAGATATTCATGTTTCTTTATGATTTTTCCAGTTTAGATGTAGCCCCTTGTGCTTTGCTTTGTTTTCTACTCACAGCCTGTACTCCACCCCCACCCCCACCCCCCCACCCCATTCCTGTGACTCATTCACTGGTTTTTGATCTTTTTCCCACTGAACTCCACGACAAAAGACTTCATCAGTTATGATTGACTGGTAGGGAGTGTCGTTCATTTAAGAACTTGTTGAGTCATTAGTTCCTTGACATTTAGGGAGGTGGTATGGGGGACAACGTTGCTCATCTGAGTCATCAGTGTCATGTCAGTCAATGCGTGACAGTTACAATCAGATTTTTTAGAAGTGCCATGTAGAGAAATTGTGCAGACTGGGCTTCTAATTAAACGTTTGGTGAATACCAAGCACATACTTGTTTCTTTCTTCATGTATACTTTGTACATAGATCTTTATGGGATCATTAAATGGACGTTTGTGGCAACAAGTTATTGCACCAAATTAGAAAATTCAATTTATTCTTTGTTTAAAAAAAAAACGAGTTAAACTTTAGTTTAATGTCTATAGAAAAGACTGTTTTAGTCATGTTTGTGTTTGCTTAGACTGATTAGCTAAATACTACCATCTTGACTTGGTTTGACCCTAAATCAACATTCAGTGATTACACTCTGAGACTTTTATTAAAATCAGCCCTGTGGTTTTCAAGATATTTTGCTAACAGACAGACAAAATAATGCAAGCAAATAATTACACAATCACCAGCCTTTAATGCCAGTGTACAATGACTCATTTAAAAAGCCCTTACTGATACATTTAGGCAAAAAACCTTGCTGAGTTGTGCGCCATTCCCATTTTCTAAAGCATCCATTTTTTTTTGTATAGAACTGTAAGTAAACAGTTTGTTGAATCAGGGGGTAAATGTTGAATGGCGGCACAAACAATGGCCGTTGTACCTACAAGTAAACTCTTTTGGAAGTCCACTAATTGCATTGTAATTGCGCACATTGTGAACACAGCATGCACGTACACAGCAGAATGCATCATCTCTGCGTTGCGTGGCAACAGCTGAGCCCAGGTAGCAGGTGTGAGCATTATTTTATTCAGGAAGCGTGTATAGCCCCGTGCTGGCATCCATAATGGAGTCAATCCTTCAGGGCTGCATGTGCATCTCCAAGCAGCTTGAGTCCTGAACGGCGAGGTGTGTTCACTAACACGGGGGTTTCATTAACCCCCGTGTTAGCAAACAGTTATAATGTTGGCAGCTGCCAGATGGGAACTCGGATGGTAGAATGGTTCACATCATCACATAATGTGGCAGGTGTTGTGCAGAGACAAAAAACGGAGTGCTTAATGTTATTGTTATGAGCAGGGGACAGAGAGAAAAGTGCAAAATGGGCAAGAGCAACGGATGCCTCTTGGGAAATTATTCAGGAAACAATTAATCTAACATACTTTTTATATCAGTGAGTAGTTAATCAGCTTTTTATATGTTGTTGCTCTGTTCTTGCTGAGTGGTGTTTATGTTTAAATTGGATCTTTACTTCACTGGTATTGTAGGTTTTGTTCAAGTCTGGCCAAAACTGTGCACATCAAAAATGGATTTATTGGGCCTTCCATCCATCCATTATCTTTACCCACTTCTTCCTTTCTGGGTCACAAGGGTCACTGGTGCCCATGTCTAGCTAGCACTGTGCGAGACACAGAGCACACCCTGGTCAGGTCTCTAGTCCATCACAGGGACACATTAAAGACAAACAACCATTCACTCGCTCACTCACACCTAGGGACAATTTAGATTGACCAATTAGCCTAAAATGTAGATGTTTAGTCTTTGGGAACAAACCAGAGTATCCAGGTAAAACCAACATGCACAAAAGGAACATCCAAACTCCACCCAGAAAGGTCTCCAGCCAGGGTTTGATTTGGCAACCTTCTTACTGAGCGCTCAGTTGTGTCACCATGCTGCACTACTTTTATTAAATTACCTGTATTGTAAAAAAAAAAAAAAAAAAAATTCTTCTCTTCCTTTCGGCTGTTGCCTCTTCATGGGTTGCCACAGCGAGTTATCTTCCTTCATCTCACTTGGTTCTCTGCATCCTCTGTCTACACTCCAACTACCTCCATATTGCCTCTAACTGCATCCACATTTCACTTCTTGGTCCTTCCTCTTTGTCTTTGTCTTGGCATCCTCCTACCATTTTACGCTCTGCCACTCCTTTGCACATGTCCAAGCCATCTCAATCTGGTCTCTCTCAACTTATCTCCCAGTCTGCAATGAATACGTAAACATTGATGAAGGTGCTATCTCACCAGAACTAGACTATCGGAGCTCTGTTAGCAACTTGGAATTGCAAGAAATAATAAAAGTTGTAGTCTCACTGAATTCTAAATAACTGAGAAGTTGTGACTTGGTGCTATATAAATAAACTGAATTTAATAGAAAGACATGCATGTTGTGCAGATACAACATTTGACAATCACAGCCTTTGCACAGCTTGCAAAACTGGCTCTGATTAACTGAAATACAAAATAAAGCATAACCATGTATATGTAGTCTGTGCTGTCTAATAATTTGACCTAAGGAATTCCCTAAATGCTGTTTGCCAACTAGTCAACAGTCAAAGCCCAGTGAGATACTGGCTAAAAGCATTAGCCTGTACAAAATATATTTGAGCAAGCTACATTTTCACTGGCTGCATGATAAATACATTACACAAATATGAATACCCCCATTCAGTTCCAATGTTTCATGTTTAGTCCAACACAATTTAAATATTTGGAATTCTGCACCTCTAAACTTTGAATTGTTAAAACTTTCTTAATGAGGAGAAATGTCTTCAAGACATGGATTAACTCAACCAGCTAAGGTCTTATTGCATATTCCAATATATCAATATAAGCTATCATGCTGAAGAATTACAGACATTCAAAAAATGTTGTATTTATCCCTGAAGTGTAAACTCACGTACAGGAATGATGTTGCAATCAACTTTATCATGCTTTATTTGACTTTCAGGAGTTTAAAAGGATTCTCATATTCTTGTGCTAAGTAATCAGGTTAACAATTATTAGCAATATAAGTTGATAACAATAATTTTATATGCTTTCAAACACTATAGCAACATGTTTCATATTATAGGCAGTGCAGTAGTTTTTAATAGGATTTAAACAGAAAAGAAAATGAAAGAAAAAAAAAGTCTCCAGCTAACACAAGTTATCATACACCAGGCCGCCATATTGGAATGGTTAGGTCAGGGTTGATCAGGAACATCTTTCTAAGTCAAAATCATAACTTCAGGATGTGTTTGAGTTGATTTTTCTGAGTTCCAAGTATAAATGGATTGCACCACACATTTTCATTCCAGTAACTCCACCTGTCAATGATGTAAGTGATCGTATCTGCCCTCAGCATTGAGCGCATATTGCTACATGTATAGTAAAACTATGCCAAAAGTGCAAGACAAACCTTCTGCTTTGAAACAATAACTTTAAATCTTCTCACACAGAATGTTAGTCTGTTGAAACTAAGTTTTTAAACTCAAGGCAGAGCAAGTAATTTAAAACGAGGTCATTGCCGTCTACAAGGTTGTTTCTGCAGACTTTTAGTCTTTCGCTAGACTTGGCATATTAGTGTTCAGTAGTAGTCAGCAAACTTATGTATGGGCTGTGCAACAATCCCCTGAGGTCATCCTTAGTGTCTTTAGTTACAGCAGACATGTCTTTGCATACATGAAGGATGCACAGACTAGAAAAGTGTCCAATGTCCTTGTCAAACCATTGATGCTGATGCAGCCTGGCATCTTCTACATGACAGACATTTTCATTGCCAAATACAGCTGCAGCAGAATATTGTCGAAGTTAAAAATCTTTATTTGCTATTTGTGCACGAAACACTTGGTATGGGTACCGGTAAATACAAATTTTTTGAGCTGAGCCGAGCGCAGAGTCAATAGCAAACATAAAGCAATAATAATAAAAAAAAAAAGAAGAACAAGAGACAGCGATAAAGTCACTTGCTTTGATGTAGAATTTAGAGTGGAAAACATAATTTTGAAGATCATTTTGTGCATGTTGTGCATGAGTTGGTAAAAAACCCGCCAACAACATAAAATTATAGTTAAGTGATGCAGCAGGTTGTTTTATTATCACCCAAAAGCAAAGTGAGAATGTTTTTTGCCCATATGTTTGTGTGTTATTTTGTAGATTTAACTAAAAGAAAAATCATAAAGTAGTGGATACATTTTTTTTAAATTCTCAAAGTAATCGCCACGTATGTCTTCCATTGATTATTTGAAATAAATTCAATTCAAAATGGCTGCCACAGCTTTATCACCTTAAGAAACACACACAATTGCTATAATGTAGCCAGATTTGTATACATTAACCTAAAGATGTGTATGGAAGTAGCTGAGATGCATCACCGTTGCATATTATAAGCACTAACTTCTGGACTTAGAGGATGCATGAAGTGCTGTAAAATGTCCTGGTAAGATGACCGAGTTGACTGAAGAATTCAGAAAACGGAGTGGACCATCACCAGCAGAGGACATGGCACCAAAGCATCACTGACTGTGGAAACTTCACTCTGGACTTCAAGCAACATGGATTCTGGACATCTCCACTGTTCCTCCATACTCTGGGACCGTGATTTTCCAAATGACATGAAAAGTTAGTTTAATCTGAAAAGAGGACATCAGACCACTGAGCATCAGTCCAGTTCTTTGACTTCTTGGCTAGGTAAGATGCTTCTAATATACCTGGTTCAAGAGTGGCTAGACTTGAGGAATGTGACATTTGTAGTCCATGCAGTTAATCAGTTGATGAGGGTGTGACACTATTGAACATCTACAATATTACACATTTATAAAACACTGACTTAGGGACAATTAACAGTTACCAGTCAGCCTAACAATGCATGTTTTTGGTTTGTGGGAGGGAATGAGTACCCAGAGAAAGAAAAGACAATAGGAAAAATAACTTTTTCACAATATTCACATTTTTTGAGATGCACCTGTAGGTCATTCTCGTAGTAGCAGATAGTCATTCTTATGGTATTCTTTTCAGACCATTAAATCTCACAAAATCTTACGTTGAAGGCATTGCTATGTACAGGTAGTCCCCGGTTTACGGCCGAGATCCGTTCTAACGGCTTGGCCGTATACCGATTTAGCCATATACCGGATACGCCCGGATACGCGGCCATATACGCGGATTTTCGGCCGTAAAACGAAACCGAAACTAAACGGCGATCGGTAACGTCTTTTTAAACAC
>JARVLU010000001.1:19602208-19613756 GCA_031762415.1 Simpsonichthys santanae
ACTTGTTTTAACTGGTCACAAGGTAGTGTTCTGAAATATAAATTAAGTTTAGACAATTGTTGTTAAAATAAAAAAAATAGGTAAAATCGGTTTCTCATGAAAGCATTAGCCGATTTCCGATTTCCCAAAATCAAGGAAATCGGGGCCCACCCCTACTGACTACACACCTCCAACACACCCCCATAAACTGTCAATCACTATCGATCAGAACTTGATCATTCTTCTAAAGTCTCAGAAGACTAATTACAGCCATTAGGGAGCGTTCATCCTCAATGTCAACAGTCAAGCTGCTCCTGTTGACCTGGAACAACCCATTTTCTGCTGACTCATCCAACCAAACTGTTCTAACAAAGTGAAGTCTGGTCCTCTGGACGGATTCTTCTTGTCGAAATGTTTTGTCTTTAATTCAAAAGACTTTGTCAGTCTGAGGAGCTGCACTAAACTCAGTCTTATAAATAGCACCTTCTCATGGTGGATCAACCAGTTTGTTGTTGACATCCGGAACTAGCTGTTCACATGATAGAAGAGGACCATCAGCCTAACAACTAGTTAGCACCCTGATGGTTGTTTGCTATTCACAGAGGGCTGAGTGATACAAGCACTAACAGCATTTTTAGAGGGGGACAGTTGAACCCGGAGGCCTCCACCTCTGTTTAATGATGGACGGTTTCTTTTCACAAAGATAACCTCCTTTACTCCTCTCTCAAACCTCTCTCTCAACCATCGTTCCTCTCTATCAAGGATGTGAACATCTTCATCCCTGAACGAGTGACCACTGGCTGCAGATGAGTGTAGTAGACCACAGAGTCCTGGCCTGATGATGTAGATCTTCTGTGCTGGTCCATCCTTTTGACCAGTGACTGTTTAGTTTCCCCGATATAAGACTGATCACAGCCCTCCTGACACTGAACAGCATACACAATATTACTCTGTTTGTGCCGTGGATCTTTGGGATGAACCAGTCTTTGCCGTAATCTATTTTAGGGTTTAAAAGCCACTGGTACATTATGTTTAGAAAATAAACATCTCAATTTCTTTGAAACTCCCACAACATACAGAACCAACCACCTGTCTCCCTCTTACAATGCTGTTATTGCTAGTACCACTCAGCCCCTTGTGAACAGCAAGCAACCATAAGGGTGCTAATGATCCATCGTTAGGCTGATGGTCCTCCTTAATCATGTGAATAGCTGGTTTTGGCTGTCAGCAGCAAACTGGCTGATCCACTACGAGAAGGTGCAATTTATCAGACTGAGCTGAAATAGCATCTCATACTGAGGAAGTCTTTCGGATGAAAGACAAAACATTTCTACAATTTTTTTGTTTTGTTTCTTGAATGTCCAGAGGACCAGAATTAACTTTTTTTAGATACTCAGACAATTATGTGAATTTTGGCATGGCAGCAGCTGAGAGTCATCCTCAACACACTCAGAGGAGTGCTGATGGCTCACACAGCATCTTGCACACAGTTTTACTAGAACAACTGTAACCCATTTCCTCCTCATTATAAGAAGCTCTTAGTTTTAACACTACCGGTATGTAATTAAAGCAACACATTTATTCATGCCATGTTAGCCTTGGTTCTATACAACACAACTTTATTTATAAAGCACCTTAAAAACAACACTGTTGGCCAAAGTGCTGAAATGTTTATCTTGTTTTAATGGCACATTAATTTGGCTGTCATCAGCATAAAAATGAAAACTAACTCCATGTTTCCAGAGAATATATCCTGGAGTTAGCAAATAAAGGGAAAACAGAAGGGGACCAAGTATAGATCCCTGAGGTACTTCATATGTGAGAGGCGCAACAGAGGACTCCATGGCACAAATACGCACACAGAAGCTTCACTCTGTTAAATAAGATCTAAACCACTGTAGACCCTGAATGCCCACCCTGTGCTCCAGACAAGACAAGAGGATCTGATGGTCCGCGTGTCAAAGGCAGCAGTTAGGTCCAACAGCATTAAAACTACACAGTGGCCAGAGTCTGTGGCTAAAAGAACGTCATTAAAAACTTTCAATAATACTGACTCAGTACTGTGATGAGTTTTAAAACCAGATTGAAATAGTTCAAGAAGGTCATACTTTTTTAAGATGTTAACTGGTTGTAAACTATTTTCTCCAAAATATTCAACAAAAAGGGCAATTTTGAAATAGGCGTAAAATTAGACATGACTGGGGAGTCAAGACCAGGTGTTTTAATCAGTGGTGTCACAACTGCATATGTTTAAAACTCTCTGGTACCTGTTCATTTGCCAAGCTACTATTTATTATATGGGACACATAAGGAGCCACCGTGTGAAAAACCTCTTTAAAAAGATGAGGTGGTATGGGATCGTTTGGATATCCAGCAGACTTCATACGACCAGTGATGTAGAGCTCAAACTGATCTGGTTTTAGATTTTGTAATTGCCAATTGCTCTGAATTAAAGATGAGGATAAAAACTCTGACCTAAAGATCTGTTCAAGTCAAGGGACGCAGCAGCCTGCAGGATTCGAGGTGCAACAAAGATGTAGCAAAGTGTGTAATTGGCAGGAGCGAAACACAAATCCTATCTTCCACAGGGAGGTGTCACTATCATCATTATTCATGATTTGCATGATCTTATTGAGTTATCCATAATTAGGAAAGTCAAGTCTGCATTTGTTTGGCATGTCAGCTGAGAGGAACGTAATCGGTGCAAATGTAGCTCGTGTCTGGAGCCCTGACTCTGAAAAAGATACACAATAAAATCACATTTTTGCACCTGATTCTTGTTTTTTAAAAACCTCTGAGGTCGCATGTTGATGAGTCTGGTAAAGACACGTTACTTTTATTAGAAAACACAATGCTGAACGTGTTTTTGGGGTTGGTTTTCCTCAGTAGACGTACTGTTTTGCCAACTGGTTGAAAACAGTGATGATAGGGCCACAGGAAAATAGAGGAGAGCCTTAAAAAATACCAAAACTGGAAGGAAACAGAGGAAATGTGAGTCTGTCTTGACAACTAGTTGTGTTTCTGTTTGACTGCTCTGTGTGTGTGTGTGTGTGTGGTGGCTGAGAGGCTTTGAGCTGCTGGATGCTGTTGTTAAGGATGATTAATGAGCCGACGTTGGCGTGAAGCTTTGTACAAACGGATGTGGCCTTGAATTCTAATCCTCATCTCACAGCGTCAGGGACAGACAACATCCAAAACAATAGACTCATTAGAAATGTACATCTGAACAAAATCCTGGAGTAATCAGACACAATTAGTCTGCTTTGTGACCAGTCATCTTTGTGCTTTCTATTTGATCTATAGCTTTTTTTATATTTGCAGTGGATGTGTTTTTTGGTCAGCGTCGTTCAAGCTTTTTGTCATTTTAACTGTTTACTGACATTCTTGTCTTGACATTTCCATTAATTGTCATACAGCTCTTTCAAAATAGGGTTATGAACAATCAATATCTTACCTGTTGTGGAAAGCGTCTCGAGTGGCTTCAAATAGATTTTGATTCTGACAATGATGAGGTAACATCTGGCACCCGCTTCGAAAGTTATCAACCATTAAATGGCCGTTATTAGTTATTATCAGCCCCATAAGTAGCGGTCAGACTGCCCCTCCTCCACCTCCTACTACGTTTAAAGTTACGTTGTTAGCTTAGCGCTCATTATAGCTTTGCATGGTTAGGTTTAGAGTAAAGGGTCTCGTGTTAGGTTTCGGGTCTTGGTTAGGTTTAGGCACAAGGGTAAGGGGGTTAAGTTTAGGTTTGGGCGTCTGGGTCAGGTGTAAGGTTACGTTTAGGAAACGGGTTACATAAGCTGAAAAAAAACATACGACACTTCCTGGTTTGCACACGTCACACGCTGCCTGTTATCAGCAAAGATAACGATAATAAGTACCTTTACACCTGTTAGGAGGTACAGGAGGGACAGTCCGACCGATACATATGGGGATGATAACAACTAATAACGCCCATTTAATGGACTGATAACATCCGAAGCCACTGCATCTGGTCTGAGCGGGACCAAGAGCTGAGTGAAGAGGACGTGCTTCAGACTGCACAAAAAGTGCTACAGCTAGCTGCTGCTGCTAATTGTGCTTTAGGAACAGCCACTTAATACAAAATGTTACCATTTTAGCTTGATTCTGACCAACTGATGAGCAAACGGCTAGTCCGAGCGGGACTAAAGTTGTTCACTGCAGTCGCATTAGAACTCCAGTTTCAAAGTATGCATAGTGATTTATTCAAACATTGTTTATAGACCATTGCACTGTGTTACATGGTTATTCACATATTTGTAAGGGAAATAGCAGCAGCAGCAGATAGCTGTAGCACTTCTGGGGCAGGGCGGAGCACTTCCTGCAGGAATATCAGAATATTTCTGCTGGATTAACCTTACAATGTATAACTAATAATGTATGATTGTTGGGATGCCTGGGTTGCTTCAGTCCCTGCATGACCAAAGCAGGAGCTGTGTGTGCATGTTTGGCACAAAGTCGAGCTCGTTCAGTGCAGGTTGGACTCTGCCAGGGCTGTCCCTTGTCTCTGATCCTGTTTGCAGTTTTCATAGACAGGATCTCAAGGTGCAGCTGTGGAGAGGAGGGTGTCTGGTGCGGGAACCTCAGGGTCCTCTCGTCTCTGCTTTGTGCGGATGATGTGAATTCAGTTAACGTCTTCAGGCCTGGACCTTTGGCGTGCACTTGGGTGGTTCGCAACCCAATCAAAAGGCAAAGCTCTTGATTTACTGGTCTGTCAATGTTCCAACCCTCACCTATGTTCATGAGGGTCATGACCGAAAGAACAAGATTTCAGACACAAGCAGCCAAAATGTACTTCTTCTTAGGGTGGCCAGGCTCAGCCTTACAGATAGGGTGAGGAGCTTCTTCTGGAGGGTGCCTGGAACAGAGCTGCTGCTCCTCCACATCGATAAGGAGTTAATTGAGGTTGGTTGGGCATCTGATTAGAATGCATCCTGGATGCCTCCCATCAGAGGTTGTCTGGGAAGTCCCACTGGTAGGATGCTCCAGTGAAGACCCAGAAGATGCTGAATGGATGGTGGGATGATTGATGGATGGATGGATGGATGGATGATGGATTGATAGATGAATGGGGGATGGATGGATGGATGGATAATGGATGGATGGATGAATGGGAGAGGGATGATGGATGGATCAATGACAGCAAACCATAGTGTTTCCATGCTGTAGTAAACATCATCAGATCCAGCTCTGTATTTGACAGTGAAGTGATCTTCCACAGTCATGAATCCTTCAGTAAGGGTCATGCGTCACCTGCACATCTGCTTCAGGCCTCAGGCTGGAGGTCCACTTCTGTGATCTAATGCACCACTGGTGTTACAGAACATAAATACTTTTTTTTTTCTTCTTCTTCCTCTGATCTGCTGGTGTTTAGGATAGTGAAGTCAGCCAAGCCCTTAAAGTGGCACTGTAGCCACGAGGGGTTGCACCCCCTAATGTGCTTTGGGAGCCAAGAGCTTGTTAATTCCACCTCCCACCGTGGGACTCTGTACCATGACAGCCAAGAATCTGGGTCCTTTTAAATGTCATTTTTTTAATGTATATGTTCTGATTTGATTTGTACTTTTTATTCAGCAAAATGCCTTATATGTTGTTTTTTTTTTTTTTTTTCTTGTTAAATAAGGACATTTTCGGGGGTGGAAAGGTAAGTATTTGCACTTCTGAGCTGCCTTGGCTAGTTGTGTCTGCAGTAAGCACCATAAGGCAAAAAGCAACTACTGCTTTGTGCTTCGTTTGAAAAAAAGAAACCATGTGCCAAAAATTACTTTTTTTTTTTTTTTTTTTTTAAGAGCAGAAATGTTTTGGTTGAAGATGAGACAAACTTACTGTCATACTCGAAATGGTAATGAATTAGAAAACCCATCAACATTTGTAGGAGAAAATTCTCAACACCTGTTGTCCGTTTTAATGACATTATTATTTTTTTAAGCCAAAGGGTCACAGTTTTACAAATGAATGTGTGTGTTAAAAAATATTTGCAGTAATATTTTGTTGTCATAGCAAGTTATTACCTAGTTCCTAATATACTATTGGGGGAAAAATACACCCTATTTTGTGTTGTATGACATTAAAAAAAGAACAGGTATTTTCCAGTTTGCATGGCACTCCAGGTTCTCTGTGTAAAAAAAAAAAAAAAAAATCAAAGCACAAGTAACACACATTCAAAAGTCAATTTTTAGTAGTTTTCATATGACATTTTAGCCTCTCATTTGAATGTGGATAACTTTTGACAAACTCTTTGTTACAGCTGCTTATTGAATTTCGTAGATGTTCATTTGAAGGTACCACCACAGCATTCCAGTCAGGTTGAGGTCTGGGTTTTGACAGGATCATTGCCTTCCATCCATCCATATCTCCATTATCTTTACCCACTTCTTCTTTTTTGGGTTGCGGAGGTCACTGCTTCCTAGAGTTGCATTCGGGCCCAAAAGTTTTGATCTGACCCGGCCCCAGTCCATTGTCATAATTTCCAAACCCAACCCGATCCGATGAATTAACAGTAATTACAGGTCGGAACCCGGGAAAAAAACTGATATTTTTAATTGGTTATTAAGGGTCGGTGACACGTAGCTGAATAAAAGCAGCAGAAGATTCTGAGCTGAGAGGGTGTTTGTATTTTCATGGCCATTAAAAAAAAAAGACACGTGGACCACTTTGACACACGTGTCTGCTTTAATATCTCACCTGTTTGGGTCGTCGGCCGTGCACGTCCACTGAGCGCAGCGGCAGAATGAACGCCCATTTGGGTGATGGGTCACTTCCTGGCTGTATAGTCCCATCTGTAGCTTAACTGACCTTTTTACCTCTTTCAAGGCCAGTCAGCTTGGGTGAAATGGCCGCCTGTTGTTGTATGGCAGGCCGTGTTAGCATATAATTAGATCCCTAAGGTCACTGTTGATGTCTTTTTTTTTTTTTAACTTGGTATTGTGTTAACACATACCTGTGTGCTCCATAACAACAAACATCCCAATCTTCTGCTTTCAAATGCAACTTGAATACATGCTTTTTTCATTTTGGATTAAATTTGTTTAATACATATTTTGGGGGTCATACACTTCAGGATAGATTTGAATCATGTAAAGATTGAAAAAAATAAAAAATAAAAAAACAGATAACTTTTACTGATATATAAAACCCTAAAATTGAACAACATTGGCCTTTCCAACAAAGTGAAGTCAAGTCATTTGGACACTTTCTTTGTGTTGAAACAGTTCATCTTTCAAACAAAATCTTCATCAGTCTGCGGAGCCACAACATTCTAAGTCCCACAAGCAGCACACTCACATAGTGGGCCAACCAGATGATTATGAACGACGAAACGTTTCAACACCAAGAAAACAACCAGAGGACCTGACTTCACTTTGTCGGATTTTTTTTTTTTTTTTTACCTGTATTATTAAACATGAACTTTTGAAGTGGCTTTTTTTTTCCTCCAATGACTCCATGTTCCACTAACACTGAACCAAACGCACACACAAGAAAGTGAACACACACTGATCCACATTCTTGCCTCAAGGACAAGAACAATAGGACGTGCGAGAGAAGGGTGTGAGAAGCGCCGTGGCATATTGCTGCGACTAATTTACCAGCGGCTGGGGGAAGTGCTGAGTGGACACAGCTCGCTGGCTGATTCGGGGCCAGGGCTGGGGCCCCTTGGCGACAGGCAGACACCACCAAGGAGCTGAGGCAGCAGAAAAAAAAAGTACCACACACAAACAGCTAAACACACACATTCACATGTACCCACCTTTGCTTTCACACTCTTGTCTTCCACTTTCTTATCAAGGATATGCCACCCTCAGGTGCCAGGTGGAGCTCCTGTCAATGCTTGTATTTCGCTTGTTTGTTTTTGTTCTCTTTTTGGGGGGGTGGGGGTGGGGGGGATTTGGCATCTGTCGTCTTGCACCTTGAGCACGTCCATGCTGCGTCCCCCTCAATGACAAGGGCATCCCATAGCACCAGATGGACCTCCCACCCAGCCAACCTACACTTTTTTTTTTTTTTTTTAATAAAAGTTGATCTTGTCACAGTTTTGACAAACCCCACCAGGAACACTGAACAAACACATTCTGCTCATGCTGTGCATGTTCACTGAAGGCAAGTATTAAATTAAATGATTTAAAAACCAAATCCTAGACACAGTGCTCAGCCAAAACATTAAAGTTATCTAACTTTAAAGTGTGCAGACGTTCATTGTGCCACCCACTGTGCTTTGACACATAAGCAAACTGCATGACTTTTGTGGCATAACATTACTAGTTACCTGTTCAGCAGCTTAATGCAAACATGACTATCTTTTCAAGTTTCATTCAACCTTTATTTATACAGGTTATTCCCATTGAGCGAGTTGGGTTTTGTGGAAATGGACAATAATCATCTCACATTTTACACTAGAATGGCTTCTTCGAACCAACCTGGTTTGGAAAAATACAGTTTAATTTTGAACATAATGATGAGCTAATAGCTATGATGAGAGTGGCCAAGCTAAATAGGTTTACAACCATCTGAAAACAACTTCAGTGTCTAAAATTTTGTATCGGTTCATGTGAAAACAGTTTTATAAACTGCTGTGCATCCATCAGTTTCACATTAAGTGGGAATTTAAAAGGAATCTATAGGGCTATGTCATACTGCAGACAAAAATGGCTCAAATTCAAACATTTTATTATCACAGTAGTTTGATTATTGAAGGGGTTACATTTTGGACTCGCCAAACACCCACCCACCCAATAAGTGAACATCTACAATGTAGCTACATTATATTTATTTTAGTATTTATATACAGTATATTTTAATGGTTTGTAAACCCGTCCCACACTCTTACAATTTTCTAAACTCTTAACATACTGTATATGTGGCTACAACATTTTACTCACCAGTTCGGCAGAACATCAGTGGCTCAGTTCCGCTCAGACTTGGTTCTGTTTTGATGGACCTACCCTGCCGGTTCTGGCCAGATCTCTGGCTTGAGGTATTGCTGGTGGGCTCTAGAGAGAAGACAGACCTACGGTGACGTGTCCCCAGCTTGGAAGTCCTCGTGGGCTGCTCTGGTGTTTTTTATTTGTTTGTTTGGGGTGGTCGGTGCGGGACTGGTGGTCCAATTGAACGGTCCAATGGAGTGATGTAAAGAGTCCAGAGATAGCCCGGACCTGCGGCGGCGTGTGTCCCTGCCTTTAAGTCCTCCTGGGCTGGCTAGCAGCTCTCACATTCGCTGATGGGTCTTGAGGTCCAGTTCTGCTCTGGTTCGGCTCAGATTCCTGGTGGGTTCAGGGCAGCTCCATGCGACTCTCTGCATCTCCTGGGCACTGAAGTCACTGTAATAAGCACCAAACTTTTTCGGATCGGTCCAAAACTTTCTCTTTGTTTTGGTAGAAAGAAATTGCTGGAAGAATTGTAGAGAATTCTGGGTAGTGCATTATTGGCTTCTGGGTAGGGCACTGTTGGCTTCTGGGAAATGTAGTCCTTTTGAGTGGTAATACAGTGTAGGACTATTGTGAGAAAACTACAAAATGGTGGCGCCTGTCTCAAGTGTTTTATGTTTTGTTAACTTTTTTCTGTACAGTATTCCGTACTGTCCCAATCACATGAGTAAGATTAGATTAAAGTTGAAAATTGTCATGTACATTTTTTTTTAATTCTCATGTTCAATCTTACTTTCAAAAACCGCAAAAGAGCGAGTCTGTGGAAGTCAAACTGTGAAGTAATGATGGAGTACTGTATATATTGTATTGCCCATACGCGAGCCATAGCAGTTTTTTTTTCTCGACAGTCTGAAAGTGAAAATTGTCTTTTTATTTGTCAAATCCAACACAGGTATTTTTTTTAATGTTGTACTGAAAAGGATACATACAGTACAAATTACATAATGTTTTTCAAAGTGACTGGAGACTGAAGTATTTCCTTTGTCTTATACGTCAGAGAGTTAGGGGTAAACAGATCAATCCACATAATAATAATCATCATACCAACCTTGTGCAGTTTAAATCTTGGAATTCCACACATCTTCAGCTTCAGAGCAGAAGTCCAGTTGCTTCATCTTTTTCTTATAATTCCTGAATGCCTGAGACTCTTTAGCAGCATATTCTAATGTAAATGTTGGACGGTATCAATACTAATGTACTGATATATTTGATTGATCCTTGAGTTTGTTTTTACCTTCTGTATGTCACTCTCATTCCAAAAAAAAACAAAAAAAACACATGATTAAGTGGAAGAGGCAACAAGAGTCAAAAATAAATATAAGCACTAGACAAAACAAGCATGTCAGATAACAATTTTATAGCTTGTAATAGCACACCTTTATCAGCATCCATATTTATGTCCTTAAATAAAGCGTGCTGCATATCGTGTCATATTTTCTTCACCTTAGAACTGTAAATGTTCAACACTGGAGTCTGGTGCAGGTCACACTTTATTAACATGAACAACCACACAAATAATTGGCTCTGAGCGAAAACATCTAAATTAAGCCTTAAAACATGCAGTGTGAGTGTAGCTTTTGTAAGAACATATACCTGCATAATCTAATGCAATATTGCAAAATGTCATGCTTAGAGTATGTTTTGAGGATGATTTTCTGCCTTATCCATGTCAAAGTTTAGCTGTATATCTGGTAAACTGACTGAGTCGTAGGCACGTGCGTGCTGGCTAATGTTAATGTGGCAGCCATCTTGAAGTGTATAGACTCCATAAGTGAATCAGCAGTAGATGTTCATGCAGTGCTAACAATAATAATGCAGCAGAAAAGATGGCAATACCTAAAAGGAGCACTGCCTTCCAAGATATGCAGTTTAAATTAGGGGTATGCGAGGGCAGAGACAAGGTTTTTATGTGTGAACTTCATGTTTCCCAGTCGATTGTTGCCCAGAGTGTCACATCGCTTCCATCAAATGGCCTCCGAACCATTATGTTGCAGAGTCTTTAAATGCATGATGATGTCATGATGATGTAACTCAGAAGATTATTCATCAGAGTAGGACACTCAGCTTCACCCCGCCTGGGTACACTAGCTCTCCCATGACCTTTGTGAGTATGTTCAGTGTTGCAACATTGCTTCTCACAGTAGGGCAAATAAGAAATGAAAACAATTAAACGTTTCTTGCAAAGCCACAACCACCAAAAGTATTCTAAGGCTAAAACTTATTTAGGACACACTGGCTTGTTTGCTTAACTTTGGATCAAATTTAAATGGTGCAATCTTTATCCAGAGAAGTGAGATACTGTTACGGGCAGCAAAAGTCTCTGCTTGTTTTCCTCTTTCAACAAACTCAGTTTTAGAACTTTGCCTGACACAAAACAAGCTAATCAGTGCTACACACTTCCCACGTCACTGCCGATGATGGAGCAAGTGAATAAGTGACTCGCAGTCGTTGACTCATGAGTTAGAAGCTTTGTACTTATTATTGTATAGAACAGAGGTCACCAAGAACATGTTCAAACACACAAAGATTTTCCTGAGCTAACAATGGCAAAAAATAAATAAATAAATAAATAAATAAATAAATAAATAAATAAATAAATAAATAAATAAATAAATAAATAAATA
>JARVLU010000001.1:19643028-19653467 GCA_031762415.1 Simpsonichthys santanae
GTATTATTGGGCGGCTGTGGCTGAGAGGTTAGTGCAGTCGTTTGGGGTTCGATTACACCAGCAGTCGCAAGCCGAAGTGTCCCTGGGCAAGACACCGAACCCCTCATTGCCTCTGATGTGTGTCCCATCGGTGCATGAATGTGATAAGGCACTGTTTATTCTTTGTACAGGAAAAAGTAGAATGCTGTATGAATGGGTAAATGAGGACACATATTGTAGTGTAAAGTGCTTTAAGATAGAAAAGCTCTATATAAGTACAGTCCATTTACCATCCATCTGTATATGTTGGCGTTCAAGAATGATTCAATGACTGCATGGCGCCCAGGTCCTATGATGGTTGCAATCCAAAAACCTAATCACCCCTCTATTGTCCGTTAGTATGAGTTGTTTATGCTGATATTTAGTCTTGGGTTTTTGTCAAACATGGCCTTGTGCATTGTGGTCAAACATTTCTGCTTTAGTCTCAACTATCCAAAGGACAATTTTCCAGAGGTCCTGTGGTTCATTCAGCTTCACCTTTGCAAATCTAAGTTGTACTGCCATGTTCCTTTTAGAGGAAAAATGCTTTCTACTGGCAACCTTTGTTCAATCATTTTTTTCTGATTGTACTATCAGAAGCATTGCCATTTAACATGCTTAGAGAGGCCAGTTGAATAGGAGTCTTTTTTTGGATTAAATATATTAATTTAGTGGAGTCTGTTGTGTGTTGTTGTATACTTGAGGTTAGATTGGAATACATTTAGAGCCTAAACATATCTTTGTCTTTTATGTCCTGATACGTAAAAACCCTGAACATCAAAGAGGGTCGATTTTGTTACCCATTAACTCCAACTGTACTGTCTCTATCCACATTCCAAATATGAGGAAATCTTGCATACAAAAGCTAACAAATCAAACAGAGATAATCTCAACGGTGAACTTTCCTTCACCTCCTACTCAGAGGCAAAATTCCTGCGTCCTCGCCTCTATTCGTCTCGCTTTTTGGATTGGGAGCATCATTAGCTGAGATTCCAGCCATGTCACTGGCTGCCATCTGCTTCGTTCAGTTACAGTAGGGATTATTGGTCAAGGGTGAAATGCAGCTAAATCCCTCTCCTGCTAACCATCAATGCTAATCTACAACATCCTCCTAATCCTCGCTCACCATGCAGCATCCTCTACATCTGATAAAGTGTATCTATTTACACGTGTAACCTTGCGTGTGTCAGTTTTGTATTTTGATTCAAAAAGACCCCAGCCTTGTACATCCCATTCTGCAGTCCTGCAGTATTTAATATTGTTAAACAGTGCACAGTTAATGCCTTTTTCACACACTTACTGAGTCAAACTTAAAATGATTACCACCAATGGAGTGACATTAATAAATAAAAAAATGTTCTAGGTCTAGAAAAAAGTGCCTTTGCTCAGCAGCTGATATGCTTTATGTGCACGGATCTGGTTGGTAAAGTTCATGTAGTAGATCCAGTGTCTGCAGCAGCTCACCAACAGTGTGCTTTAACCACACTGGTAATTAAAAGACGCATTGATCTTTTTTTCCCCCCGTTGCATGGGTCCTCCTTCCCTAGATGCAGTTCCTATTTCCTGCAGGATTTATTTATCACCCACAATGCCACTGGGGTGCTATCACTCACAATGGAAAGAGGGGAAAGAGCTCTGGAAACAAGAGGAGAGAACAGGAGAAATGGTGCTCTTTGTGCTCCTGCGTCAGCGTACAGATGGATGGGCCATTAGTGGACATTGGAGAACAGTTCAAAACTTATTATCAAAAGGTGAGAGTGAGCACGGCTCTTGATTCCAGATTAAATGGGATTTTACTTAGGAAATTACACTCCTCCCCACCAAAATAAATAAATGAATCTTTAAAAAACAAATGTATATACTTCGGCTTTTATCACAGCCTGAGATCTGTTTTATTGTTTTACTGAATTTATATTTGTTTTTAACTTTTTTATTTATTTTTTTATTATCATTGTTAGATGCTCAACTGACAGATTTCTTAACATTTTACCATTCATTCAATGTTTAGAATCAAATTTGTAGTTTTACAACCATTGATTAAAGATATCATCTCAAAAACACAATTTCAATCAGAAAATAGCTATATTTCAAATTCAAAAACTAATTAACCTCTAAAAATGTCCACCTAATAAAGAAACTGAGATCAGCTGGTGTGGTTTAAGATATGCCACTGTATCTAATGGGTTCATTATCGTGTAAGCGAACCTTCCACAATGGGTTCTTGCTTCTCCGCTGGTGGCACATTCAGCTTCTTTCATGCTACAATTGCCAGTTTATTCCTAACGTGAAATTCCTTCCAAGTTTCAAGCCTACCACTTCAGCACATTTCAGCGTGATGGGCATCAGCTCCAGTGGCTGAGCACACACACTCATTTAGGGTTGATGAGCACTGGCTCTCTGGAGACAGCTTGGTGAGAACAGCGAGGTGGAATATTCGTGCCACTGAGCAAGGCCTCGAAGTCACCCAAAAGGCAGTGAGTGGTGGCGTCAAGTCCTAATGGCAACAATTACAAAACCGAGAGGGGCGTGCTTTAGAGATAATGTCTGTCACTTTACAGTTAACACTGGCATGCTCTCACCAAAATCCCAGGGATTGCACAGCTGAAAGGCTATCCACACATGATGCCACATCTTAATGCTGCTGCCAATTTTCAAAGTCATCTCATTTGCATACGTGAAGGCAGATCTTGATGTGAAATGCCCGTTTAACAAAGAAAGCCGTTTAGGAATGGTAACTAAAATTACCTAAAAAAAATCTCAATTCAGTTAGGGTACTGAAAAGTTCCAAAATTAAAACTCCAAATAGGTTCTTGTATTGTGCTTTCTTCTTATTGTGTGTATTCCTGTTCACGATAGCAGACAGATGCAGTAAACACCACTTATGGCCAGGCATGAGTGTATCAGGGTAGATGCTCAGTGAGCCTTTTTAAATCCAATTGCATTATTTCAGTTCAGAACACTTAAAGCTGTAACAGTGACTAAACCTTCCACCATACTTTGGCAGAGTGCATACAATTAAATATAATATTTTGAAAGAATCGTTACCCTTTTTCCACAATTGGAATCTATCACAACAGGCATGCGTTTCTGATTTGATATCCCACACTATTTTTTTTAATTTATTTATTCACTTCAGGTTCAAAACACACAAAAGAAACCAGTTTACAAAACCACATGATAAAAGTAAACAATACATAAAATTATAACATCAAAGCTGTTGTCCCATGTTAGACTTTTACAGGAAAGGGTAATTCATATTTGTACATACATAGCACACTCGTACGTTTGTGCTATAGATTGTCAACAACTTCCACTACCCGTGTTGTAGAGAGGAAACATTCCCAATGTACAATGCATCTTTTTTTAAATGAAGAATCTTACATCTTAGCTAGATAAATTGCATTTCCTGTGAAAATGCTATGTGAATTCTTATTGCTTAAGAACTTACTGACAAAAATGCTGAAATGTAGCTGAAATGGAAGAACAAGCCCAAGTTAGCAGAAGAAAGCAGAAATAACACATATTTGTTGAACTAGGTTTCAATAAGAAGAAATGAGCATAAAAAAAAATTAAGACCTTTGCTAAAAAAGCTGAAATTAGCAAACATAACTGAAAAGTAGCAGAAAAGGCAGAAATAAGCTAAAAATACCAGAAGGAAGTGGAATGAGCTGAAATGAGCTATTAAAAAAATAAATAAATAAAAAAGTGGAATTAGCTTAAAAAGTTAATTTAGCACAAAACAGCTAAAAAGTAGCTGAAATAGCAGAAAAGGTTAAACCTAGCAAAAAAATAAAAAATAAAAATCTGAAAGGAGCATAACAAGCTAAAATTAATTTGCAGAAAGAACGTAATTAGGCTGAAAGTAGCAGAATTTACAGAAAAAAAACTTGAACTAGTTTAAAAATGGCTGAAATTAGCTAAAACATGCTAATAAGTAACTGAAAAAGTAGAACAAGCTTAAATTAGCTGAAGAAAACCGAAAATACGTTTACTGAAAGAAGCAGAAATTAGCACAAAACTTGGAAATTATCTGAAAAACGCTGAAATTAGCTAAAAAAAAAAAATAATAAAATAAAAAAAAAAAGCTGAAACTAGCAAAACATAGCTGAAAAGTAGCTATGAAAGTAGAAAGAAACTAAAAAAAACAGAAGGAAGTGGAAGGAGCTGAAATAAGCTAAAAAAAATAAATAAATACTTATAATAATTTTTAAAAAAAAGGAATTAGCTTGAAATGCTAAATTTAGCACAAAACAGCTAAAAGTAGCTGAAGTAGTAGAAAAAGCTGAACATAACAGAAAAAAAAACTCACCCTAATTTGCCCCACTCTGGGCCCTTAAGCAAGGCCCTTAACCCCCACTATCTGCTTCCCGGGGTTCCCTAGATGTCAGCTCTCTGCTCCACACACAAGGCTGTGGTAGCTCGGTGGTCTGTGGTTGTGTCAAGAAGGACATACGGTGTAAAAACAATTGCAAAGTCTTTATGCGAGTTCGTTTGCTATGGCAACGATTGAAGAAGGGAGCAGCCAGAAAAAATAAATAGATAAAAAAATGTAGTAGAAATAGAACAAGCTTAAATGTGCAGAACTAAGATGAAAACATAACAAGCTGAAATTATCAGAATGTATTTACAAAAAGCACAAAAATGTACTTAGCAGAAATAATCCAAAAGAATCACAAAACAGCTGAAACAAACCCAGCTGAAAGTAGCTGAAACAATGTTTAATTGTTCATAAGGAATCTAAAAGAAGCTGAACCAGAGCATAATGTGAGAGGAGCAGTAAAAGGTTGTAAACAGATCTAAAGATTTGATGGATTCAAAATGAGCTCAATTCATTTTCTGTGAAAAATAAAAAATAAATAAAATGGCAGAAAAGGCTAAATACTTTGAAAAGCTAAAATTGCACCAATACCAAAGGTCATAGCAGGATTTTCCTGAAAGACCTGAACGTTCTGATATAGAATGTGTTGAAACAGACTGAAAACTGCCGGACGAGAATTGCGCCGAAAAAAGTATTGAACAAAAATGGATTACAATCGTGTGGATGCTTCATAAGCATTCACACAATCTAACAATTTTGCTGACGTTTTCTGACAATCAAACACCCCAAGTGGTACAAATTGTAGGTAAAACACTTTAATTGGGAGAGGAGGCAACAGGCAATAGAAAGACTACATGTGGAGGGACAGGGATGCTCACAGTGTCCACTGTCGGGCTTTTCTGTCATTAACATTAACTCAGTTGGTGCTATTTATAGTGGCCTAACCTTTTGTTCTCAGGCCTCCATCCAAGCACTCTCCCTCTCTGGCTCTGCTACTAAATGGCCTCCAGATCACCGCATCCCTTCTAGTCTGGAACTGGAAGTGATAATTATGCCGACTCTTCACTTCAGAATCTCCACTGTTGACCCTCCAGGGGCCACATTCTCATTTCAGGTGGCCTATGAATATGACAGCTATGGCCAAGTTTCAACAGTGAATTAGCTTTTCATCATCAAATGTTTCAAGCTTAGTTAATTTGAAAGGAGCCCCGTGACAGCAACTGTTGTGTCACGGCTGCATCTTTCCACAGTGCACTGTTTGTAGAGATAAGACAAACATTTTCCCCCAAGTTTGTCCACAATAATACCAAAAGTTTGCAATTTGATCAATGTCACAACTGTTTTCAGGATAATTCAATGTGATTTTAATTAAACTACAAAGCCTTGAGTACTGAAGCAGTGATGAAAGTTTAGCTACAAACCATTTTTGATGTACTGAGCAAACTGTCAGGTGGCTAGAAGTCCTTGTGCAGCAGCAAATTTTTCCTGGCTTGCTTTGAGTCCAGATGCCTCACGCCTCATGACAGCTGCACTTGTGGATGATCAATTTAACTAATAGACCAGTATTTAAATGCATCTGTTCAAAGGAGGCAGTTGCGCTCCAAATAGGCACATTGTAAGCTGCTGACATTTTCGCAGGAATGGAAAGCAGTAAAAATAAATAGGTGCCTGACGAACTCTGAAACAACTCGCAGAGGTGGATGCAAACTAAGATTTGGTGGCATTTTAAATCCCATATTTCTTTTCTCATTTGTAAGAACAAATAACTGCACACGGCTGTACACCAGGGAAGCGGTGGCATACAGAAGATGTTAATCTAGTTTCTAAGGAGCAAAGAAGTCTGTTTTATTGACCAGAAATATTGTAAATATGTGCAAATTTTAGCCTTTTAAAGACTAGATAGTCTATTGAAAACAGCTACGTAGCTTACCAAGACTTGTTTTAGAAAGAAACTTTGGTGTGGTAGTAGCCAAGATTTATTCCTAATAGATACTTGGAGCAATACACATTGTGCAATATTTTTACTTGAAACATTGGCATTAGCTGTTGTTGTCCACCTTGTCTGTCTGTTAGCTAAATATTTCATGAACCACTGGACTGATTTTATTTACATTTTAAAAGACTGATTATCTTTTTGAGTCACCCAAATACAATTTGGCCAACGCAGCAAAGTTCACAGCAATTAAGCTTAAACCTGACGTGGTGGTAGCTGAGCGTTATTCCCTACACAGACTCTGAGCTCTGTGCTATGCATGGTGAGACATATTTGCTTAAAACATTCAAAGTCTAAGGCTAAACAGTTTTAACCAACACCAAAAAAAAAAAAAAAAAAAAGTCTTAATGTGCTGGATATTGAGCTGAATTTACTATAATTCACTAAATATAAATACATAAATGAATAAATAAACAATACTAATATTCAGAACACAGCTATAAGCAGTGAAGACTGCATGATATACTTTATAAACAAAAAAAATGAGATAGGGAGAAAATTCAATCCATCCTTCCTACTATCACCTCTGGTTCTGTGTCGGACTACTTTAAAAATGCCACTAGAACCTGATTTTTGTTGGGACTGTTTTTGTCCAGTTGAGCTCTCTGAATTGTCAAAAAATAATAGCTTCATCCAAACCATCCATGTCTGCTGGATCTCTTCCCAACAAGACTATTTAAAGAGGTAGTTCCCTTAAATACTATACACATTTTGGATCTGCTTAATTTGTCTCTAATAAGCTTTAAGATTGCTATAATTTAAACTTTACTTAAGAAGCATAGCCTTGACTTAGGAATCCTAGCCAATTATAGACCTATATCTAACTTAACTTTAATCTAAAAACTTCTAGAGAAAATAGAAGCAAGTCAGTTGCGTGAACATCTGCAAATAAATAGCCTGTTTGAAAGAGTTTCAGTCAGCTTTTAGAGCTCACCACAGCACTGAATCTGCACTGATGAAAGTTACCAATGATATTCTCATGGCCTTAGACAATGGACTTGTGTCTACACTGGTCCCGTTAGACCTCAGTGCTGCATTTGATACAGTTGATCACACTATTCTGCTACAGAGAATTGAATATAATATTGGGATTACAGGAACAGCTCTAAAGTGGTATCATATTCATCTAATAGATTCAAATTTGTAAATGTAATTAATCAATCTTCTTCATACACCAAAGTTAGTCAAGGAGTTCCTCAGGGTTCAGTGCTTGGACTCGTGCTCTTTACCTTATACATGCTTAATTAGGGTAAAGTTACATGGGATACATTTTCATTGTTATGCTGATGATACAGTTATATTTGTCCATAAAACCCTATGAATCCTATCAGTTACTTAGACTACAAGCATGTCTCAATTATATATAAACCTGGATGACCCTTAATTTTCTGCTTTTATACTCAGACAAGAAAGCAAATGTCTTTAACTATTATATGGGATTGTGTGTTTACACGATTTTACCAAAATAGCTACAACTGCATCCTTTCTCAGCATCACATGATCTTAGCTTAAATCTCTTGCATGAATAGCAGCGGGCAACAAGCATTTCTTCAAGGAACTCAAGGCCACTATTTTCTAAATTGTATTTGCTAATATTCCTCTATTTTTCTAGTTTTGCTCGAGTGCTTTTTCTTTATTATGTTTGCTATTTTTATGCTCAGCATCCACTTCATCACCTCTCGGCCATTTCTAAGTGCTGTGTTTTACCATGCTTATTATCATTCTGGAAAGAGGTAATGGATGGACGGAAGGGAGGGAGGAAAAAGAAAAAAAAAAAAACAACCTAATAACAAAACAGTCATGAAGGGAGATGCAGTGCAGCCTGTACAACAAATCAGCATTATTTTGTATGCATAGAGTGACCACAGCTATTGTGTCATAAATTGGCATGTGGCAGTAGGCCAGCAGTGCATTGCATTAGTTAGATGCCCTCAGTGTAATAAAATGCAGTGGAAGAAAAGAGTGGGGGAATGGAGGCGCTTTCTGTAGATTGCGATCTTAAAACAGAAGCCTGCTGAACAATATATCTGAGGCAGGAGCTCCGACCAGCCAAGATTGTATCAGCGTGCAGGATTACATTGAACTAAATGAGATGACATTCACTTTGACAATTAATTTCCTCCTGTTGTACGCATATAGGAGTGGGAGAAAATGTATCAAGCTAGAGGCCAGCAGTAGGTTAAAAAAATGAAATGACTAAACTTACATTTGTAATTTCATGCAAGCTCTTAAATGTGTCGAGAACACTAAATAAGTGTTTCCTACTTTGGGAAGCCTTTTGGTACAATTCAGCCTGTTTTCTGCATTGGAAAAAAACATCTAATATTGTTCACCAGGAGCAAAACTGACGTTAAGAGTAGAACTTACAAATCCTTCCATTGATTTATTGAGAATGGGTATGAGAAAGAAAAGCCTTGAATGTATTTTGAAAAAAAAAAAAATAAATAAATAAATAAATAAATAAATAAATACAGACACGGGTTTGAAGGCTGGTTAAAGACATGTTGCATAGCACTTTGTTGGGACCAGACATTTAGTCTTTGTCTGTGTCTCTTTCCTGTCCTCTCCAGCCGGTTGAGGCAGATGGCTGTTTATGCTGAGCCTGGTTCTGCTGCAGGACTTTTTCCTGGTAAAAGGGAGTTATTTCTCTCCACTGTCGCCAATGTGCTGCTGAGGATGGAAGATTGTGGCAAACTAAAGATTTAATTAAAACAAATCATGACAAATCGTTTTTACCAATTGGGATTTCACAGTTTTGGGTGACTTTTGTTGTGAATTGGTGCTGTATTAATAAATTAATCAAATGGTTTACATTTTTGCTTTTATTTTACTTTATGACTACCAGGAACATCAGTAGAACCGGCATTCAACTGACAAATTAGGAGAAGGAATTGTTTGTCTGTAAATGTTTTAACTGAGGAATATTTTAATTAATTTATTTATGACAGAGTTAACTTTTTCTGTTTTTTTTGTGAATGTTCTGTAACCTCTGCTGCCGGTTTTGGCCACAATTCTCTTGCAAAAGAGATTTTTAATCTCAATAGGATTTTCCTGGTGAAATAAAGGTTAAATAAATAAATGATAAATAAATAAATAACTATTTATTCAGTATGCTGACACAAACTGGTATGGTAATACTTGATTATGATAGTTTATGATACTTTATAACTAAAATTCCATGGTTCAATGATTTATTTTTTCACATTGATATTCTCCACACTGCACAATTTTGTCGCAATAAATGTTCTCCACTTAAAATCTGTAGCTAATTTCTAAAAACACAGAACTGAAACTAATGCAGAAATGCCCTTTTTGCCACAATTTTACTCAAAGATGTAGAAAAATGCCTGTATCGATCAAATTGGGAGAATAATATGCATGATCACATGTACATTTTTGTGCAATTATTACTGCTAGAGTAAGTGTTGTGACTGACTAATATGGCACACATGCAAAACATTCAACCTTTATTTCTACATGTTAGTCTCCATTGAGTCATGAGAACTCATTTTCAATAGAGACCTATTTTAAACAAAACCACAGATAAGGTAAAGACAATAAAACATGTAAGAGTTATGCTGATTGTAGGCATCTACACACCAACCAAGATGAATGAAGTGAACTAACAGGCAGAAAAAAAGGGGTTACAGTTTATGGTGGATGATTCCAGGTCAAGAAAACGGCACTAAATGATCACCATCAAGTCGGGGTATCTGCCATCGTTAATGTAAAAACTAGATGTGGAAAGAGTACTGAAAATGTATACTCAAGTATAAGTATTGTTGTGCTGCTTAAATTGTACTTAATTACATGTAAAGTACTGGTGATATAAAAAAAATACTTAAGTAAAAGTACAAAGTACTCTTCTCAAAAACTACTCAGAGCATTAATTACTTTTTAAGCAATAGATGTTTTGTTGTGTTGTCAATAGAACACATTCAGTTTGACTTACTGTACAGGTAGTCCTCGGGTTACAACGGTCTCGGGTTACGGCGTTTCGAGCTTACGACGCATCTCCCTTATTCACGTTACATGGTTACGTCAGTTTTACGTCGGTTTTACGTCGGTTTTACGTCGGTTTTACGTCGGTTTTACGTCGGTTTTACGTCG
>JARVLU010000001.1:19751568-19764371 GCA_031762415.1 Simpsonichthys santanae
ACATAAAATGCTGCATAAAAAAGTCAACGTGAGGTGTGATGACGTCACTGGGGGCGGCGCCGTAAGTCCAAAATGCCGTAAGTCGATGGCGCCGTAAGTCGGGGACCACCTGTATTTGGTAATAACATTTTGGTAATAAAATTTTTTTCATAGTCTGACCATCCCCTTTTTTATTTTTGGTTGCAGTTGTTTCTGTCAATGCAATATTGTTCTAGTCTGTAGTCTTGCCAGGGTCATTTTTTTTTTTTTTTTAATTTTTGTTGCATTCTCACTTTATGTTTCTTAAATTTATGTTTTGTGGTTTCTGTATTGGATTTTGATGGGAAGATCTTGCTTTGTGTTACTCACCCTCCACACTCAAGCCCGTTTTTCTTTTTTTTTCTTAAACACCATACATACATTGAATCCAGTCTTACGTCCTTGGCATATATTATTTCTGGATTCACTGAACCCAGGAAATGAGTTGTGTCGTTACAAATATCACAGTAGGGGGTGACCAAAAACCAAAAACATGCATGTTTTTGGTCTATGGGAGGAAACCGGAGTACCTGAAGAAAACCCATACATGCCTGAGAGAACATGCAAGCTCCACCTAGAAAGGCCACCGGCTGGGATTTGAACCAGGGCGGCCTGCTTGCTGAGAAGCAACAGCTTTACCAACTGTGCCACCCCATAATTGTTGATCTTAATGTTAATTTAAAAACTTTTTCTTCCTTAGAAATACTGATTACATGGTTATTCACTTGCTGCTAGCAGTAGCACTTTCAGTCCAGCCTCAGGCACTACCTGTAGAAATACCTTTATTTCTGTTTTGATGCAAAACAGTTGACAAAGTAAAGTTCATAAAATATTATTTGCATGTACCACACCTCAGATAAAGAAGTTCAAGTACCTGGGCCTTGTTCTCAAGTGATAATAGGATGCTGGAGATAGACTGACAAATTGGGGCCTTGTCCTTAGTAATGATGGCGTTGCTCCGTTCAGTTGTGGTGAAGAAAGAATAGGTCAAAAGGCAAAGCTTTCTGTCAATGTTAATGAGTCATTGAGGCTCACTGAGGCTCTAACCTATATACATAAAAGTGGAATGGATGTTCTAACTCTCACCTGCAGTCATGAGGTTTTGGATCATTACTTAAAGAATGGTACTTCATACCACCAAAATGAACTTCATTCGTAGAGTGGCTGGGCTTAGTCTTAGAAACAAGGTGAGAAGCTCTGCCATCTAGGGGGTGGGGGGCTCGGAGTATAACCGCTGCTCATCTGTATTGAAATGTCAGATGCGGTGGTTCGGACATCTAATTAGGATGCCTCCTGGTTGTCTCCCTTTAGAGGTTCTCCAGGCATGTCCTTCTGGGACGAGGCCCCGGAGAAGACCCAGAACTTGCTGGAGGACTTGTGTATTAGTTTTGCCTCCATTCTGGACCTACCATTCTGTGTCTCTTTCTCCTTCCTGTCCTCTCAATCCTAGCTAGTCGAAGCAGATGGCCGCTTGTCCTGAGCCTAGTTCTGCTGGAAGTTTCTTCCTCTTCCATGTCCCGTTGCCTGTTTATTGCTCCTGCCCAAGTTGGCGAGGCGACAGACGCACAGCACACATAGACAAATACATATACGTCTGTGGGCACGCACCCCAAACACTCATACCGTGGCTGACCAGTAGGGGGCTCCACTCACAAGCAGATGTCAGGATGTTTTGTTTTTTTAAGTATGTAGAAAAAATACATGTGCAAAATGTATTTTTTTATCAGAACTTAAAAGTATGTTATTCAAAGTGTTTAGCATAATTTTGCTGTTGTTAATGTGAATTTAGATAAGATATGCATTTTTACAGAGTTTATTCTGCCCCCTAGAGTGTGAGGCAGGGATTGCCATCAAGCAATGTCGTGTTTACGGTTCCCCATGAGAGGTAGATAATAAATGCTGATGGCTGTAGGCAGGAAGGATCTCTTGTAAAGGTCTATCCCACAGTGGATCGGAAGAAACTGGCCACAGATGCCATCTGATCCATCCATCCAGACTCGGCTGGCATCTCAGTTACCCCGGGATGTAGGACCGCCCAAATGCTGGGCAGAACTCCTACCAGAGCGATGGCCACTCCTCCCAGCAGCATGCTGAGCTCATCGTCACTGCGGACAGCCAACTGTAGGTGCCGAGGTACGATCATGTCCTTCCGCTGTCATGAGCCGTGTTTTTTGCTAGTTCCAGGATCTCAGTGGTCAGGCACTCGAGCACAGCCGGCAGGTAGATGATAATGTGTCCACACAGCATGTTGTTCAACTCATTTGAGATTTGGAGCTGTAGTTGAGATATTATTTGAGCTTTTGAGATGTTAATCAGCTGCTGTTGGTTGTGAATAACTGCCATGTTGCCATGGTTTCGCATCATAACAAATGTCCAAAACTAAAAAAAAGTTTCAGTAAAAATCCTTCCAGCTGCACAGCATCCGAAACCAGAGGAAACACTCATGGGCCGGGATGGTGTAGAGGCAGGGCAGCCGGCTCAGGACCGGAAGGTCCCTGGTTCGATCCCCAGTCACTGCATACCTCGTTGTGTCCCTGGGCAAGACACTTAACCCCGAGTTGCTCCCGGTAGGACTGGCTGGCGCCTTGCATGGCAGCCACCACTACCGGTGTATGAATGGGTGGATGGTTGGTACTGTGAAGCGCTTTGGGGTTCCTCATGGGGGCTAGAAAGCGCTATATAAGTAAGCTCCATTTACCATTTACCATAAAAAAGTGATTTACATCCAGCAAAAGAGGAATTAAAGTTTCCAAAATCTAAATCTCGGAATGAATGTAACAGATCTACTCTAACATGCAGCCACCTTGAGTGGCGCAATTCTGGAAATTCTGATCTCGAGTTTCCCAGATCCTAATGCACTGAAATTTTTCTAAACTAATTTTAAAGTGTACAATATCCAGAATGTTCTTTTCTATGGAGATCACAGGCATCAGACAGCTCTTTTGAAAGTTGACCTTATAGACTTATTTTCCCAATTTTTTTAAGCAAAGTAAGTAATTCGGGGATACTGGTAAGGGGGGTTGATATGTAGAAAAACACGTCATCCACATATAAAGAAACTTTGTGCTTCATACCTAGTCGATTTATTCCCTTAATGACGGAGTTCTGTCACAAAGTTACAGCCAATGGTTCTATCGTCACTGCAAATAGAAATGGTGAAAGTGGGCACCCCTGTCTTGTACCCCACTGCAGTTCAAAATAGGGAGATATGTTACAGTTAGTGTGGACCACCGCCATTGGGGAGTTATATAACAGCCTCACCCAGGTAGTCCCACTCCACCTGATCAAATGCTTTGACTTGGTCACAGGTGTGTTCAGGCGCACTAGGAGTGCACAGCATATTACGTAACTGTCATACATTGACAAACAAAAACTGATGGTTTTTAAGAAAAGAAAAAGTCATTAAAAAAGAAAAACAATTGTGCAAGAAAATCAAGAAACTATACCCCATTTGTTGTTTTATCATGTTATATTTTAATTTCTGCAGAGACAAAAATGACAAGCAGTATATTTACACAAACCTGTACAAAAGCAAAAATTAAATTATGTAAAATATCTCATAAATAGAAGTGGACTTGCGTTCAATACACTTTGCCATGTTCAGCTAAGCTGCGTGCATAGTGACTCATATTAAACAATGATATTTGTTCCTCAGTTTCTATATCAACATCCAAGTCGCAGGACAAATAGTAATGGGTAATATTACAAAATCTCATTACACACTGTGAATGCTTTACGGGTACAGGAGAGCGGCCTCCGAGCGCATACCTCAGGTGGGTCAACCTCGTGCTTTTAGTCAAGCATTGGGAATTCGAGCGCCCACTATACGGTAGGTTTTTGTCAGTGCATCAGCAATTAACAGCCCGCCGAGCCTATCACAGCTCAGAAGAAGACAGTGTACTGTAGATTGCATTGCACTCAATATTGTTGCAACATTGCTTTAATTTCTCTTCTTTTACGCTCACAAGTTTCTGTCTCCCCTTTATCTGATGTAGAAATTCAAAGCACCACCTTGCAGTATCACAGCAAAGCCTGCAGCGTGCTTATTTGTCAGGCAGGGTTTCATCATCGTCATCTCTAGATATGCATAAACCGTAAAGTTGCACAACACATCCCGAGGTGTGTATTCTGTCAGCTGCTCTCCCTTACAGCCCCTCAAACCACCCCCCACCCCACCACACACACACCCTTCCTGTATTCATGCCTCCTAGTAAACTGTCACATTAGCATCTTTATCTCTCAGCTCCCTCAACTCAAAGCAGTCAAATGTCTCCAGGCTTTTTATTTCCCTATATTTCCTGTCCTGTATCGTTTAGGGCTTTTGTACTCAGTCCTGGACCTTGTTTCATGCACAAATAAGGTTACTTTACCTTTTGATGACACATGTACATGAGCAAAACACAACCAAAATAAAAAGTCCATTACTGTATATCATTATTATTTCCACCAACAAACAACTTCTTGAATGGGCCAATATTCAAAAGCTATGAATGGGTATTTGAATAAGGTAATTGATCCAACTGAGCAACAGCTATTGAAGTGTCAAATCCATGGGTTCACTGATATTTAGCCAGTCGTCCTCTATGCAACACATAAAAAAAAGTAAAGAAAACAAAAAATGTTTGACATCATGGGATTTCATCTAAGATATGCAAATGTAGTCCAGTCCTTAAATGCCACCCCATCTACTTTTCTGAGCATGTCAGTGTAATTATTTATGCACCATTCCAAACCAACATTTAATCATACCGATTGGTATAAAAAGGCACAATTGCATATTTGCATTCACTCTGTTTTTCATGATTTTTTTTTTCTTTTTTGTTTCAGAAGCACTATAAATATACAAAGTGACACAATATAAAGAAAATAAAGTCAAACATACAATGTTTTTCATGATCCTTTCCACAGTTTTGCCTGTTACGGTGTAATAAATCAATGGGTACAATTTTAAATGAGTAAAAACAAACTAAGGTTCAGCAATGACTACAATTTTTCAATAGTAAAAAAAAAAGTCATTTGGTAAAACTATTTAATAGTTGAACATTTATTGGATTATTTTAATCAATGGGTAACACTAGTCAATTGGTCTAATCAATCGATGAGTAACGATAATTAATTTGTAAAATACAAAATGAGCATCAATGGGTAAAAGTAAATAACTGGCAAAATCTGTCATTGGGCAAAATATAGGCTTACAAATCTAATCTAATGATATACTATGACATTAAAAAAACTTTTTAAATGTTTGCGATTTGAAAGACAATCAATATTTTGTATAAAAAATGGACTGAAAAATGAAACTGTATAGTATTTTTTTGATGTTTTACATGGGTAATGTGTCTTCAAGTACAAACGAATGCAAGCAACAAGATGGGTTTCCATGTTTACAGGTAAACATTTTTTTTTTGTACATTTTGTTTTACAGATTTTTTTGTCCTCTTTCTCAGTTAAGTGAAGTAAGTTCCCATTAAACGTGCAAGTAAAAAGTAAATATTCATGTATACAGTTGATAAGTATAGGAGCACTTTCTTTCACAAGTAGTACTTACAGACTATAGATTGCCGGAGTGCATTAAAAAAAGCACCTCCAGTCAAACCAAAAAGGAGTTTTGCTAAAATACAAAAAAAGTTCCATTGCATCTGATAATCTTTTTTAATTACAGGAATGAGACTTGTGCCTGTGCAGTAGCAAAAAAAAAAAAAAACCAGGAGGCACAACATCTCAATACTGGAGTGTTATGCATCAGCTGAGTGTTTCACGGATGTTTTGTTAAGACATCACATTCTTATCATTCAATCCTTCATTAGAAAAAGAAAAGTTATACATAGGCAAAGTTCTCCCAGAAAGCTTCTTTCTTTATGGGTGAAATGGGAATGCGCCATCTGGTTTGGGGAAGTGTGGTTTCACTTTGACAGCCATTTATCAGCGCAAAATCAGAACCAGTGTCTTCTTGTACAAAAAAGTTGCTTTTTGATTGTTCTTTACAGAGCTGATTCTTACATTCATGCAAAGAAAAGCAACAACTATAAGTGTTTAAATGATTCTTTGACAGAGATGCATGTGGGCCAATGTCATCTTGAAGGCTTTAAGAAAGAGTGAAAAAAGAGGTTGATGCTTAATGTTGGCCGCATGTACATTATGCTATTTATTGCTCGGTCCTATAACGCAAATACAAAAATAAATAAAAAATATTTTAAAACACTGTCCTTGCAACTGTTTAAGAGCAGCTCTGCCATCATTATGCTTTTAGTCTATGATGGATGCACTGTATAGACATATGGGTCAACACACAGTGCATTGCAATCTTATTCAAAAGACCATGTTAACCCAGAATTTTAATCAGTATAGCAGTAGGAGCCTTCTCGGTTAATCTGTTTCTGCATTTACGTGTGGGTCTCCATGCTTGCTTTACCAAAACAGATATTCTAACTTGGTATAATACCATCTCATTAGTATGACCCGAAATAAAAATTAAATAAATAAATTGAAAAAACTCCATGCTTTTCGAGTTGATGTGATTGTAGGCATAAGGTCTTGCATTTATCAAGAGGCATAAGTCTCATTGTCGCCAACCAAAGACAAATAATGAAAAAAAGTGTGTAAAGATAGGAATTGGGAACAAAAGAGTATGGGAGCAGTTAGCACTGTCACTAAAGTCCAATGCTATGTACAATGATTGACACCTGTGAGAAGCGCTCGCGCTGTTGGTCAGTCAACACAAAGTTCACTGTAGTCTGTAAGTCCGGTTGTGGTTCAGCCAAAGTGTAGTTGCAGCAAATTCCTTTGGCTCCCATTTCTCCCCCAAGTCTCCATATCAAAAAAGAGGACAGAGTGTTTTAAAGCTTAGTCTTTTCCAATCCTTTTTAGGACTCACATTTGGTCAACTTCTGGTTTGCAACTTCAACTGCAAACATTCAAGATGACAGATTTCATGGTCCAGTGTGGTCAATCAGAAGAATCCATTCACCACAGAGCATCTTGGCCAGACTGTTTCTTGCATTGTTCTAAAACAAAAAGGCATATCCAGAGTCACTAAAAAAAAAAATTCAGAGCAGTTTTGTAGTACAGCTTTGATTTTAGAAAACAAACCAAAAAAAAAAGGAGGGGAAATATGGGCTCATTTATACATTGTTTTCTGAAAGTGAAGGCCCCCTGATGGGAACATGGATTACTCATGCGTGTGCTGTATATCTAAAATGAGTTGATTTACTGTACAGATTGACTGTCAGGCAGCAGACTCTCCCAAAAGCACAACTTGTCAGTGGAATAGTTTCTCCTCCTCTACTTTTCCTCAATAGGGCCAGAATTAGCACTCAAAAATGGTACTATGTTTGTATATCCACTCAGATTTTACATCAAGAAGTCTTTTTTGTAAAAGTCTATGGAGAAGGTTTAGTCCTACTCTGTGTGGCCAAAAACATCTAGAGCTGTAACATGTATGGGTAAGCAGCTATCCTTAGTAATGGGTTTAAACGCCACAAGTTGTGGCACTTGAGCTTCACGTAGGACTTCAAGCTCACAGGTACACCTCCCGTCGTGTCAAGGTACCGCAGGACGTTGGCTTGTATTCCCCAGTGGGTGCAAGGGGGATCTCCTCAGTGGGGTGTCCCAGTGTCTCCTCAACACCTCCTGGGGAGACGTAGGAAGGCGAGCCGAAGGCCTCGTAGGAGGAAGAGGAGGAGGCCATCTTCTTGTTGAGCAGGTTACGGTTGCGGTCTCCCATCATGTGAGCGGCTGCAGGGTCCCCGTTGGCCATGGCGGCCATGGCGAGGGTCTCTTGGCTGCCAGGCTGCTCGACGCTACTGCTGCTGCTGCCATTTCCAGTCATGAAAGTGGAAAGCTTTGGTTGTTGGGGGTTGGAGGTCGACTTGGACGGCCGTCGCTCTGGCGACGTGCGCACAGGCATCCAGCAGGAGTCCGAGTGGCCATACTCGTTGCACTCCCTGGTGCACTTGCCAGTCATGGCTACGTCAGGCAACGGCCGGGAGTCTACGGGAAGAAGAGAAGAGGGGAAAGTAAGTCATTTCAGTTTATTTGATTACAAAGAGAAATGTACTGAATGAAAACTAAAATTGGGTGTCTGTTGTGGTATGTTCCATGATTTGGCTACTAAAGCCTATATACATTTTTCTCCTAATCATGTCATTACCACAGCTAAAGTTCAATATAAAAAAATAGGAAGCATTAGGAAATAAAATGTCACAATGATAACCAGGCACACATTTCGACAGCTTATGAAAACTCTAACGTTTAGTGCTAGTGAACATACAACAAATCTGTCACCAACAAAACTGCATTTGTTTTCATGCAGAAACAATACCACGTGACAAAAAGAGCAACAAATAACAATGAAAAGAAGACACTATCGCTAACACAACAGCCTCCAACTAAAAAAAAAAAAAAATTGTGGAGTGAATCAGAGTTGAAATAATGTCATGCTTCAAAATGCATTTGTGCGGAGAGGGGAAAAGGTAGGATGTGAGGGAGGGGGGTATAGGAGGCAGCCATGTTAAAGTGAAGAGGTCAGTTTGTGTTTTCAGCTTTGCCTCATTTAAAATTTAAGCTGCTCTGTGTGAGTGTGCTTGCTAGGTCGGAGTACCATCAACACCCTGTGTTCCTGCTTTGTTGATTGACAGACAACAATCACGTTCTCATCTAAGTAGCTTAATAGCTTTGTGAAGGCTCAAGCACTCGGATTTCCTCTTAAATCCACTAATAGTGGTGTTAACCAATTACCTATCTGAGCACTAGCCTCAGATTAACTGCGTTTATCGCATTATTGTAGAAATCAAATTATGCGCTTACGATGCCACATCGGGAAAAACAGGTTAGCCAGGTAACTTAGGGCCTTTTTGCTGTACCGTAACACTTTGTGATAGATGACCGCTATTTAAAGCAAGGATGCAAACCAAAGCTGAACTGGTCAAACTTAAAGCTGAAACTGTTAGGAGGGAGGAAACAAGGAGTCTTAGCCACAGAACGA
This sequence comes from Simpsonichthys santanae, assembly GCA_031762415.1. Classification (NCBI taxonomy): domain Eukaryota; kingdom Metazoa; phylum Chordata; class Actinopteri; order Cyprinodontiformes; family Rivulidae; genus Simpsonichthys; species Simpsonichthys santanae. The sequence goes on from JARVLU010000001.1 coordinate 19,760,570, forward strand.
AAGCCTTGAAATGACACAGTGCCAAAGGTATTACGACTAATGTGTCAGGGATGTTAAGTTAAATGTGCTTTTATATTAATGGCCTGATGAGAAAGCAAAGTCAAGCAAAAGCAAAAGTGAGTGCAAACCAAGCCAAGCATGCCTTTGCTCAGAGAAAAAAATAAATAAAAAAATAAAGGGTTTTGACCACGGCTTACTTTTATTGCTCTTTATCTCCTGTAAAAGAAAAAAATAATGTAAAAAAAAAAAAAAGGAATCATTTTTTTTACTCTTTAACATCTGCAGTAATAGATGTACTGTATGACACGGGGTTAGCAACACTGATACCGGAACTAAAAATGTTGATAAAGACGTGAAACACATGATCGAGGTCACAATGCAACTGAGACGACGACAGCAAAGTGAGACAAGACATGGAACAAAAGAATGAGAATCTCCTGAGGTTCTGCGGAATGAATTGTCAATCAACAAACCAATTATTTCCTTCACTATGACAACCTTTTTTTTTTTTCTAAACAACAGTCAATACTATTCAAGAGTGCCATTCCTTCGTTAGTCTACTGGAAATCTTAGCCTTTGCTTTTCGAATCCATTTCCATGTCAGAAGTTGCCTTCTAAACACTAACTACTGTGATGACTGCCTGTCACAATTTAGCTAATGCTTTAGAGACAGACTGCAACTCATTTTGACTATCAGATAACCTGCCCCCAAAACGCTAAGTGATTCACTTTCATGATTTGCAAAGAGATGAAAAGTAAAAATGATAATAATAAAGAAACAGAAAAAAAAAGATATGTAACGCAATCACAATTAACATGCCAGCTGATATGATGAAAATGACAACTGTGGCTTTGGATCACAGCATGTCTCTCCCTCCTTTCCCCCCTCTGCTTCAGATTGACAAGCACAGCCATCAAAGAGACGAGCAGATACCAGGTACGGCCTGCCTCTCTCATTTACTCCCAACAATTGAGCCGTCAGTCTACCAACAATGCATCACAACTCTCCTGAGACATGTGCCCTGCTCCTAGATGCTCTTCCATTTTGCTTTCTAGATATTACCGGTAAGACAAGGTAGTAATAGTAGTAATAAACAGCAGGCAGTATAAATTACTTCATTCTGCTCTCTTGTATAGGCAGCGAACCATTAGCACCATCTTTCTGTTGGTTATTCAGAAGAAGAGGATAGTCAATAACCGGTGTATTGCACATGTTAATAGATTTTCAAGCTATAATCCACATATTCCACTGGGGTAATACATTGGGCTACTAGTTCTGAGCGAAAATGTCTTTTACTCCACATTCTATCTCTACTCAAAGTTTAACCTCTCCGAGTTTGGGCCGTGTATAACATGAAACGCACCGGTCCTGTAGTTTTTGATGAGCAAATGTACTATATCACTGGGCTAAGACTGATGGCAACTTGATGGCAAATTGGCATTTGCAATGCAGTCTCCAAAATGTCTCAGAATTTTTGGCATCCTTGCATGAGTGGCAGGGGATTGCAGTTTGGTTGCTTGGATCTTGAACATTTTCCAAAAAGATGTGCTGCACATTTTCTATTAAAATACAGTAGTCGGAAAGTTGTCATGGGCATCTGAAACCCATTATAATCACTTTTAAATCAAATATATGTATATTCTAGTGTGCTGAATTTGTATTTTGAGACTTGCACAATACTTTTCTTTTGGCATAAGATGTGAGGCTATACTAAATTTCCAGATTTAGAAACTATGCCATTGATAGACAATTAATAAAAGATCTGGTCCCAATCTGCCTTCATTTCCTAGTCATTGCACATCTTGTGGTGTCTTTCAGCAATGCACCCTATCCCCAAATGCTCTCGGGGCGCTTTTAATAGCTGCCCACTGCACCACCTGGTGGTGGATGGGTTAAATGCAGAAAGCCAAATTCGCCATTTTATGGAAACATACAATTATGACAATACATAACACATTATTATTATTATTATTTCAAAAGTGTGCTCTAGCAGACATCTGCATTGCTCAGTGATCACAAATACCCATAATTTGGTAAGACTGCAACAGAAAATTTGCCTATTTTCTCACAATTATGAGATGTCAACTAATGTAACAAGATATGCAAATATACGCTACTATTAAGAAATACATGGGCTCCAAGTGAAATACTGGCTGCAACATGTGGGGTTAAATTCACCAACTACTGCCTGCAAGAGAGGTAGTCACAGAGCTAAAAACCTTAGGTGTTTGTAAGGGTAAGCTGGCATCACAACTCAAGGGTATAATGTAGAGATGCAAGACTCAGCTGTAGGCTACAGAATATTTTTCAACACATTTATACACAACCCATACCAGTGTCCTTAAATTATACATTATGCCTCCTATGGTTCAACTATTCACACTTCATTGTGTAAAGTTACATCATCACCAGTGCATTTGTGTACTCCTACCCAAAGACTATTTTGTCTTGCTTGATTCACCCCTAAAGGTGTGAGAAAGTATTACAAAAGCAATTGCTTAAAAATGTAAAAGATAAACTGATTTTGAATAAAAACATTCATTTGATGAAGACACATGTTTGCTTCACGCATATCTATAAGCCCTTTCAAGACCTAGTTCAAAAATAGGGATGTAAAAAACATCTTTAAAGAAGTATCCCTAGAGGGCATGCAACCCAGTATCGGACTTTTGTTACCTATACAAAACCTCCCAAGCCTGCAATACAACCATAACATAGCACAATACAAGTGGGTCTCTCTGCCAAGTCAATAAAGCCCTGATACAATGGTGAAAAACAAACAAGGGGGCGTCTTCATCCAATGTTAAATTCTAGAGTCAAACCTTAATAATAGCAAGTTTTGGTGATGCAACACAGTTATAACATGGGTCCTACAGGTAGGGCCTGCTTCCTTCATCCCTGAAGACAGCAGCTTTTAGCTAAGTGACATGAGGTCTTTACATAGAGGCAGCTAATAGACCACTTATATTTACTCAAAAGAGGATTCTGATAAATTAAGGGGGATGTTGATGCTGAATAAATACGTGATTAACATTAGCTTGGAGGGAGAATTGGTATAAAGATGAGTGGCGGCTTCAGCTAAGATAGTGTGCACTTCTATGGTGATAATTATGCAATGGCATCTCTGTAGAGCAAAGCTGTGAGATAATAGACCCCTATGCTGTTGTGTTTAAACAGTTTAATAATTCTATAGTGAAGACTTTCTTTATTAGAGATAGACAATGGCTGAAAGTAGGCCAGTGGTTGCACCATTTGAGCTGTGGCTATTCTTAACTGTATTCAGTCAACTACCCAATCAGATGACAGGCTCACACTTGGTCTTCAAAGAAACTCCTTCTGTTGGGATTCAGCAGCCATAAGCTGAGAGTGCTTTAGCGTTTGATAGAAATTCAATGTGGTGGTGATACAAATATATAGATAGAGGTTGACCAATTATTAGGATCGTTCAGTGGCCAGTTCCGCTGCCATTGGTGTTTTGTTTTTCATTGTTCTTTTCATTCAAGGCAGCCTACTTCAGTTTAGTTGATTAAAGCCAGTTTGACTAATTAAATAAACTTGTCAATGCTTAAAATGTCATGAAACTATTGTTTTTTTTTTTTTTTTAAAGGTAATACTGCGTGATTAGAAACAACGTTTTGACGTGATAGACAGCATGCTGCTTGCACAGAATCAAACATTACCACCAAACATTCAAGAGTTTTTTATGAAAAGAATTAGTTGCTAAAATCTTAAGGGAATTGATATTTTTGTAAAACCGAAGTATAGAACAAGTTTAAGGGGTAGGTCTACTTCAGTACATGG
>JARVLU010000001.1:19792485-19808095 GCA_031762415.1 Simpsonichthys santanae
ACTCTCTGCATTTAACCCATCCACCACCAGGTGGTGCAGTGGGCAGCTATTGAAAGCGCCCGGGGGGCAATTTGGGATAAGGTGTGCTGGCCAAAGACACCACAAGGTATGTAGTGACCGGGGATCGAACCTGGGTCCTTCCGGTCCCAAGCTGTCTGCCCTGCCTCTACACCATCTTGGCCCCTTTATAGACTCCATACAGCACTCTGAGCCCATTTTAATTTTCTTACCCAATCAAAACTTTGCATTTTTAAATGTTTACTAGACTTGATACTTGCCAATTAAGACAATGTTGGTAAGTGTCAATATTTTAGAACTTCTGGGATTGTCAGTAAGTAAAAAGTTTAAATTGTTTGAAGGCCTGAAACACATCATTGGCTCATTAACATCGACAAGCTGACAAGCACACAAAAAAAGACAAAAATGACCTGAATACAGATATTTTAAATATAGATAAGTCAACTATGGACACAACTAAAGCTTTAGATAACGAACATGATGATAAAAGAAGAGTTCTACAAAGAATTGGCAGTCGTTGTTAGCAAATGACTTGTTGGTCTTTTTGCTAATTGAAGACAAACTGAAAATCAACTCTCAGACTTGAACATTAAGTAGCATAAATGTTAGCTCAACATTGAAAACTCCATAGAAAGGCTAATAAAGTTAGCATTGGGTTTTAACTAAATCAAATTTGCCCATTTGAAAATCAATTCCGAATTTTCCTTTTTTGCATTGGGATGTACAAAATGACTATAACCTCAACCGTGACAAATCACTCCCCTGTTCCTCTCTTCTCAGTGTCCTTAGTGTCTTGTTACCCTAGTATACGTTAAATGTTTTGATGAGAATCGTAGTGAAACTGATGGGATAAGATTCTAAACTACAAAAAGCTTGTCAGCTGAACCTGAAGACCTCCTTTGCGTGTTCTTTTTTTGGACTTTTGGCTATTAGTTATTTGGTTTCTTCCACACCCCTCTCAATACATCCAACTTTTCTGTCCAAAATATGAAGACTAGTGTCTTCCAAAGATTGTCCTTCATTCTTAAAATATAAGTGGACAGCTGAGTCCTGGCCTGACGAGTAGGCTCCCCTGTGTATTACAGAAGGCTTTACACTATATAGCGGATGTCTTCAGAAATAAGCTCTAATAGTGCATCTGTCCTACCATCTGAGGTCCAGGTCACATTGCCCCCTTCACTGCAACAACTGCCTGCTTGTTTTTCTGTTTTAAACTGGTATTTTCATGGTGAAAGATGCCTTTTTATCACCCCTGTACCACTAAACATATTTTCTCAAAGGGCAAAAAAAAAAAAGTCCTATTCATTTTGAAGGTCTCACCATAAACAATTAATGAATATGAGATAGTACCAGCATATTTCTCTAATTGTACCTTTTCTCTATTGGTTCCCTGTAGAATTCAAAGTAGAATATAAAATCTTACTTTTAATGTTCAAAACTCTTAACAACCAAGGTCCATCTTATATGAAATATTAATATTAATGAACAACAACATTGCACTGCTGCAGCTGGCTGTCTGCAATGACGAGGAGCTCAAAAAGCTGCTGAGAGGAGTGACCATCGCTTATGGAGGAGTTCTGCTCAACATTCATGCAGTCCTGCTGCCCCAAAAGACTGAGAAACCCGGCAAGTCCAAGTAGAGGAATCAACATCTGCAACCATTTACTTCAGATCCACTGTAAAACCAACCGCTACATAAGATCCTTCCTGCCCACATTTCATAGTGTACTTTGCACAAAAGTATTGCATTACAATAAGAAATGCAAAGGAAATAATTAGAACTGGATTTAAACCTGGATCTGAAATGGACTTACAAGTTGCACTTCTTTTGTTTTTGTTAATGTTCTATACTGCTGAGATGAATTTTGTTCTGAACTAGTATTATATAATGAACAGAAATGAGTTGGACTGATACGCCTGTCTTACGTTTTAAAGGTTGTTTCAACACATTTAAAAAAAAAAAAGAAACAATTTGGATATACCACTTTGCATGCACCGTCTGTACATTTTCCGTAAAACCCATTAAGGATAAAGCTATGATATGCATCTGCGAGTTTGCAGCAGTAAAACATGCACAAGATGGCCCACATCAGAACTAAAGGCCTATTTAAATTTTATATGCAGTGTTTAGCCTGCTTAAGCAGTTTACAAGGGCTTTCGACGTTCTCTCTGAAAGTGATCCAAATGAATCAAGCAGGGCGAGAGCCTAATGTAGAAAGATGGTTGGAGTCAGCGAGGGAAATCACAGCTTTTTTACCATGGACTCAAGCAGATCAGCGCCGTCTAGGTCAGCACATTTGAAGTTAAAATCAGTATTAAATGGGTCTTCAGACTCCCACAGATAAAGCCGACAGACACTGCTGACCTTTTCAAACTACACTGTCTGCAGTGAAGACGGGCCGTGACGCAGGAGAGTCTGAGCACCTGACCACCGAGGATGAAAATCCTAATTGAAACTTTTCCACTAGTTTTTTTTTTTTTTTTTGCTTTTTATTTTATTTTATTTTTTTATTATTAAGCCAAACTCTAAAGGAAAACAAAGGTTTAGTGTTAAATTGGATTTCATTTGTTTCCCATAATGTTTACAGCCGAGCAGAAGTAGGAGAGGTGGGTGGTATTTTCAATTCTTTAGTATATTTTTTCTACATCATGCAATTACATTTAATTACACAAGGGCATGTCTGAATCATCTGAAGTAGTATTTGCTGGCGAAACAGAACAGAAGAGGCCTGAGGCCGAAGGCCTAAGATGTCAGAACTGTATATGATTTAATGAACCCCCACCCCTCACTCCAAAGAGTTCAGCTAAAACCTGGAGCAGGAAAAACTCAGACGAGACAAATAAGGAAATTTAACTTAAAACCAGAAGCTTTTAAGCTTTTAAGTTGGAAAGTAAGATTTTTTTTTTATTGTCTGACACCATAATCATGTAATAGCTTATGTCAAGTCAAGTTGTATTTATTTGTCATATGCAAGGTTAATACAGGGTTAACAGTACAATGAAATCCTTCAGATGAGAAGAACAGATTTGACTAGCTAAATAAAATAACAAACCAACAAGAAAATACAAAAGCATGCAATAAGGGTACACAAAAAATGTACCAAAAAGTGAAATAGTAATTAAAATATTTAAAATGTCCTAAAGACATTTCTAGTAGAAATGTTGTGTCGCTCACCAACCAGTTTTGCTTCCCCGGCATGCTAATATTTTAGCAGTAGCCAGGCGGAAATACATAAGGTTGACATAGGTCGCACATGCACAGTCCGGTCAGTTTTCCATGATCAGAAAAAAATGAATAAATTAAGTGTTGACATGTGCACTATTCGGATTATGAATCGACATAAACCGCCCGTCTCATTCTGGTTACAAATCCTCTCGGATTGAGCAGAATCTATAAAAACAATCCGAGTGGGGCGTTTAGATGACAAATTTTTATTGCGAATGGCCGTTTAATCTGATTACTTATGTCCATGTAAACATAGCTATAATAACTGTTTAACCTTTGGAGTCAACCTGATTCAAGATGGACGACAAAGCTTACCATGCATGTGAAACACAAACATGTAGCCAGTGAATTTTACAGATAGTGTTCTGAAATGTTGTGTGGTAGTAGCTGAGAGTAATCCCTTTCACATACTCTAATGGAGCTCATAACATCTAGTTTTAAAAATTTAGCACGCAAGGAGACCAGCAACATGAATTCCTTCAAGAAACTTTCATTTATGACTAGAATTTGTGGAAGAGTCCGGCTCATCGTCTTCCCATAAATCTCATCCCATGGTATGAGTTATTTGTTTATGCATGACATCCCTTGGCCGGGGAAGATGTGTCAAGCGAGCAGGTGGGGCACTCATCAATGAAGACAATTAAACACCTCGACGGCACTCAGCCAACTCTTCTCCCTGTCCTTTGCATCTCTGTGCCCTTCCTCCCCCCTTCCCTGCCTCTTCGTCACGCTGTCCCTGACAGATGATAATTCAGCTGGAGTGGAAGGGGTCACGGCCTGACAGGGAAGGGCATAGTCAGCTGTGATAGCCATCGCCAGACGCAGACAGTCAACAAGAACTTGGTAGCACACAACAACAAAAACAAACTAACAGCAAAGATTATACTTAAAACCCTAGAAATCCTTGAAGGAATAAATATCACCCATCGCATTTGATGCTGGAGTTTTAGACTAAGACCATAATCTGATGAGAAATGAGTTGAAGCATTTTGTTAGAAAAAAAAAAAAAGTTACATACATGCTCTTAGCAGTCAGTAGATGACTAACAGCTACGACCACATCAAAATTTAGTCTAATAAATGTTAAACGGATGAGTTTGGGCCATTTTTGTGTTTATAAATATCAGTTAACTATAACTAGGCATGTCACAATAACAACTTTTGCTTGGCAATTAATTGTCTCTGAAATTATTGCGATAAACAATAATATTGTTTAAAATTTGACAATAAGTTTGTCAAATTTAAGAAGAATTTTTTTTTTTTTGTGTAGTACCTGTTTTGACCACTGGATGGTAGTAAAGACTGTTTGAACCAAAGGATAGATAGTGAGGGAGCAAGCAGCGTGTCTCTTAAAAAAAAGTGGGAGGGAGGCCCCTTGACGTGACATGGGCTGTCTCTCGTTCCGGTTTTTCAGTTCTCGAAATGGCAAACACTTGGTGTGGTTTGAGCTCTTTAGCATAGCATTTTTTAAAACAGATCTTAATTTAAAAATCAGTAAACAAGTTCTCAACTTCGTTTTGCTTCGATAAAAAAGTTTTTACACAAAGGCACAGTTTCAACAGTGAATTTTGGAGCTTCGACAAGACAAAGGTTTTTTTCCCCGAGGTCGGCCTGTTAGCTTAGCTTGTAGCTTAGCTTCTCAGCTTAACTGCTTTTAACCAACCCAAAAACACAATTTTCGGATGGTTAAAACAGATTTTAAAGAGGAAAGAGAAAGGGAGGGGTCTGTGAAGAGCACCGGAGTTGAGATTTTTGTCATCCAGTGTCCAGTAGAAAGAGAGAGGCACAAAAAACTGATAAAGCCGATAACCAATAATGAGGTCAATAATTTTCATTTTGCATGTGATTAATTGAGTTATTGTGACAGGCCTAGCTATAGCGCACAATTTGAAATTAATTCCTTCCAACAGTAAGTTAGTTGTAGCTGTCGGTCCAGGGATGACTTTCACAAAGTTTCAGTTAAATCTGTCCAGTTGTTCATGAAATATTTTGCTAACAGACAAACACGGATGAACAATCCAAAAAAAAATGCTAAAACTTTAGGCAAAGATTGTGTTAGTTATGACTTATATTATCTGTTGTGAATCAATCTCAGCTACGACCACACCAAAATCCAGCCCAATATCTATAAAACTAATTGAATTATATTTATATCACTTTTCTGTTTAACAAAATTAGTTGGTTCCAGCAGCCATCTTGAATTGGAGTGGCTCCAAAAGTTAGTCAGCTGTAGAGGTGTGTTCAGTGAATACTTCCTGAAAGGCTAATTGACATTCTTCATGTGGTTTATGAAATATTTTGCTAACAGACAAACATAGTTGACTTTTAAAAAAAATAAAGATAACATTAACAATCCAACAATGTTCAGTCAGATCATCTAGACGTTTTTTTTTTTTTTTTTTTTGCTGAGACGTATTGTCCTTCCTCCGAAGGGCTTCTTCAGTCCGACAAGCCACAAACAAACTGGAGTCCCAATACCACACTCCTATAGTGGGAAAAAAAAAAAAACTGTTTGCTGGTGATAAGATGGTTTCTGTGGCCCACCCTCTCCCCCATCAACTCCTCTGAGGCAGCCATACCAAAATGGTTCAAAACACCAACAGTTTATGCTCAATAATCCAGGTATAAATCCAAGAATGTTCAGTCAGGTCATGGTTTCTTTTTTTGCAGAGACGTTTCATCCTTCGTTTGAAGGACTTCTTCAATCCATTGTTGGATTTGTACCTGGATTATTGAGTATGAACTGTTGGAACATTAACAATACAAATTTTATGCGTTCGGTTAATGTTCAGGGAGCGCAGTTGAGGATACGTTTTAGCTACTACCATACTAAGTTTAGGCTCAATACCTAAAATTGGCTGACTGTTAGCTAAGCGTGCTTAGCTGCAGACATCTTGAATTAGGTTGAAGCTAAATCTAATCAGCTGAACATCCAGTGATCACTTTCTGAGAACTTCACTGAAACCAGGCCACACAAGCACACTAATGGCAAAAACATTGTTGTTCCTCCTTCTTCTTGTTTGGCGGGTGATAACAAGCAGACATGTTACTGTAGCCTCTTTGATTGTGGGAAGAGTCTAGAGGAACAAAAACCCTTGAGTCACTTGCACATCCTCAAAGGACGGATTATAGTCCCAAACCAAAGACGGGCCCCAAAAATTAAAAAAATAATAAAAATCTGTGTCACAAATGGGGGATCGGCTGTCAGCCGAGCTAATTATCTGTGTAGAAAAGAGCAAGCTTCATTTCCCGGACTTAACGTCGAGGGGAATCATTTGTAGCGACCTCATCCCTGAATTTAGGAAAATAAACATTACATTCATAATATCACACGGCCTTGCACCCCTCCCACCATGTGCCCCCCACCCCACCCCCTTTTATTCTTCCCGGCTCTCTTCAGTGCGTGTCTCATTTTGACGGCTAATTCCGGTGTTTTCATTTCAGAGGCACAAGCTTAATTCCGATGCATATTAGCGTATTACAAGAGGGTATCCATGGTGGTGCCCCCACTCGTACATAACACTGACTTGTGGGATAAAACGTGTAAGCTCTCGCACACACAACCCCATGGTTACAGTTGGATGCCTGAGCAGCCGGTTGAGTGATGACTTTGATGGTGTTCCACATATTAGTGCATCTTATTTCTATTTGTTGTTAGTTTAATTCATTCTAACAACTTCAGCACACTTTGCTTTTTGTTGCTTTTTTAACCAGACATACTGTTTATGAAAATATAGTGTTCACTCACTTATCATGGGGGTTACGTTCCAGACACCCTCGCAATAGGTGAAAATCAGCGAAGTAGGGATGTTATATTTATTTTAGTATTTATATATAGAGAGAGGCTTTATAAATCCTTCCCACACTCTTTCAGTGTTCTTAAGTTTTCACAAAAGAGTACAGCAAAAGAGAGCAGACAGATTTATGCTACTGTTACTGAGCCAATCATCGTTTGGGATGCAGAGCACAATGCTCTGGTTGGTCGCCTTCTATCAATCAGCCAATCCTGTGTCTTGTACAATTTTACACTGAAAACCAGGGAAATAGCGAGTCTGTGAAATCTGAACTACAAAGTAGCTAGGGACTAATGCATTTTTCTTAATATTTATTTATTTATTACCCATTTTTTTCTATTTTTAGTTAGCATTTTTTTTACAACTTTTAGCTTTTAGTTAGCCTGTTGTTTATTTTAGCTTCCATTTAGCTTTTTGTTATTCTTAGCTTCTAGCTAACTTTTTGCATCTTTTAGCACTTGGTTAGCCTGTTGCTACTTTTAGCTTCCAGCTAACATTTTGCTATTTTAATTACCTTTTTGCTTTTACTTAACTTCTAGCTAGTCTTTCAAAACAAATTAATACACTTTAATCTACTTTTAGCTTTTGTTATATTTTAACCTCTATGTCAAGATTTAGCTAATGTTTTGCTTACTTTGAACATTAATTTAGCCTGTTGATACTTTTGACTTTTAACTAAAGCTATTTTAAGCTTCTAGCTAGCCATTCTAATTTTTTTTTTGCTTTTTTCCATTTTTATCTTTTAGCTAACAATTTGGCACTTTTAACTTTTTAGCATTTTTTTAATTAAACATATTTTATCTAGTTTTAGCTAGGTTTTTTTTTCTACTTAACATTTTGTTAACCTGTTGCTACATTTAGCATTTAACTATGCTATTGTAGGTTTCTAGCTATTGTTTGCCATGCCTTTCTACTTGTAGCATTTAGCTAACTTACTGCTACATTTAGCTATGTTTTACTCCTTTTAGTTTTTAGCTAATGTTGAGCTTATTTTAGCTTTAAAACTCCAAATAGCTTCTTTAGCATTCATTCAACGCTCACCGTTCACACTGCATTTTCACAGAAAGTGCCGCTTCTCTCATTAGCTTTGCGGCTTCACATGTTGGCGGCGGAGCTACACCGCGTCTCTGATCCAAGTGAAGGTGGCGCAGCGAGGTCAGAGATGGGGCGGTCACATGATCGATGCTAACGTGATTAGTGACATGCTAGCATTAAACCAGAGGCTATGCCAGCTCTCGGGAGGATGCTAGTTATGTGCTCTTCCTCACATCAGGGCGACACGTTTTAACCCGGGAGCCGACGTGTGTGTGGGATGCTGTTGAGCTGCCCGTGGACTATAATCCATTTAAGACAGTAAACCTGGAGGAAGGGGGGCGGGGGGGGGGTGCATTTACTGTCAGAAAGCACTTGCCACAGCCGGTACATCATCTCCCTGTCAACAGTGCTCACACTCCCTGTCTGAAACTGTTACAGCTCCATGGCGCTGTTAGGTGCATTACTGGAACAACCTGGCTTTTTAATCAAATTAAATTTTAAGAATATCACTTTATTTACAGTATATGTGTTTCCCCTTACTATCAGATACTGTATTTAAGAAAAGGAGTGTTAAGCCTAGATTATTTCTTCATCTTTTTAAGACTGCTGAACAAAACACATCCAAATTACTGTACACCTTCAAAACGTTTGATTTTAGCCACTGATTTGAGTGGATGTTTCTAGGTGAATCAGACAATATCTAATAAAGTGACTGTTTTGCACAAGAAAACAAATATTTTGACGAGTTAAAACAAAAAAGCAATTGTCTGGAAAAAAAAAATTAACAAGCATTTACATTACATTATGTGACTTAATTGTTGTACTGTATAACTGCTATCTGTTTGTGGTGCTTATTGCTTGTGTTGTCTGTTGTCAAAATATATGGCTGTGTGTTTATGTGTGTTTGCTTGTCTGTTAGCAAAATATATCATGAACCATTTGACAAACATTAATGAAACTCTCTGAAACGTTCCTTCCAAATATACGTTTTCCACTGATTAATGTTTGGGGTCAACTCGGTTCAAAATGGCTGCCACAGCTGATTCAAGTTGTCAAACATTTTTTTAAAAATGGATAAATCAGCTAATGTTATAGATATTGAGCTAAAATTTGGTGTGTTTGTAGTCAAAAGTCATCTCAAACTAATATTTAGGAGTGCTACAAATTACATGTTAATTTCACTTAAAGATTTGGCAATAAAGTCAAAGTCAAGGCAATCTGTCTGTTAGCAAAATATCTCATGAAACACTGCATGGATTTTATTTAAACTCTTAGAAAGTAATTATTGGATGTGTATATACAACTGATTAAGCCTTGAACTTCACTCACTTTAAGATGGCCACTACAGCTGATCCACTTTAATAAACACAAAAATGGCTAGAAATCAGCTAATGTTACAAATATTGAGCTAAAATTTGATGTGGTGGTAGCTGAGTCTTCCGCACCACAATTTGAGTCCAAACACCATTTGCTTGATACAAAAGGTATTAACTGTTGGTGTCAACCATCTTAGTCTGTTAGCAAAATACCTCATGAATCAATGAATGGATCTTAATGAAACTCTCATGCCAGTGCTAGCTCAAAAACAGAAATGTCCAAGGGGACATTGAAGCACAATGTCTATTATTGTGTCATATTATATTGTATTGTAATGTAGCTTCAATAGGCAAATTTATATGTGAAATTTATAGTTTAAATAAATAAATGAACTCAAAAGTTTGTTTTAGGCATAAATTTATTTTTTATATCGACTTAATCCATACCAAGCATTTAACTTATTTTTCCCTTTTTGCATCTACATCCTTCAAATTGTTACTGTACAAAGGGTCCGCTGATATCCCATCATGCCCAGCTTGATTTACATAATATTTTACTCCTAAAAGCACGGCAAAACTAGATTTCCACTGGCAGCTGAGATTATTTTCTAATTTATGGAGTGATAAAAAAAGAGAGTGGTCCAAAACCCCCACTATGAAAACCTTTTACTGTAATTTGCCAACAAAATGTAACAAGAATTTGGAACCTGGCATGATGGAGCGCTCAGATTTCTGTGCTTGAAATGCATGCAAATGAGTGCATATTTTGATAGCTAGCACTCCATTTGCATACTTAAACACAACTTAGCCAAAAACTTGGAATAAAACAAATAATGTTCTTGATTTGTGTAATCAACTGAATTGGTTTTGTGCTAAAAAAAAACTTTTTTTGTCCCAACTCAGTGACCTATGATATCCCTTCTCAAATAAATATTTTACTGTACTTTTTATATTTTTCCACTTCCCCAAAAGTAAGTTTTATCCTCAGTGCACAGAGACACGCATGAGAGAAACACGCCTGTCTCAACCAAGATGTAGACAAATTGACTAACTGAAACAGGCATGGTTCTATGATAGATATGAACATAAATATCTTACCTGTTGCAGATAACTTTTGAAGTAGCTTTTATTTGGAGAGTTATGGTTTGCTCTGACTCAACTGATGAGCTAACGATTAATCTGAGTAGGGCCAAGACCAAAGACGGTTGCTGATGTGTTAAAACAGCACAAATGTAAGAATAGACAAGTACCGGTATGCAACTATATATTTTGTGCTACAGTAAAACGTTGCATATTTATATGCTATGGCAATCTGCTGCTGTAGATATTAGAGCTCCCCATAAATAACTAAATAAATAAATAAAAAGCTATGTTCCAAAAAAAAAAAAAATCTACAAAGTAGATTAGAGTTTTAAGATGGCAGACATCCACGTTGGACTTGGCCTTGCTATGGCTAGCTGTTAGCTCATCATCTGAATTAAACTCTATTTTCAAAAAAAGGAGGCGATTCATAGAGCTATCTACAAGTAAGATGTTGATTAAGGGACCAATATGGGGTGGAGTATGGCCAGACGACCTGAGACCAGAAAGCCGCGGCTCAACTTCCAGCCATTCCCACATGTCATGGTGTCTCTGAGCAAGACACCCGATCCCTAATTTGTGCTCAGTAGCTGCCCACGGCTCCACCTGGGTGTATCCCAGGTGCGATGGATTAAATGCAGGGAACAAATTTTGTCACTCTATGGGAACATACAATGAAGACAACATATAGTACTTATACTTACTTATATGTATTGATTGTTCATAATCTTTCCACAGAATACCATTGAACTGGATCTGAACATTACTTAAAAAGCAAAGCATCACCTTATTGAAATTAAAAGTTTAGTTTAGTTAAAATTTTTGTATTTGTTTTTTATTCATGTCGCTCACGCCTTTCATACCAAAGCTCAAGACTAAGGTCGTCTTACGCTGAGAAATTAATTCTTGAAAATAATGTTGCATGTATCTCATGTGAGATAGATGTGTTGGCACTCAAAAGTACAAAGTATGTGTTGAGGGTGACTCTCAGCCATCACCACACCAACGTTTAGCTCTATACGTGGGGAAAAAAAGGACCTAGATATAGCCATTTATGCATTAGCTAATGTGGGTTAGCTCAGATAGCCATCTTAAATGGGATTGAATCCAAATATTAATGGATTTTACAAGTATAGTCAGTGACAACGTTCATAAAGTTTATTAAGATCTCTCAGGTAATTTATGGGACATTTAGCTTGTCAACAGAAATGGTTAACACTAATGAATGGCAAAGTTTTAAGCAATGATACTGTACAATAATTTGCACTCAGTGTTTGTGTTGTGAAAGACTCTCAGCTACAGGTATAATATTTTTATCTTTCTGTGGCATCCACCCTGAACGGTTTTGACTTGTATAGTTAATTAGTTGTAGCGTATCCAATGATTAGTTTGTGGAAATTTGCAGACATGTGCAAACACCTCTAGCCTTTGGCAACAGGTCATGATGCAATAACCCTCAAAGGTTTAGTACTTCTCAGGAATGGTTCTGACGGTTCTGCTTTAGTTCTCTAGGCTTGTGCAGCTTGAATAAAGACGCAGCTGGACTCAACCGCAGCAAAAGATTGGGACTGGTTTACAAAGGGGTGACATTTACCCACAGTGCATGCTTCCTCTGAGTTTCTGGCCTCCCAGCAGTCACTCCCCTTGAATTTGAGTACCCGTTAAGCTGATAAGTATTATTTTTGAAAGGGGATGTTCTAGACATGACAGAAAGAGAAATACACGAAGACAGAGAGTGTGTTTTAGCCACATTTCCAGACACAGTAACACAAACTCAATTTTCCCATTATGCAAACCCACTGTCTCCTTCGCTCCCAGACCTTAACTTTTTGATTATTAGAGAAGGGCTCTCCAAGCCACAGCTCCTTTTTCATTTGCTTTATGTGAGCAGGTGCGACGGCCTCGCCTTCTGAGTCCACACCCCATGCTCTCACAGGGACACACATTTAGTTCACAGACATTCAGACCTACTGAGGGGCTGTTATAAGTTTTCCTGTGCTGAAAGAAAGTACATCATTAAGGTCTTTTATCCCCTGTCCTTTGGTCGTTTTGTGCCAGATCGGGGGGACAACTTTAGATTAAACAATGTTTAATGCAGATATCAGCCTTTAGACTCTCAAGGTTGTCTACACAGTCTAGACTGATATTGCTTTCAGATGTTCCGCGGTTTGCTTCTCTGTTGGATTTGTTGTCTACAGCGACGTGACCGAATCTGTGCCTGATGAGCAGAACAATAATGAGTACTGCTTGTGTGATCACTGATTCTGGAAGACATCTCATTCAGGAAAATAAAAGAAATGGAAGAGATCACATTCAAGTGGAAACTTTATAATGACTGAATTAAAATTCTATTGCTACAACAGACCTTTGCATACAATGATGCTGTTGTTTTCTATACTACCTAAGGACAAGTAATGTCATACCGAATACATTGGAGTGCGTCAAAAAAGACCTTAAAACGGTTATTGTGACATAATAATTTTTACCAGAGGGAACTTATCTGTGCTAGCATAGCTCATAGTAAGTGTACCCTTGAAAAATCTCACTTTGAAGGATAAGCCCTACTCCTTCATCTTCTACCTGCATCACAGAAAATATTTGGAACACCTCTACCCCTCAACCAAAACACGCTAAATGTATTATCTCACTGGACCATGACTATTACCAACTGTTTGGTGAATGACATTTGTAAAGGCATCTTCAAAATGAGGGTTCTCAATTCCCTCATGTGCCTTGCTGCTTGAACTCTTAGCAGATACATAAAATGTGACAATTGTTCTCTTAAAATGCATTAATTTTTGTTTAACCAAGAAAATCCCATTGAGTACTTAGATCTATTATGAAAGGGAGCCCTGGGCCTGAAGGCAGTCTGTTTTAGGATTGTGGAAAAAAAATGGAGTAGGCTACCTGAAGAAAACCCATTTAAACAATAACATTCAACCTCCACACAAAAAACATCCTGGGTCCAAACTAAGGGTTGAACCAAGGACTTTCTTGCTGTGAGGCAACAGTGCTGGTCACTAAGCCGTTATGCTGACCAAAGTTACAGAACTGTTGCAGGCATCTTAACCATTTTTAATGCAGTGTTCTTGAATTTTAGAGTGTTGTATACTATAACAGAAAATATCCAGAATAAAAGAACATATTTTTTAGGGCTAAAAACACTGTCAATGACAAAATATAATTATCAACCAACGGTCCTGATTCCTGCTCAAAATTTCAGATAGAAATATCTAATAAAGTTCAGTCAGATCCTCTAGACAGTTTCTTTTAGTTGAAACATTTCTAAAAGACTTCACCAGTCTGAGGAGCTGCAACAAACTCAGTCTTATAAATAGCACCTACACATAACATAGTGGGTCAACCAGTTTGATGGTGCTCGGATGGTTTCTTGAGTCCGCCCTCTCCACCCGTTGACTTGTCTGAGGCAGTCATGGCCAAAGTGGTTCAAATGTTTCAACAAAACGAAACCGTCCAGAGATCCTAACTTAACTTTGTTGATTTTTTCTACCTGGATTATTGCGCATGAACTTTGATGTTTTGAACCACTTTGGCCATGACTGCCTCAAACGAGTCGGTAGTGGAGAGGGTAGATGCCAGAGATCATCTGACCATCACCAAACTGGTTGACTCACTATGTGAAGATGGTATTTATAAGACTGAGTTTGTTGTGGCTCCTTGGACTGATTAATTTTTTTTTTTGGATAAAAGACAAAACATTTCAAGAAATATAAACCATCCAGAAGACCTGACTGAACTTTGCGGGATATCAACCAACTGGTTCAAACCCATCATCATTTCAAAAGTATACTCCAGCAGATTACATCATATACGGCTGAGGCAGGTACGCTGTGAGCAGAGGTGGTCCACAAAATAATGTGCAGAGCCAAGAATATATATTTTTTGCAAATCTTGACTGAATAGACCTTGATTTCTAAAAAATGACCATGCCAGGAGTTGCTTGGTCACAAAAAGTTGGATTATACTGACACTGAAATTAGGTCTACTTTCTAAACTTTGCGTCCTGACACTGAGGGTTAAATGAATATATCTTAATAGGAATTTCTTGAGCTTCTTTGCCGGTACCTACAGGTGACTCACTACAATCAGACAGTTTTTTTTTTTAAATAGCTTCACAGACAGACACAAGTTCTTCTCTGCAACGGTAAGCTGAAACTTTCCCACAAAGACTCACGGCAACACGGCACAGCTCACAGACACCGTCGGTATTATTAGTCTATTATTAGCAGCTGAAGCGGCTGCAGCTCTCCCCACCCCCACCGACACAGCACTATCATCATAGATGACTGGCTTCTAATTGGATACAGAGGAGGGGGTGTATGAGAGTGTTGCACGCTGTGAACGGCCATCGAGTGGCGAGAATCACATTTTCAATTAAACTACCCCCCAATCCCATACCACCTCACAAAAAAAAAAGATGCCAGAACTAACATTTCTTGGAGAGACGGCAAGCTGATTACAATGCAAATCATATCAGGGAGGGGAGGGGGTATAGATTTTGCATAACTAGATTACAGCAAAGAAGACGGAAAAGAAGCGGCGACAGACATGGGTGAGACGGAGCACGGACGGATGTGGACTAAAAGAATAACCCTGTTCTCTGTCCCTCTAGGCCTCAAACGGTCGACACCCACTTTTTTTTTAATTCGGTTCAGACCAGCGCACACCGAGAAGCACTCGTGCACACATTTGTATATAAATATCTTTACACACAGAGTGGGAAATGGAGAAACAAGGCAGCTGTGAAAACACTGCCTCTCAGTATCAGAAGAGACTTGAGAGGAAATATGGTGCAATATTTTACAGCTCTCTGCCTGTCAGAGTGAGTAAAGAGAGGCCTGCCCAGCAGACCTTTACAGTCCACACACACACGCACGTCACACACTGGTGCCACTGAATGGCTTGTGAACATTTAAATGATTTGAAGCAACTTGTTGTAGATTCCTTCTGCATAAATGCTGCCTTTATTTGGTGGAGAGCATGCCAGATACCTTAAAGGTCCACTGACATGATGTTTGAACTTTGCATAAAATGGCACAACATATGTATCTTGTATCATTCAGCTATGTTCGTTTTTGCAAACAAAATGATAAATATATGAAAATTTCATTCAAAGTCATT
>JARVLU010000001.1:19876001-19890611 GCA_031762415.1 Simpsonichthys santanae
CAGTGCTTTAGATCACATTCATACACCATTGGGACACACATCAGAGGCAATGAGGGGTTCAGTATCTTGCTCAGGGACACTTCGGCATGTGACTGCTGGTGGAATCGAATCTCCAACTCTTGCATTGGAGGACAACTGCTCTACTCAGCCACAACTATATTGCATTATAGAGAATGGATACTAGACCCTTTAAGAAGGTAACGTTATGTTTTCTAGGCAAAGTGCTGATCAAAAGCCGGTACTTTCATGTCGGTCATGTAACGACAGAATGCCATCACAGAATAACCAAACATGCACTTCATCCAGCTCGCTTTTTTTTAAAAGAAACTTTTTGTTTTATCTCTCCCAAGCACAAAAGTCTTTAATTTTCTAAAAATTTGTTTCAGATTTCCTCCTTCAATCCAGTCCTTTTTGTGCACAAACTGAAAAAACAGTCAAAGCGCAATACGCTTCATTGTGATTTTATTTGTTTGCAAGGGCACCTGTTCTGCCAAATCCCTCCAAAGCCTCTGCAGGAGGCTCTTGTGCACCACAAAAATTTGACATCAAAAGACAAGGCCCACTCCAGGGCTCCTCACAAATCTCCAAGAATGCTTCACTGCCCGCTGGAGTAACAATGCTAGCGATGGCCTCGATGTATTCCCGTTCGTTCAGCACGTCCTTTCTAATTCGCTTGATTTGTGCAGGAATTCACCCACTTGAGGGTTTAAGGAAGGCTGAGGTGAGCAGATCAAAGGGCAGTCCGAGGGCAAGCACCACTTCAAAAGGGGTGACCGAGCTGTTCGGTTGGTTGGACAAGACCAGACTTACGAAACACTGTGTAGCCAAATGATAGCTGAAGCTCCGTCACAATCAGTTTGACTGTACAAACAAAAAAAAAACTGGCCAAATCAAAATCAAACCAGATTTGTAGTGACAACAAATATCAAGAAGATGCTCAAAAACTGTTGTTCAAACACTCAAAGGGTCTTCATTGTCAGTTTGCGTCTACATATTTAGACGTCGTCAGGATTATTCTGACATCCCAGTCCAAACAAAGAAATCTGCTATATCCAGAACAAGGTCCCTTATTAACTATTAAAACAAACATGTTTGAGGCGGTGTTGACATAAAACCCACTGCCATCTTGCCAAGGCCGTAGTTCTCACTCAATGAAAACAAAGCAGCTTGTCATCTGAAACATTTGGCCATTAATATTTCAGTGTCACACGCAGACGGTGTCTTCGGTCTTAGAAGGGCAGATTGCTTAAGCTCATCTGACATCCCCACCTTGTACTTCACAGAAAGATTTAGTCTCTTCAGGCCCTTTGGATTTATTACTAAAGCCTGGAATGCTTATACCAATGGTCACTATCCTGAGTGTGTGTGACAGTCTGAAAATGGGATGAAAAGAAAAGAGAGGATGCTCTTAGATATCTTTGCAGCCCTTTGCTTTTAATATTTTAAGGTGGTGAGCATAATACTTGCATGCTCTGGGATAGCAGGATTCACTTCAAAGGAAAATTGTGTTTAACCTAGAAAATGTGGCAATTCGGTAACGCAGTTGGTATTAAAATGAGTGTATCTGATTCTGTGTGCACAGCCTCAGGTGTGGCTATGAACACACGATCAGTTGTAAGAGAAGGTGATGTGACAGTGTTTTTTTTTTTCATGTATATGCAGAGTATGGTGGTGTTTTTAGCAGATGTTAAAATGTCTGTGTCAAGCTAAAGACGGCAACAAATAAGCTCTTAAGCCATTTATTTTTTTTATTTTTTTGCTGTTGTTAAAATGATGCGGTCTGTGTGTGTTCCTTTTTTCTCCAACTCTGCAGCCACTGCCTTGTCTTTTGTGGCTCTGACACGCTTGTACGTTTCGAAGTCTTTTTTTTTTTTTTTTGCGCGGTGCTATGTCATGATCAATTTACCGCTCGGCACATGACGGCCCCTAGCGCCTCAGAGGATTTGAAGGACTTTGTGTGCAATCCCAGCCTGTCTCGATTTTCTCTCCCACATACAAAACGGGCATTTGTATTCTTATCCCATTTTGGCCACCAAGTTAGTGTGTCCCAGCTTTTTTTTTTTTTTTTCTTCTTCCAGGTTATTATTTGGAAGACAGATTGCACCAAATCACAACAAACAGAAACCAACTGGCTGTTGCAAATAAACCCAAAATGTTTCCCAGCTTCTGTATTGCCTCTTTCCAATGAGACAAGGCTGGTGTCAATCCTGTTGGATGTATCCATGATTTAGACGTGGGGAAAAAGTGTTTGCCTGTAAATACAGAAAGAAAGATTCCATTTAACCATTTTGCAAACATCCATCAGAGATCAGGGTCAGAGACTTAGAAAATCTGTCAAACAGTGACAGGCTACAACCAGTTCTTGACTGGGAAAAGGTAGAACGCTCCCTTTTAGGCCAGAGGTTAGACTTTGCTTCAAACCGACATGTTCAAGTGATGGCAGGATGGCGAAGAAGGTGGATAGACAAACCAGAGCCTTGTCAGTAATAATGAGGTCATTGCTCCAGTCTTCAGTGTTGTAAAAGGAGCTGAAACAATCATCTAAGTTAAAAAATGTTAAGTCAGGTCATGTGGATAGATTCTTCTTCGTTGAAACGTTTCATCTTTCATCTGAAAGACTTCATCAGTCTGAGGCCTGCTACAAACTCTGTTGTATAAATAGCACCTTTTAAAAGTGGATCAAACCAGTCTGCTGGTGACTTCCAGAAACTAGCTTTTCACATAGAAAAGGGGGACCATCAGTCTAACAATCGATCGTTAGTGACCTGACGACGGCTGCAAGGTTCTTGATAATCTGGTCTATGTACCAGCACTAAACCATTGTCATAAAATATGGATGATGATCATACAAATGAAACATCCAGAACACAAGCTACTGATATCAGCTTCTTCCATAAAATGGGCAGGTTCAGCTTTAGAGAAAAAAGAGAGGCACTCCATGGGGGAATGGTTGAGATAGCATCACAGCTTTGAAGCGTTGTAAGGAGTCAGCTGAGGAGGTTCAGGTATAGATTAGGATGCTTCCCATTTCTGGAGGTATTTTGGGAACTGGGAGGACACCTATGGAAAAAAAACAAAAAAAACCTAACATTGCAGATCATATAACCTATATTTTTGGGTATGACTCAAGATTACCCAGAAAGATCTAGTAATTGTCACTAAGGAAAGGAATGAATGGATTTCCCTAATAGACATGTTGTCTCTTCAACCCGGCAAAGTACATGACCAAAAGAAAATGGATAGATAGATGAATACCACTATTCTTTTTTGTATTGTACCTCTTCCAGCACAACAAAGCATTGCCTGGCAAACACAAGAACACACAAGCCTCTATGTTCTGTTTTTAATCATACCCTATATAACTCTAGCTCAAACAGCAACCATAATGGTTTTTAAGCTTTCTGCGAGAAACACAACAAACACAGCAACGTATTTTTCATTATTTCACTTTTTATGCTGGAAACAAGAGCCGAAATGCTAAATAGCTTGGCTAATAAGCCACCAAAGCAAGAACATGTCTTCAAGGCTATTTGCAATTCAACAACTGTCATTAGAGTTATGCATGGCACCCCGATCGAGCCAAAATACTATATTATCATTCCGCTTTCATATTCTGGTTGGAGCTTCTGCTGCTGGCAAGACTGTAGCTGCGGGTGTGTAGTTACTCTCATGTTATTAATCTGGCTGGGACCAGAATGTATTCACGCAACCCACATTTTGTATTGCATTGCTTATCCACTTTCTCTCTTTGTCTCTACTTCTCCCTCCTCCGTCTCTCTCCATCTTTGTCACTTCTTCATTCTCGTAAACTATATGTACTGTTGCAGCAGCCTGCTGATGAGAGCCAAACACTGGGGACTTTTTATAGCAGAACCTCCTTTAACTCATCTTTCTAATTGAATAATGCACCGTAGATTAAAAACTCCCCTCATTAAAAAGAGCCCCCTTTGGATTAAAATGCTGAGGCGAACACATTTTCTGCACAGAGAGGTAACTTGATGTAGTCGGTTACCTCCAGTAATGAGGTGAAAACGAGATCTGACCAATGGGATCAAATTGTTCAGGCTGCGTGGCCCATTTCCTCTCAGCGACAACTTTTATGACTCTTCATCCAACAACCTTTCAAATAAACTCCTATCAGAATGTATATTTAGCTTTAATGACTTATTAAAGACATCTAAGAATCGTGTTGTCGCTCCCAGTATCTTGAAGGAAGCCAGTCCACAACGTCCCTCCCAACTGATGTATGACGGCATAATTGAAATAAATGTTACAGCCTGTCGTCTTGTGTCTATCTCCGTTAACAGTGGTGGGAAATGAACATTGGTAGAAGTGCAAACTACAGCAAAGCACAGTATGTTCTGGTATAGGAATAATTAACGAGTGGGATTCGTAAGAAATGTCAGTAACATCTAAGTGCAACATATTTTATGTTTCCAATGGGTTCAGAAGGATTCTTAAAGCACTCCGAAAAGAAACAGCTGCAAACTTTTGTTTTTGTTTGTTTGTTTCATGTTCACTTCTTGTTCCCTCATTTCTTTATCCATCCATCCATTATCTCTTACCCGCTTCTTCCTTTTCGGGTCACGGGGATCACTAGTGCCCATATCCAGCAGTCACTGTGCAAGAAACGGGGGACATCCTGGACAAGACTCCAGTCCATCACAGGGACACATAGAGACAAACGAGACAACAATGCACTCTCTCACTCACACCTAGGGAAAATTTAGAGTTACCAATCAGCCTAACATGCATGTTTTTGATCTGTGGGAGGAAACCGGAGTCCCCGGAGAAAACCCATGCATGCACAGAGAGAACATGCAAACTCCACTCAGAAAGTTCCCCGGCCGAGATTTGAACCAGTGACCTTCTCGCTGAGAGGCGGCAGCTCTATCAACTGTGCCACAGTGCTGCCATTTTTATTTCTATACATTATTATTATTATTATTATTATTATTATTATTAGTAGTAGTAGTAGTAGTAGTAGTAGTAGTAGTAGTAGTAGTAGTAGTAGTAGTAGTAGTAGTACATCGTGTTGCCACACTAAGATTTACACTAAAATAATTCTAAGATAGATGTATAAGCCTAGCATTTTTGGAATGTATCCATATTGCTGTTCATGCTTTTCATGTAGTGTTCAGAGTATATGTTAGTAATGATGCTCGGCTCTTACCACAATAGCTCCAATCACATTATCTGTAAAATTAGCTGCAGCAGCCATCTTGAATTAGGCTAATCAGTTGTAAATGTGAATCAACTGATACGTTTTTAAAGGATTTATTGTGGTTCACGAGACATTTAGCTAACAAACGGGAAGAGTTATGCCCAATTATTAAAGGCAAAGTTCAAAAAAACAAATTTGTATGATCATTTCGAGCTTAGGCTAGGCACTGGGTATGATGCTCAGCTACTAACACAACACATTTTAGTCTAATAACTGTAAATGGCCTGAGTTATAGCAATGTGAGTGTTAGCTAAGGTTGGATTACTATGGTTGGCCGTTTTGAATGGGGTTTTCTACAAAAGTCAACCAGTTGTACATCCAATGATAACTTTCTGGATGTTTCATTTAAATCCATCCAATGGTCTGTGAGATATTCTGCTAACAGTATAGACATTTTTTTTTTCTTTTGGCTGCTCCCTTCTTCAAAGTTCGCCACAGCGAACTAAGTCGCATGAAGACTCTGCAATTATTTGTACGCTAGAGACTCTTCCTGACGCAACCACAGACCACCAAGCTACCACAGCCCTTTGTATGGAGCAGAGAGCTGACATCTACGGTGAGCGGCGGAGCAGATGGTGGGGGTTAAGTGCCTTGCTCAAGGGACCAGAGAGGGGTCAGGTGTGGGTGCTTCATCTATCCCACCTACATTTTGATGTCGTCGGTACCGTGAGTTGAACCAGTAGGCCCACCTTCTCTAACCTCTGCACCACCACTCACATAGACAGTGCAACATAAACAGGCAAAAAAAAACCTTCAATGGCAGGAGTCTTCCTCCACTAAAACCTACTTTTCTAAAGAAGCAAAAACTGCAGCTTTTGTTTTGCTCATGGACTGGTTACCCACCTTTCCACTCTAAAAATACCAATAAACAGTTTGCTCAGTTTAAATGTACTGACAAATGGGAAAAGCTCTAAAGTGGTGTCAACCATAGTCTCCATTTATAAACTAACCTAAGGCGTGCTTTTCCTCTTCTTTCTCTTTATTTATTTTTATTTTTTTAATTTGACTGCCTTTTTGGAAAAACACAGAACGCCTCTATGGTATAAATTCAAATTAACCAACCTCATCCATGAATGAATATGAGATTTTGTTGGCTAATATTGATATGCAGAGTTTTCTCATTATCCCAGGCGAATGAAAGTGCTGCAAACAACACCCGGGCAACTGTGTCTCATGCGAGTCTCCAAGAAAGACGAAGAAGAAAAGAACAGAGGAAGACGTAAAGTTAATGTTTAATTTGCTAAAACAACACCCTGACTAATGAATTTCCGAAGTTTGCTCCATCACTCGCAGCTCGCTTTTCTTGGGGTTTAGTTTTAATAGAGCGTGCAGACTTAGAAAAATGAGGGGCAGCAGGAAAAAGCGGGGGGAACCAGGGGAGGTGTTTGTGCAGAAAACACCTAATTTGGACTTTTCCAATGCGATCCAAGTCTGCTCTGAAAAAAAAAAAAAAAAAAAAAAAGGGATGTTAGAGTGTAAGTGGAAGACAAGAAACAGCTTTCATGAGGAATGCATTGCCGGAGATGTTTAATGATGAAGCGTGGCTGAATTATTTCTGTATACAGAATCCAACATCGCTCTTCTGCAACACAGCATAAATCTTGTTAAGGAAAATAAGTGAAAGACACACGAGCTCAGAAACAGAGTGGCAGATCAAAGCTGTGTTATTTACAAGAAGTCTTAAGAATCGGTAGCGATCTCATTTTGGTGAAAGAATCTGTGTATTTCACACGAAACTCAATCCCCTTCGCTTGAAAAATGCAACTCCAAATTTGATCAGTGACTCAAGTTTGTCTCTGAATGGAGCGCTTCTGAAACGACCTTTACAAACGGCTAAAGAAATGTTTGGAATCTGAAAAAGAAAAATAATGCTGTGATATGAGCAGCCTCCCTTATTCTGCCTCCTTAACTTTCAACTCTGCGCCGATCGCTCGAAACACTGTCGCTCTGTGACCTCCTTGCACTCTTGAAAAAGGAGCGCTTCTTGCAGTAAGGCGCAAACGATCGTTGCATGAAGGCGTGAAAGGAGGCGGGGGGCATAACTAGTATATGAGCACATACAGGAGCAGCTTTAACATTCCACGATGACAGAACAGGATGGGCACACCCTCGCAAACAAAAAAAACAAAACAGGTCTCTCAACCTTTTCAAGAAAACAACGTAGCTTTTACGAGCCAACCTCGGCACCTGTCTGTTTTTCCAGGCGCCTTCTCACTTGTGAATCCGGTTTGGTATTAACCCCAAATTTGACCACAAATGTTACAACAACGATGCGCCTCGGGACTCTGAGCAGAAGGCACACAACGACACGAGTCTTACTCGCTATGCTGAGGTGTGCATTCTGGGAGTTAAGCTCACGACTGTGGTAAGAAAAAAATAAAGTTGAAGCACCATCTGAGCCTAAAGGGCACCTCGTCAGCCCCTTCTGTCTCCAAGAAAGCACTTGTTTATTCCCATATTTAGTGGTATGTCATTCCCCAAATTGCACGCCGACCCCTCTTCAAGCATGTTGTACAAATAACTGAAAACTCTACCACAACTTTAGCATAATTCATTATTTCAAAGGCCTATAGCTTATTACTCATATATCACAGTTTGTTTAGCAAACTAAAAGAGATTCATTTCCATCCATATACACCCACGGAAGTCCCTGGAGGCTGAGGAGATTGCGTTTGTTCCAGCTTATCACAATAAATGTAATTACACTGGGTATTTAATGTTTTTTTTTTTTTTTTCCAGATTTTTTTTTTTCTCCTGTACTTTTTTTAACAGGCGCCTTGTCAGTCTGTAATTAGTGATCACTGAGTAGAATCAAAAAAACAAGAAAGGCTTGTTTTTGTTGAGCTCTTTGCTTCTCTCTGTCTTTCCCTTCTCCCCTGAGGGGAGAATGCCTCGCACACGATTTTCACCAAACTTGACTTCAGACAGTGTTAACCGTATCCATCACAACCTACAAGATTTGCTATTAATAAATGTAGACGTGGCCGTGGAGAGGATGAGACGGTAAATCCTGTGGGTGTTAGGGATGTCTTTTGTTTTGTTCATCCCGAACAGAGCAAGAGACTCGGGAGGCATCCCTACGTGTTCAAAGGCCTTTGCCTCTGTGCTTTGATAAGTATTACCCTCAGCAGAGGTGAAGCCGACGGTGGGCTGGAGTTTCGAACCTATAGAAAAATGTGGCTTAAGGTTGACCCAACTTCTTTCTCTTTTATTTCAACTGCACAAATAAATAAATAAATAAATAAATAAATAAATAAGATTTTA
Source organism: Simpsonichthys santanae (assembly GCA_031762415.1). NCBI lineage: Eukaryota > Metazoa > Chordata > Actinopteri > Cyprinodontiformes > Rivulidae > Simpsonichthys > Simpsonichthys santanae. Next base: position 19,884,490 of record JARVLU010000001.1, read on the forward strand.
TTGGTGTTCCCACGTGAAAAAAAAAAAAAGTGTGATATGCACCAAGTAGAGCACATGGGAAAACAATTACATTCAAGTACACAATGTGCTGTAAAAGACAACACATGCGTTTTTCCCCATTTTACAATGAAACTGTAACGGCATGTTTCTCGTGCAAATGCGGAAAACCTCGAGTATTCAGAGTTGTATACAAGATACCACATTTTACCATGAAAATGTTCCTACATTACACATTTTTGCATGTAAAAAGTGTGTTTCACATGTAGAAAAATTGAAACACTGGGCTTAACATGTAATACCAGACATTTTATATGGGCATGGGCCACACAGTGGAACAATTGGTAGAGCTGTTGCCTCTCACTGAGAAGGTCATTGGTTCAAATCCCGGCCAGGAACCTTTCTCGGTGGAGTTTGCATGTTCTTTCCGTACATGCATGGGTTTTCTCCGGGTAATCCAGTTTCCTTCCACAGACCAAAAACATACATGTTAATGATTGGTAACTCTAAATTGTCCCTAAGTCTGAGTCAGAGAGTGAATGCTTGTCTCATTTGTCTCTATGTGTCCCTGTGATGAACTGGAGACCTGTCCTGGGTGTCCCCTGCATCTCGCACATTGATGGCTGGATATGATCACCAGTGACCCGTGCAAACCGAAAAGGAAGAACAGGTAAAAGATAATGGATGAATGGATTTTTTTTTTAAATTTAATTATAAAAACATTTCTAGTTTGCATGTGCAAACATACAATATGTGTTTTGTGAGTGTTTCTACAAATTTTACATGGAACTTTAAATAAATATGCAGCAAAATGGTCTAACATTTTGCATAATTCTCATGTGCAAAACATTCAATTCACTTGTGGAAAAACCTCAAGGACCATGTGTTTCATTTGTAACATCAATGTTTTCACATGGAAATCCACGAGGTTTTCCACATTATACTATAAAAATAATCTAAATACACATGCTTTTTTTTTATTTATAAGACATGCTTTACCTTTGCAAGAACTTGCAGTACCATAGATCACATGTCATACCATAGATTGTGCATGGAAATGCATGCCATCTTCCCATTCCATAAAAGAAAAATAAACTACTGAAGCATAAAGAAAATGTAGCGACATCTGAAAAATCTCAATGAAAACTCTGCTGAACTTGTGTTTTGCAAGTGTTCCACATTAAAATCCAGGTTTACGTCTTGGAGCCTGGAGCTGACGGGTTCCAGAAACAGCCGTCTAGACAGGGTGATGGAGCATGAGCAGGTGCTCTTTTTAAACACCCCCATTAGAAAATGGAACTGGTGTTTGTTTGAATAATGTTTGAACCAGAACACCAGGTGTTTATCCACCATTGATTTCCTCTCTGTCCATTACACCCCCACGGCAGGACCAACAGTTGTCAGTAACCACTATTACAGGGAATCTATATTTAATACATTTCTTGTGCATTGCTCATTTAAAAATCTTCAAGGGTTAGTGAAGAGAAGGGGGGCTATTCTTTTGTTCTTGAAAATATTATTGTTTTATCCTGCTTCCTTGGAAAAAATGTATATTTGATACCAGAATGTATGGATGGAAGCATGATATCAGCAAACTGCATCCATTGAAACTGGAGCTGAAGAACTGTAGGTTCCAACTTTGTTACTGTAAAGGTTTAAAGGCCAAATGTTGTAGAGACACTGCACTTGGCCTAGGTTGAGACAGCAGCAACATACTCAATATTAGCCTCATTAAACTGAAATGTGTATTAAAGATCTGGCGATAGTTTAGAGTCTAAGCAGGCCCTGAAGCCATTCTGGGCCATGATGAAACAATGACCCAGGAGCAGCCAAATTTAGTTGAGCTGTGTCTCCCAGGAAGTATCTCCATTTGGACTGCAATGGCAAACGTGACCCTCATCTTGGAGCCCCTCACCTCCTCCTAATTAGATCAGGCTGCTGCCCAAGATACTGCAGTGTGTGTGTGTGTGTGTTAGGGAGAGAGAGAGAAACTGTGGAGACAGGGTGTCTTTTGAAAGTGACAATCACTCCATTTAATTAAAAACCTGCCAGCTTTCATACCAGCGTTTGAAACTAAGATCATCTTGCATTAAGAAATGACGGCGTTAAAGCCATTTTAGTTAAACATCAAAAATAATGTGCGTATTCTCAGCAAAATAGCCAAATCTTGTGCTTTGACTTTGTGTTATGGATGACACTCAACTACCGCCACATCAAATTTTGCCTCACCTTTCAAAGGGACTGAGTGAGAGACATTTCTGCGATGGTTAAGGTGGTTTAGCTGTGGTTAACATTTTGAACTGGTTTATCTTCAAACCATGACTGTAAATGGTAAATGGACTGTACTTATTTAGCACTTTTCTATCTTATCGGGCTACTCAAAGCACTTTTCACTACAATCTGCACCCTCAATCAAAAATAAGAGTAATGTGTTGCCATCATTGTAATTTGTACAAAGTATGTTCCCATACAATGGCAAAATTGGTTCTCTACATTTAACCCATCACACTTGGGATACACCCAGGTGGAGCAGTGGGCAGCTATGTAAGTGCCCAGGGAGCAATTAGGCATAAGGCGTCTTGCTCAGAGACGATCGAGTCTGGTACTGTCAGGTCCCGAGTGGCTGTCCTGCCTCTACCCCATCTCGGCCCCATTCCCCATTCCTCATTCCTCATGCCCCATTCCATTACCCACTCATACGGCACTCTACTATACCTCTACAAAGAATAATCAGTGCTTTATCACATTCATACACCGATGGGACACACATTGGATGCAATGAGGGGTTCAGTGTCTTGCCCAAGGACACTTCAACATGTGACTGCTGGTGGAATCAAACCCTCCAACTCTTGCATTGGAGGACGACTGCTCTAACCACTCAGCCACAGCTGTAGATAAGCATCTTTTGATTATTTCCCAAAAGTTTCAATAAAATCCGTAATGGCTCATGATGCAGTTGCTAACCAACAAACCAATATTTTAATTCAATTCAGTTCAAATCCCCCCATTTATTCAAGTCACAACATAAATTGTCTCAAGGCACTGAACAGAAACATTCACATACATATAAAAAAAAGACAATTAGTAAAAGTTATTTATCTAAGGAAGCCAGGAGGTTGCGTTGAATCATAATTTAGTTGCAGTCTCCTGTCCTGAGCAAGCACTAAGGCAACAGTGGAAAGGGGAAAAAAAAAACTTTTAACAAGAAGAAACCTCCAAAAACAAACCTGAGCGCCCAAGATGGACCCACGACAGGTTTTAATGACGGTGGAGACGTTACTGCACTCCCTGGTTGAGCTACGGGTAAAACAGATAATTCTGAGCTCTTTCAAAGTTTCTAGTAGAAACGTAGTGTTGCTCACCGACCAGTTTGGCTTCCCCAACATGCTAATATTATTAGCATTAGCTTGGTGGAAATGACATCGGTCGCACATGCGCAGTCATGTCAGTTTTTCACGATGGGGGAAAAAAAATGAACGGATTAAGAGTTTACATGCGCATCGTTCGGGTTACGAATTGGCGTAAACCACCCGTTTCGTTCTGATCACAAATTATTTTGGATTGTGCTGAATAAACAAAAAAAATAACCTGAACGGGGCGTTTACATGGCGCATTTTATTCCGAACAACTGTTTAATCTGATTATTTAAGTCCATGTAAACAAGTAATGATATGAATGAACTATGATTTCACTAGAAGAAGAAAAAAAATTTTTTTGAATAACTCCTCGTCCATTTGCTTGAAAATCAAAAGTCAAACACTCAGTTTAACACTAAAAATACATTTAAAAAGTTTTCTTTACGAATCAATAATCCTGCAGAATTCAATAGTAAAAGTGTCAGCCGTTCACCCTCCAACATTCCCCAACTGATAGAAAGCTTTTCACTGTATTCTGATGCATGGATTTAATTAAGAAGCAGCGCAATAATCATTAAAAATGTATGATTAGAAGTTGCCGTGAGCTCTGAGTTTCCTTTTCTCCTTCTGCTTTTACACCTTAGCTCCTCCCAATAAATCTACTAAAAACAATGTTTAAGCTGTTCAGAGCAGTAATTAAAGATTTGTTTTCTATCCCTCAGTATGGTGGAGAAACGGCATCGTGAAGGTTAGACATGGATGAAAAAGGGATGGCTCCCGTTAGCTTTCCTGTGAAATCCTTAAATTTAGCTTCGGCACCAGCGCTCTTATCATGAAGCTTGCAAGATTTAAACAGGGCTTTGAGGAGCTTGTGCCTAATAACTAGTCAGTAGTCTGCATTAAGAATGTTGAGGTAAACAGAGTTTAATTAGGAAGGCAATCTGGAGCAGATGTTGAGCAGGAGGAATCATGCTGCGACTCTCTTTGGTTCGAGTCACAGTCAGGCAGAAAAAGAAAGATATTCCAGAGAGGAAGAAACGACTAATTGGTTGAAATAACTCCCTCACACACAAACACAGCGTTTCTCTCACTGGGAGCGTAGTTATGTTTAAGTTTATGCTTTTTTTTACCCATTTAATTTTGTTTAGATTTCTCACTGTGTGAAATATTCTCCTCCTATAAGAGCAAAACGGGGGCGTCATTTGATTTGATTTTTATGAAGCAAAACAAAGGAAAGGAAAACAGACACTCATTTACTTTGGAAAAACATAAAGAAAAGGATCTTCATTGTTTCCATGTATTCAACTACAACACAATAGAATAATATTAAAAAAAAACATCTGAACCCATGTTGTATTAAAAATATAATATTTGTCTACATAGTCAAAACCTTGCAGCAGAATATTTACGTTCTCCTCCAGCATTTGATTGGTTTTCTCCATATTAAAAAAACTGACTGACATGGATAGAAAATATTAAAAATACATTTGAAAAAAGTCTTATTATAAAAATATTATACCAATAAATAAAATAATGAATATAAATTAGCATACAAATATAAACAAACATAACAGACCAACACATAAATAAATGGATGGATGGATGGATGGATGGATGGATGGATGGATGGATGGATGGATGGATGGATGGATGGATGGATGGATGGATGAGTGAGTGAGTGAGTGAGTGAGTGAGTGAATGAATGCATGAATAAATAAACAAACAAATTCATAAATAAATGGATGGAGGGGTGAATGAATGAATGACAGAACAAACAAATAAATAAAATTAATTCATAAAAACAAACAAATAAATAAATAAATGAGCAAATGTATGAACAAACAAACAAATAAATAAATTAATGGATGGATGATGGATAGATGGATGGATGAATGAACAATATAATGAATAAACAAAGAAATAAATTAATATATGGATGGGTGAAAGAATGAAAGACATAATAAATAAATAAAATGAATGAATGGATACAAAAATAAACACATAAATGAATGAATGAATGAATGAATGAATGAATGAATGAATGAATGAATGAATGAATGAATGGATGAAAAATATAAATACTGTATAGCCTCTTCACTTTTCCTGGTTCTTTAATTGAGGAGAAATCAAATCATTTGTTTGGTCCGACATTAAAACATTTTGATTCACAATTTCATCATGTACCACATGTGATGCAAATGACAATAAAGAACCTTGACTTTGACCTTGAACATTGCAAGAGCATGCCGAGATGCATTAGCGCACAGGATGTGTGTTGTGAAGGACACTCAGCTACCACCACATCATATTTTAGCTCCATACGTCTAAAACTGACTGTGCTAACTAATAGATTAGCAGTAGCAGCCATTTTTAATCTGATTAACTCCAAGTGTTAATCAATTGTATGATTGTGTTGAGAGATTTATGAAATTTAATTTGCTGGATCATGAGATTACTCACTAATATACACAGATAAATAAAATGTTGCTATATTTGCCTTTGGCAACAAAAGATAAAAAATAAAAATAAAAAAAACAACATTAAGCAAATCTGCTGAACAAAAGCATCTTTCAAACGTATTAAAACTTTTAACTACACGTCACAACTTTGCCAAAAGGAAAAAAGATAAAATATTCAACAGCAACAACAAAAAAAACTGTATGACCAAGTAGCAGATGGAGCTCATCATGGCCAGCTAATAAACAAAAAACTAAGAGCATTTATTTTAAGGGATGAAGAAGTGGTGCTCGTCGAGCTCAGATCTGCATG
>JARVLU010000001.1:19895534-19911509 GCA_031762415.1 Simpsonichthys santanae
CTGTGGTCTGGCTTCCCCACACCATCCCACCCTAGGCACTTTTCTCCACTGAATCTACTCTGTAATTTACAATTGGCTACTGTGTCCCAAGTGAAGCGCTGGAGCACCTCAGAGTAAATGAACCATGCCAAAGACCAGTTTTCTTTTCAGTCTTGATTACAAACACTTGTCTCCTTCATTAACGCAAATGCTACCCTAACCCTAACCCTAACCCTAACCATGCAAAAACCATAGTTCAAAAGATGTTTTGTTTCAAGAGCTGAACTGGTTATTCCCAACTCAAACGTGCCACCAGTTCTTCACCGATGGCCAGTTTGATTGACTGTTGTAGGTATTCCACAGAACAATGTTGCCGTGAGGCAATGGAGAAATCACTAGGACGACTTCATCTCCGGAGCTGGTGTGAGAAAAGGAGCAAAAGGTGAAACTTAAGCTAGATAATAAACAGGCTATAGGGCAAGGTGCCGCAGATCAATACTTGAGACCATATTAAATGTCTGAAGCTCCTCAATCCACAAAAGAATTTGTCTGGCTAAAGCCAGCATTACAGACATGGAAAGTTTATATTTCACTTTCCAACGGTGCTGTGTGATGGGAATATGCAACATATAACGTCTGGTGCCAGACTAAATGCAACGCTATTTACACTGGCATCGTAATATAAACTGCACTACAAATTAAATTATGCATGTCGTAATTACTGTGTAGTCTGATAAAATGGCTGAACTGCCTAGTTGCTTTATTTGCAGACCAGGTTTTTCTTCATGTCTTTAAATCTACTGCACACCACTATGGCATGCAAAAAAGCCCTCACGAACAATTGGCTCTCACTGGAGAGCCCAACATTGAACATATGGATAGACATCACAATGGACATATACAGGACGGAGAGAATAACTGCAGGAATAAACAACAAAAAAAGACTGATTTACTTCACTCTGGAAGAAATGGGCAGTTTATATCAAATCACACAAACCAGATCTAGACCTAGCAATTTCTGAATGATATATTGACTGTGACAAAAACCAATTTCACTCCCTTTGTATTATTGTTTATGTTGTGTTCCCTATTTTTGTTGTTAAAAAAGACATTTAAATTGATATTTTACAAAAAAAAACTGAAGAGGATGTATCTGCTAAATATGTTTGTAAATGGCAATAAAAATGTACAAATAAATTAAAAAAATCTACACCACTATGCAAACTAAAAACTAATAAAAAATGTACAGTAATACTAAAAAATGCTTTAGAAATGGTTCATGTTAACAGTATTTAATAGATCTTTACATTGTCATCAAGAAGAAGGAAGAAGCAAGTAAAGGGGATGGATGGATGGATGGATGGATGGATGGATGGATGGATGGATGGATGGATGGATGGATGGATGGAAGCAAACTAAGTAATTAATGAAGGGGACCTTAAAAGACAACAAACTGAAGCTGAATGATTCCAAAAGAAAGCAAAAAGATGCAGTGGTTCCCAATCATGATCCTTGAGGAACACCATACTGCATGCTTTTGTTGCATCCTACTCCAGCACACCATATTTGGTGATTTAAGTTCTGCAGAAGCCCGTTAATCACTAGTTCATTCAAATCAGGTGTGTCAAAGCAGGAAAACATTTAAAAACATGCAGGATGGTGTTCCTCAAGGACTAATGTTGGGAACCACTGATCTACTAGGAAACAAAACAAAATATGTTACGTATATTAAGAATCCAAAAAAAAGCAGTGAACCAGTGAAGGACTGCGATAGGAACTCTTTGAATCCCAACATTTAAGATTGAAAGCGCTATGGTGTTTGTTCGACGTCTTCGTGATAAATGACTGAACGTGTGTTTTTAATCAAATTCACTGTCCTTAAAAACAAAACATTTAACAAATTAACAAAAGATTAAAAAAGTGACTTTTAACAATATTCAATGCTAAAATTGCAGGTGCCTTGAACAGAAGCAGATTGCAAAAGGAGAAAGGAGAAAAGTAAATTGAAAAATTTGAATTGGGGAAAAAAAAAAAACAAAACAGCTGGACAGCATATTTCATTTGATTTGACAGCAGCCACCATGCGAGGCCCGTCGTAACTCCAGCTGCCCTGTGACCTTCATTCTTCAGCGGGCAGGCAGATTCTTCTCGGCTCAGACAAGATTTATCGGGGCTGGCTAATAGCCTGCCCTCTGCCAGGTAAGACGGCATCGATACGGGGGCCTTCTGCCGCCCCTCTGCCAGCGCTTCGCTAATGAATATTTCTGCCATTTCGCACACATCCACTTTAATACAGGCGGCGCGTGAGCACTGCAATCGCGTCCAATCACTTCACGATGGACAAACATGTTTAAAACATGGACTTGAGAAAAAGTGTGCTATCAACTTCCTATACTTATTGTGAGTTTTCAACAAAATAAAAGTCCTGCTCGAGCTTTGAAGCTCTATGTGCCCCAGTACGCATGTGTGAAGAGTGGATCTGTAATAAACCAGACACACAGACAAATATAATGAACCACATCCCTTGGGTAAATACAAACACACACACACACACACAGGATATTGAAACCCTCTCAGGCATGTCGCCGCTCGTGTGCCTGGCACGCAGCATGATGGAGAGGCTGAACTGTGCGCCCCCCTGTTTGCTCTCGTCTCCAGTCCTCACAGGACACACAAGCATACACACACACACACAGGCTCATACTGTACACCCACACATTTCATCACACCCATCCACATGTGCATTGACACAGCGAGCGTACCCACTGAGAACACAAACTTTCACACACACATGTCCCCCCCAGGCTTTGATGGATTGTCGGTGAGTGCTCTACCTCCTGTTTCATACATATAATCTCATTTGTGTGTGTTGGTGGGGTGCACATGGTAGAAGCTGCACCAAAATTGGACTAATATAAATAGTCAAGCTGTCCTTTTCTTCCACTTTCACAAGTCAAGTCATGCTCGTTATCATCTGCTGCTTAGAAAAATATGTCTGGCTGTAGTCTGGTGATAAAAAGTCATACGGATTGGAAACAACGCCAAACGTTTGTTTTGTAGCTGACAATTCTTACGTTGCCTAATTTAGTCCAAAGTTTTGACTCCATACTAATGCTTCGAAATCCAGACAAGCCCAAAAAAGCAAAAGGAGCGATGAAAAAGGTACTGGAATGGAAAAGTCTTTCAAAAAATTCCAAATTTGAACCAACAATAAACGTTGCACATCTTAAATGTCATAAATTATACTTCAGTTTCTCAACTTTTCCCTTTCAATGCCTCTATAAGCATGTCGTATTATCTATTCAAGTCCTCCATCATTTTACCAAATGATGCTGCACTCCAAAAATAAATAAATAAATAAATAAATACACCTAAAAAATACCTACTACATGTTGTTTTGTTGACTACCCAGCAATCGTTAGTGGCTTGACAAGAGTATACATCTAAAATGTCAGTAGATGTTTCAGCTAAAACTGAGATAAACTTGGTCTAAAAGTGAAAGTACATCTAAAACCCGATTTTGCAAGAACAGTTAGGCACCATCATGTCTCGCCAGTGGCTTTGGATGTTATAAGCCCATTAAATGGCCATTATTACTGGTAGTTGTTATCATCTGCATTCAGACTGTCTCTCCTACTTTCTATGTTTAAAGTTACGTTGTTATGAACTTAACCCCCTAACCCTTGAGCCTAACCTAACCCTGACCCTAAACCTAACCCCCAGATTTTTTACTCTTATCCTAACCATATCTGACCCTATTATCAGCGCTAACATAATTATCAGCGCTAACAATGTGCCTTTAAATCTAATAGGAGGTACAGGAGGGGCAGTCTGAACACAAACAATGGGAATCATAACAACTAATAACAGACATTTAATGTGTGATAACATTCAAAGTGGGAGGTCTAGCACTGTGCCCCGTCCAGGTCATAGTGTGAGATATGATTTTTTTTAACCTCCCCTCCCCCTCGTATGTTCTCTTTTCCATACTTTTGTCTGTCTAAAACAGATTGCACTTGTACAAAGTAAATGAGTCTCCGAGGCTCATTGTCATTATTCTGTATAAATAAAGGTTGAATGAAAGAAAGTGGCAAGGGCTTCACTTATCCTACTGAACCGACCAGCCAACAAAGACTTTTGGTGCCACCACCAATTTAAGACATGTCAGGTCGTGGTAGAAGAACAGACTTTTTTTTTCCCCTTCAATAAAATAACTCCAAATTGTAAATTCATCTGAAAATACCTCATTCTCAATATGTATTTTAATGTATTTTTTTTTTTACATTTAAAGTTACAAATCATTGCATTTATATCTGCCTATCAGATACAGTTTTATCAATAACCTGTTTGCCTGCTACATATTACAGATCAAGTATCCATACTCTCTCTAGTTTTTAAGAACTGAAACCAGTAGGACCCAGTTGTATTTTTGGAACCAAGTTTGTACAATAGGGATCTGCATCTTTAAGACCCACCTTCTCCCTGTCATACAATCATAATGTCTTATGAACTGTCCTTGAATCATAATAGCTATTTACAGCTACAGGTCCAAGTACACTATGCGGTTTATGCTTGAAACAAAGTAATTGTGATTTTTAATGATGACACGGATGTTATGAATACAGTATTGATGACTGAAAAAGTGCATGAAAAGTAGTTATTTGGTGTCCAGACCTTAAACTGACCTTTTCATTTGCATGTGGTACATGAGGTGGGACGAAATTGTGTACTCAAAGTCCCAGTTGGTGTATCAAAAAGTTACATTTGAAGGATTAAATTGCCTGAGCTAATTACTACCCAAATTTTCTTGAGGAACAAAACAAAACAAACGAAAAAACAAAACAACAACAACAAAAAACAAACAAAAAATAAAGGAGGATATGACTAAACTCAGCATTGAAACTTGCTCAGTGGGTAAATAGAAAATGTATTTACCGTAATTTCCTGACTACAAGCCACTACTTTTTCCACACACTTTGAACCCTCATGGCTTTTCCAATGCTGCGGTTAATTTATGGATTTTTGGTTTTTGACGAGCCAACAAGCTTCCTGCCACCAAAACATTTAGCCTCATCACAACCCGGCACTCACATGGCTACTTGTGCCCCTCACTGGGGGCACAGCAAATTATTCGCAGTCACTCGATATCAATGTGAATCAAATATTAATGTGACACCCAAAGCTCGGTGGGAGGCTTTGATAACTGATGGCAAGAAATCGTATTGGTGGTAAATCGTAAACTGTGTTTTTGTTTTAACCAGCCGTGTTACCGGCACTGTTCGGGAAATAACATTTAATATACATATTTGTATACAGATATGTATTTAATCAAAAGTTTTAAAAAATATTTCTGTGTAGATGTTTCACGTTACAACATGGACACCCGCGGCTTAAACACAAGTGCAGCCTGTATATGTACAGTATGTAATATTGTTTAAATTTAGTGGGCGTGGCTTATAATTGGATGCACCCAATAGTCCAGAAATTACAGAATTTAGTGTGAATGTATTGAGTTTCTGTTGGTAAACTGTTTGTTACTGATCTAACAAAAACACACTATCTACATTGTGCATACATTTGTTTTGGTGAATTCATTATGTGGCTTGAAAGTAAACGGCACAATACAGTATTTGATTTTTTTTTTTCTTCACCTGCTCTACTTTTAAAATAAAGTTCACTTTGACAAAGGAGTTTATTTCAACAACTGACATAAATTTAAAATTGGCACTTTGGGCGAAAAATAATGCACTTGGCTTTCACAAGGACACGTGTGACAACAGGGATGATGCTGAAAAGGGCTTTAAATCATTGCTTCATAAGACGCAATGATTTAAACGGACAGGGCTGGCAGCTCCCTTGACACCTGGGACCTGTCCGAGTAAGGCTGTCAGAAAGTGATACATCTGATTCATCAGTATGGGGTTTTGACTTGTCAGAGAGGGAGGGGAGAACAAAAAGTGCACACGCAGATTAAAGATTCCCTTGCCACCTGCTTGGATCAACAACGTGAAAACAAATGACCTGTGACCTTTACTGCAAACCAGGTCCAAAAAAGAAGAAAATTGGTCAATTTATTTGACTTTGCCAGACACAATACCTATTTTGACGAGCTACAATGTCCGTAAAAGCAACGCTGTTATTTTGCCTATTAGTGTTATGGACTACAAATCTTACGTTTGATCCGTGTTGTGATCCAGCACCTCCATAGAGAACTACTCCCCGGGGTTGTGCAGCAGTGGAGCTAAGTGATGTTCTCATTTAGTGGATTCTGGCTTTGAGAGTCAATACAAAAAGGCAGCTATGGAGAAAACAACCCCGGCTAGCATAGCGTATCATAAACCTTGGGAGTCCTGTAAAAGTCAATTTACTGAACAAACTCCTTCTAACAATTGCCGTGAAAAACAAGTCTGCAGTACAGGCAAGTGTCAGGTGATTGATAGTGCCTCAGGAAAAGGCAAATCTGCAAATATGAATCGGCTTTATCCTGGTGAGCCCTATCTAATGTGATCGCTGCTGAGTATGAAATGAAATTCCATTTTCAATGACACCAAATTGAAAGAAGCGGCGAGAAGAAGGTGGCATCCTCAACACTGCCACTTACAATCAGTGGCATGGAGAGCAATCAAGGTGGCGTGCAGCTTAAATTCCTTGTCTTGTTCCTTCCTCACTACCTCTCTTCCTCTTTGCCTTTCCCCCCCATCTATCATGACAAGTGTTGAGGTTTCTTCAGTCATGAGTGTTTATTTGCATGTGACTGAGCTCAACTGGCACGTGTTTGTGGGAAGACAGAAAAGGAGAAAAAGACCAGAAGCAATACTTTTCTCGCTGTTGACTGTGGGTAGAAAGTGGAAAAAGCGTCAGTATTAAAACATTATGCAGAGTAATATTGGAGGCACTACAGCAAGCAGCCATGGCAATCTCTTTGCAGTTTTCGCCACCATTTCTGCCTGCGTATCAGGTATGTCTAATCCTTAGATTAGTAATTGCCTCAGAGCAAATGCATTCAAATCACCCAAACAAAATTATACCAGAAAATGCTGCCCGCTGCAATTTCATGAGTATTACTTTGCTCTCTTACTCCTTCCATTTTCCTTTTCGGAACGTAAACAACAAAAAAGCCTGAGCAGCAGCAGATTGAATTAAGCCGTAATAGATCCAAAACAATTTTGATAACATTAGCCACAGTCAGCAAGACCAAAGACAAGCGTTAATATTAATGTGGCAATAAACAAACCAGCTCACTTCGTATCGGCTTATTTCTTGCTAAAGGCTTCCCAGATGCTTCTTCTGTTTTTTTTTTTCCTTGCGACAATATCCTGGATTTTAGGGATGGTTTTCTTAAACAACAATAACAAAAACTGTCTCAGTGACCTATGCTTCTCTTGGGCATTCTATGTCCTTACTGTGCTAAACGTGTGACTTACTTTCTAACTGGTTTCGCAGCTTAAACCCAAAGCCCTTAGGGGGAGTTTGGTACCTTTACGAGTATGTTTAATTTATTTATGCACAAATAGCTTCTGTTTAAAACCAAGTATCCCATAAGGGCCGCTTTCAGCTGGGTCACTTGTGGCTTTTTTCGCAAGTGTTTAGGCAGCTATATTTCTTAGCTTGAAGCAAATGAGCTCCTAGGCAAAGCGTTACATTTCCATATTGGTTTCCTGATCTGTCCGGAACCTCAAAGGCAGTCACATCCAATGTTTTGGCTACAAACACCACCCTGATGACCTCCATTTGCATGGTGATATTGTTTGTTCTGTACAAGTAGGTCGGCGTAATGGGGAGGGGGGCTGCCCTTTGCAAATTTAGTTGCTTCGCAGATGCGTTTGGCTTGAGCAGGAAAGCAACAACGCAGGACCCAAGGAACAGCTGGTCAAAGCAAAAGGAGTGGTGGGGCAGGGAGCGCTGGGAGCTGAGTTAAGGGCAAAGTCCTGTTCATCTTGCCGCATCAGCCTAGAGGCAAGAAAACCTGGTTTAAGTGGGCGGATCAGACCTTCGTTTGCCCTGAGGGGCTACTCTGCAAGAGTTCAGAACCCGAGCTTCTGTGGCTCACTGCTGATTAAAAGTGATCCACCTGGGCACGAGTAGTGCTTTGAAGTGCAATGAAAGAACAAAAAGCTGATGGGCTCTACTAATTCAATAGCTAAGTGATTTCATTCCTCCCCACATAACCGGTTGGACTGTGTTATTTTCTGGCATGTCAGAACAGGAGCTACTGCCCAAAGTAATAAAGTTAAGTGCTTTGTTAAGAGAAAACGCTACTCATCGACCTCTGAATGCAACTGGCATGCAAGAAAGAAACATATAGAAAAAAGTATTGAATAAACATAGTCGGAACAGGAAATATTATCAATAACACGCCCAGAAAAGGTAAAATGTGACCCTCAACAGCTGCTAGGGGACACCCTGACATCTTCCCCACACTTACCCCTTAATGACTGTTTAAATGTCTGATGGGCTAAAAAAATTGGTTTGCCTCACTGATAAACTCCCCCAGTTGCCTGGTTACCTGTCCAAGCAGGTTGTCTGTGCAGATATTGTAAGATTAGGTGGGCGAAAAAGAAGAAAGACAGAACCCGATACCTCAAGAGATTACAGTCAACGTTCAAGCCCTATTCTGTCTCCCTCCACTGCCACCCTGTCCTATTGCTATCTTTCCGCCAAACCAAGTCCTTTGGTGAAACAGAAGGGGCCATTCTCTCCACCCTTAACAGGGCCGTCTTTCTTGCGCTTGTCTCCATCTCCTCCCACACACCCGCTGAAGAATATTCCATATCATTACTGTTCGTATATCTATCACATCAAACAAGATCAGCCACATCCCAGGCCAAATGTTATAAAATGGTATACACACAATTTAAAAAATATGGTTAAGTCGAATAGGAATAGAATAAAATAAAATAAAATCTGTTTTCATGGGAGTTTTGTCACTAATCCTTATTTTCTACAAAACGTCCAGATGCATACACATGTCCTTGAAATTTTTTTATGATGCATTTAGCTAAAGTGACCCGTAGCAGATAACAGAACATTTTTAGATGCAGTGTTCCTAAAATCAAACGCATGACCACTTCACTGCTTAATCTAATAAAAAAGGTAGTTTTTAAATGCCATGATTGGAGCACATGAGCAAACACATTCTCTTCAATTAGATCTCATTTGGAGACATTAAGCTCCACCCAATTCAACCCTGCAGAATACAGGAACAGCCAGTATTCCCCAAGCCCAAGGGGTACGAAAAGGTAATCGGAATACCAGCTTGCTATTGTACCTTAAATGCCAAACCAGCTGCACCGCATAGTAAACATGGATGATATTACCTTGCGGATGCTTTGACATTCTATTGATATTTAAGATTTCAAACTTGAAGGAAAGAAAAAAAAAAAACTCCTTTGGTAGGTTGCAAACTGACTTAAGTACAGCCCATGAGGGTTTCCGCAGCATCAATGTGGAGAATAAATAAATAAATTATATAAGCGGAACATAGTGACACACAATACATGCTGCTGCTGCGGCAGCAAATAGAGTGCCCTTTTAATTATGCAGGAGACATCCGAAAGCAACAGCACTCCTCACACTCTGGGAAGCAGTTCAGTGAATACACAATATTAGAGGCTGCAACTGACAGAGCAAGGAGGGAAAAGAGAGGGAGGGTCGTAAAAAGGGGACTGAAATTATTTGAGAGGGCGGATAGCAAGAAAGGAAGGGGAGACGGGTTATAGAGAGATGAGATTGAAGATTAGAAGAAAAAAAAATGCCAGGAGAATACCGTTGTAAAGGGTGTGATGTGGGGGGATCAGAAAAAAAAAAGGCAACGTGGAAGATGAAGAGATGCAAAGGCCTTACTAAATATGAATGCCCAAAGGAGGGTTTGAGCAGGAAAATCAACAATGAGAATCAAATGTAAAAACTGAACAAAGCAACAGTATTCAAAGAGAGAGAGAGAAAAAAGGGAATGACAAAAGGTGTGTGTTTGTGTGTGTGTGTGTGTGTGTGTGGGGGGGGGGGGGGGTACTTCTGGATTATAAAAGAGTAGTGCTGAAACCAAGTAAGAGAAAAATCAATAATTCATTAGAGCGTAGTGTACCTGGATATTGTTCTTTTTCCTGAGAAATGAAAATCAGCTCATTTCAGCAAGTTTCAACTTTATTCCTCTAAATCGTTGTACCTAACGCCAAAAAATATTGTCATACTAATATATACTGTACATAAGGTGCTAAATTAAGCTTGCATTTTTTTATTTATTTATTTATTTTTTTTACATATACTATTTGAAGAAAATGAGAGAAAAGCATGGACTGGAGAATAGGGGTAAGGCTAACTGGAAGGTGGAAGAGAAAGACAAGTATTTGTAGATAGGCAAAAATATAAAGGAGCACAATACACGGAGGTGCACTATGGAAAGTGATATAAAAAGCCCAGTTTACACTATCGGGTCAATGAATTAATGCAGACCTCAAAGCAAAGAAGAATGCTAATGTGACCTTCTGGGTGGATAGGTGTTTCTATACACACAGACTGTAAAAGTGACTAACAAATCAATCAAACCAAGCTACATTGACAAAGCAAACCTTTTTATATATTTTTGTTCTCTTATACAATCCACAAGAAGAAAAGGCACAGACAGAGGGCAGGTCAAGGCATGACACAAGTAGGAGGGAGAGCCGTGGAGCCCTGCTGCACACCCTTTTGGAATAAAATAACTGCAAACCAAATCCTGATGTGAGCTGTCTACAACACCCTGACGCACACTTGCCAGGGTCAGCAGCTGTGACACCCTTGACAGAAAAGGCTACTTCAACACATGCTGTGATGAAAGTAAAAGAAAAGTTGGACATGTTTGGTCTAGTGGTAACAGTATCCCCACAAAATCTAAGCTGAACCTCTCATTCTTTTCAATATTACATGTGAATGGCACTCCAAACCAAAACAGATCTATACCCACTAACTTGACAGACATTAGCACCATAAAGGCAACACGACTACTGAGACTAGCACTGTCAGAAAGCATTATGGTGGAAAGAACACTAAGAGGAAGAAGCAGAAGACATTTAAGAGTGGTGAAGGGAAAACGAAGAGACATTGAGATGCGTCTTCTTACCTGTTTGTTGTATTTGTTGATAGTTTGAGTGCTGTACTCGGAGCAATGGTCAGATCCAAGGGAAATGTTATCTCCAGTGCCAACAAATGTATTGGCAGGAGGCAGGTCCTGAACTGCCTGGTGCTTTTTCCCAGCTGTTGGTGACTGTGGATGAAGCTGAACAGTGGGAAGCGGTGAACTGGACTTGTAGTGCCGTGCCAGGTCTGGACTGCCTGGCCCGCCATTGACCGAACGGTAGCGACCCATGCCAGGACTGTCAGAAAGCTTCTCGTTGACGCCATCATACCGTTGCCCATTGGGTTTGGAGGCCTCTACTGTGACAATACTACTGTAGAGTGGCTGTTTGGACTTTTGCTTCTTCTTGTCTTTCTTGGGCTTCTTAGATTTGTCATGCTGCTGTGGCGTAAAGAAATCTTCATGATCCTTCTTCCCAGCCTCATAGCCATTCTTATTTTTTGGGCGGCAATAACGGGCCATGACAACAACAAGTATGATAAGAATGACTGTCATAATGCCTGAAACTACTCCAATCACGATGCTTAAGCGTTGTTTGCTTAGATCATAGTTGGGGTCACCTGCAATGTTGGTGTTAAGAGATGTGCTTAAGCTTTTAGCCACCTGGGCCTCCACAATAGAGGAATTGTAAATAGTCTCGTTAACATACACGTGAACCAGAGTGGTGGTGCTCTGTGACGGCTGCCCACTATCATTCACCTGGACCACAAGTCTGTGTAGGCCATAGTGCTTCTGTTCCAGCTTTGCCATTAGTGAAATGACCCCAGTGCCCCCATCAATTTCAAAAAGCTTGAAGGGATTGCCCCCAATGATGCTGTAGTTCAGGTCTGCATTAATGCCAGTGTCTGTATCAGTGGCTATGACAGCCCGGACTACTGTTCTAATGCTACTGGAAGGGTGAAGCAGAGTGAAGGAGTTGTTTATTGGGAAGGTGACTGTTGGTGCGTTGTCATTTTCATCCATGACAAAGAGTGAAACTGTAGCTGTGGCAGATCTGGGTGGGTCACCACCATCCACAGCTTTAACACGAAATGTGTATGTGGTTTTTTGCTCTCGGTCAAATGACAGGGTGGAAAAAATAGTTCCAGTTTCATTCTCAATAGAAAAGATCTCCTCCTCTTCTTCAATGAAAAGACCCATCTCTGCATTCTGGCCTTTATCTGCATCAATCACCGTAACCATGCCAACTGGGCTGTTTGGATCAAGATTTTCTTTGACATAGAAGGTGAAAACATCTTGCATGAACTTCGGGTCATTGTCATTCTTATCGGCCACAAGTACAACTACAGTCGCAGAACCCTGAAGTGTGTTTATGCCCTTATCTTTAGCTATCACTTTAAATTCATAGCGTTCTGTTTGCTCTCTATCCAGAATGGTGTTTACTCTGATGTCTCCACTGTCTGCATCAATAGAAAAAATCCCATTCACTGATGAATCTAGAGAATAGGCTATTTCTGCATTTTTCCCACTGTCTGCATCAGCAGCTGTCACTCTTGTCACCCTCTCACCAGGAGCATTGTTTTCAGGAAAGGACACCTCTACTACGTTTTGACTGAAGATAGGAGGGTTGTCATTAGTGTCACCCACTTTGACAATAAGAGAGTTATTACTTGCCAGACTGGGACTTCCAGAGTCCACAGCCACTATGACCACATTGTATTCCTGTGTGGCCTCGTAGTCCAGCGGTGCAGACGTGTGGAGGAAATACTTCTTTTTATTTTGCTCACCCTCCATCTCACTGGCCGGTTTGAGCTGAAAGGGAACGTCCCCTACCACTGTGCAGGTCACTATGCCATTTTCCCCCTGGTCTCGGTCCGACACCTGAACTAAGGCAATGGGTGTGTCCACCACCACGTCCTCAGCAACATTGGCCACTCCATCTTTGAGGAAAATGCGTCCAATTTTTCGAATTTCAATGGCGGGAACATTGTCGTTCTCATCCTTGATGTTTAACACTACCGTGGCCTTGTCCATTTTGGGTGGTTGACCTCGGTCACGAGCCATTACGGTGAACCTCAGTTGACTCACTTCTTCTCGGTCAATGCGGTGCAACACACTCAGCCACCCGGTGCTCTCATCCAACCTCAGCAGCCTCCTTACAGACTCTGTGGCTGCCCCAAACACATACTCGATTTGACCATTAACCCCCACGTCTGCATCAGCCGCTTTTAGCTGCAGGATAGGGGCGCCGGGGGAGCTGTTTTCTGGCAAGTCAGCTTCATACACACTTTTCTCAAACCGAGGGCTGTTGTCATTCACATCAGTGATCATAACTCTCAAAATGGCCTGAGAGGAGCGAGGGGGGTCACCTCCATCTCTCACACGTAATGCGAGCTCATAGGAGTCCCTCTGCTCTCTGTCCAGGGCCCCCTTAATGATGAGCTGAGGCTGCTTCTCCCCATCAGTGGTGTCAGCAACTTGCAGTTCAAACACACTGCTCCTGCTCGCACTGTCCTCAAATCTCCTCTTCCCAGAGTACGAATCCGCAGAAGACCCCATGCGTCTCGAGTTCTCCCCATTGTCCTGGATGAGCTCGTATCTCTCTATTCCATTCCTGCCAAAATCTCTGTCTGTGGCTGTGGGCAGCAGATAAAGGGTCCCAATGGGTCTGTTCTCTTCCACAGAGAGGGTCAGGACAGGGGACGGAAAAGACGGAGTGTTGTCGTTTATATCTAATATGATGACTTTCCCCTCGAAGAGGTCAACCCAGCTCTGAGCTGGTCCGATGACAGACACTTCGAAATCTATAAAGCACTCGTTTTCATCAAAGATCATTTGGCACTGTTGCAGTTTCTCACGATCTATTCGCCTCTCGTTGGTGCTGAGCTCACCTGTGATGTTGTCTATTTTGAAGAATTCCGAGCCAGACTCTAAGGTGAATGTCACTTCCCCCGACCCAGCAACTATGCCCAGGTCGGCGGCAACATTGCCCACTCTGACATCGGCGGGTCCCTCCTCAGCCAGACGGTACAGGAGCACTTGCTTTGCAGCAGGCTGATGCACAAGCAGCTGCAAAATGAGCATGCCATAGTAAAAATAGTCCACTGCAGTAGTAGTAGTCCTCATTGTTCACCCTTTGGGGAGCGAAAAATGTGCGTAAAGAAGTCCAACAAATTAAAAGGACGTGTTTATTCGGAGGGGCAATGTCAATAAGAGGCTTTCAGGATGCGTGAGACTCCATTCTCCGGATGACTTCCTCTGGTTTCTGCTGCAGTGGGAAGCAGCAAGTGCACCGGGGCTTTCCTCTTCTCTCCTTTTCCTCCGTCTGCACTGAGTGTTAAATCATCAAAGCTTCATTTAAAACAAAATGATAATAAAAAAAATCATAAGGCAACACGCTGAGAGGTTGTGCGCGCTCTGGACCATCTGAACGCCAGGGCGCGTAAAAGTCTTATTATAGTCCGATCAGCAGCAGGAAAAAAAAAAGTGGATTCACTTCATGTTTTTTGTTTGTTTTACTCACAGTTTGTGGGATTTTCTTTAAATGTGAAAGGCGAGGCAGCACAGTATTCCTCTATCCGATGGGTGCGCAGATGGGAGAGCACTGGTTTCCAACTCTTCTGGGGTTTTTTTTACGCGGTGATGAGAGCGGGACTGCGCAGGAGAGCTCCCTCAGCAAAATAACCTGCTTCCTTTTCTCTCCCCCCGCTGACACTTGCAACGCAGAGCCACCAACTCCACTTGCAACCCAGGAGGTTGACCAAAAAAAAAAAAAAAAAAAAAAAAAAGGAAAAAAAAAGCCGCGTTCAAAAAAATGATCAAAACCGAAACGAGATCCGACGCCGCTGGTTGATTGTTTCTTTTAGGAGAGACGTGTCCAACATGATCAGCGCGCGCGCCTCTCTCACCTGCAGACGCACCGCGTGTGTTGGCAGCCCCTATCTGCAGCGCGGAGAGAGGGATTCACAAATGATATTGCAGTCGCTCTCTTTCTCTCTCACACCCCCTCCTCCTTTCCCCGCTCGCTTTCAGGAGCGCACGTGAACAGGGTCGAACTATTGGTCTCAATCGCTCGGGTCAAGACCATTTTGGACCAAAATGTTCACCAAAAATGAAACCAAAATGACAGGGGTCGTTGTGCTTTTAGTTGGTCTTTATTTCCACGTCACTTTCAAAAGCAACACGATTTATTCCAGTCGCTGGGATTTCTGTTAAATCAGTTTTACGCACTATCTTTACGGCGAGACCGGCCGGTCTAACACCCCCACCTTCCCCTCACACACGCACACACACACACACACTACTATTATACTGTATATATTTAGCACTACACGTGTGTGGTCGCTGCATCATGCGAGCCCCCCTCCTTCTCTCCCTCTATTCGGGGTTCTTCTCTCCGGTCAATCCACTCCTGGAATCTGGACGCATGCGTATTTACGCAAAGAACTTTTTTTTTTTTTTTTTAATGAAGCCAAAAGCGTCTTTTTAAATGCACAAACATACAGTTAATCTCCATCCTGACTTATCTGCGCGAGTCATTCATTCGGCCACTGCGCAACCCCCCCTCCCTGTTTGTGTGCGTGTGTTGGAGAGAAAGAGAGACGAACTAGAGCGCAGTGTCCATTTAGTTGTTTATGGAATGGATGTGTGTTTTCCGTTACATTAACATTCGCCGAGGTGTTTCTTTATTTTTCATTATTTATTTATTACATTTTTTCAAATCACTTCTGCAGCCAAATGTTTAAGGAATGAACGTGTGAGGGTTTCCTTCAGCTTCTGCAACATTTGCAGCGGACGCTGTGTTTATGTGTGAAATTATACAGGAGGGCGCGTAACGAGAGAGTGGAGTGGTGAGAGGAGAGTAAGATGGGGAGGTGTGTGTGCGTGTGTGTGGGGGGGGGGGGGCTCAGCAAACAGCTGCACCTAACAGATTGAATTCCAGA
>JARVLU010000001.1:19960091-19970766 GCA_031762415.1 Simpsonichthys santanae
ATTTATTCTTCTGTGTATTATTTAATTTATATATTTATTCTTTTATTTATTATTTTGACAGTTTTAGTCCTCCATAGAATTCAACTATACATATCTTGTATATGAGGGATGGTAGGTGGGAGTGGGAGATGGACCAGCAGGTTGGGGGTGTCGTTTGAACTGCATCATCTATGTTCTAACCCTTACGAGTTCAGAGATATAGATAATTATTGAAAAAACAAGATCCTGGTTACAAGTGGCTGAAATTAGCTTTGGTCATAGTGTTTGTAATTGAGTTCAGCTTTAGTGGCAAGGGAATTAGCTTAAAGCAGAGCCATCACACTCCCACATCAAAGCAGTCAACTCTGGTGGTTTGTATATCTTATAAGATCCTCCTAAAGAGTTACATCAGATGGTTTTCCAGAATGACTCACTGGGGGGAGATCCTGGGGCACATGTTGGGCATGCTAGAAGAAACCTATGCCCTATGAACACCTTGGATCCCCAAAAGGAGTGGGGGGATGTCACTGGACATAGGGAAATCTGTATTTCCTTTCTGGATCTGCTGCCTTCAAGGCCCAACCTCAGATAAGTGGAAGAAATTGAATAAATGCATGATTGGAGTAATGCAGAGATTGGTCTAGCCCATCAGTATTTTTATTTAAATTTGAATACTCCCATTTCTCCAGTGATCCTGCGTGGAAAAGCAGGTAAAGAAAAAGGCCGGACGGACAATTTCTGAAATGGCTTGGGCTTGATCTAGATTTGCATTTAAAATTTTGAAAAATGTTTCGAAATCTTATTTCCTCTAAATATACAGCCATGTTTCTCAACCAGGATAAGGTGGAATGCTGGGAGGAAAACCTGACATAGACCCAGAATTCACTGGAGGGATGTTGTATGCTTTCTGACCTAGGGATGCCTTGGGGTACACAGACAGAGGTGGAGCATGTCTTTGGGGAGAGAGGTGTCTGGGTTTCTCTCCAGGATATGTTCCCTCTGCCATCTGACCACAGATTAGTGGCAAAAACAGGACAAATGGCTGGATAATGATAATAAGTTAGGCAGAATTGCAAAAGCAAACTTCCATACATTCAGATTTATGACAGCTTGTTTACCATTTCATGCAACAATGCTGAGATGGTGGGCAGCCGACTTGGGGCCAGAAAGGTTGCGGTTCGACTCCCTGCATGCCCAAATGTCATGGTTTCCCTGAGCAAGACACCTAATCCCTAACTGCTCCCAGGTGCTTACATACTGTAGCTGTCCACTGCTCCACCTGTGTGTATCTCAGGTGTGATGGGTTAAATTTAGAGAAGCAATTTCGTCATGGTATGAAAACATACAATGATGACAACACATAGCACTTACTTACTTACGTACAAATAGTTTTATTCACTTTCTGCTTTGTTCTAATTATATTTATTATGCAACCTATTGGTCCTAGGCTGCATCTGCAATCATCAAGCTTCTAAAGATATTTAACCAATCAATTAGGAATTTGTATAGAAAGCCCATCGGATCACATCACCGCCATTTTCATGAAATTTAATATAATGAACATTGAAAATGTGAAATTATCCAACTTATTATTAAATGACCATATTGTCAGGCTTAGTCATCCAGCCTGGATTACACATCACCGTCCAACTGACATGAAAAATGGAGGAAGAAAAAACAAAACAAAAAACTAGACCATGCACCGTCGGCTCAGTTGCTAAAAGCACATCCCGTTCAATCCTGGCCTGCTGCCACGCTCAATCAACATGTGTAACATGTGTACACGAGGTGGGGGTGAGGGGAACAAAGCTATTTTAGAAGTCATTTGAGTCGAGTCAGTGATGGTCCACTGACACCATTTCTTGCTTGTCATGAGGGGGAAAACATTGACATGAGTAAATGAGAGTAAAAGAACAAGTAGCAGGCAACACAAACAAGACTGAATAGATTGCCGTGCGTTGGGGACCAAAAACTTAGCTGTTTCCTCCATCGCGGTATACTTTCTTGCAACCAGAAAATTTCACCAACCCATGCAACTTATGGCTAAACTGGGACATTGATACATTTGCTACCTATACATTTAATTTTTAAACTCGTAAAGTAAGGCCAACCATAATATGCTCTTTTATTTGTGTCACTCACAAGTACACACCAAACAAAATTGAAATGTATTTTAATTTGACAAGCTAGCTCATAAAGTTACATTGTTATATCATACAAATCCATCATCACTTTGTGCTTTAGAAACCCAAACAAACATTGTTTGGGTTTCTAAAGCACAAAGTGATGATGGATTTGTACAAAATAGGCTGCTACATCATGGTTTCTGAAAACCTCTGTTTGTCCTGTCCACACCATGCCACCAAAAAACAAAGTTTATTAACAAAAAAAAAAAAAAAAAAAATTCTACATCAACATTTTCTTCGTTTTTCTCACCAAAAACGCAAGTTTTGTATGAATGGGAGATACAAATGCAGCAGAAAATAGCCATCTTTAAAGAGGAACTTACCCCAAAATTAACTTTTTTCAGCTGATAAACTCCCTGGAATGTGTGTAAAATGTTATATAGCACTTTGTCTGTGTTAATTTTCATGTTTTTGTGGTATTTGTTCAAATCGGCAATATTTGGTCAAAAAACGTGTTTACACTCCCTCTATGGGTTGAACTGTGGTATTGCAGTCTAATTTTCCTATTGGTCAACGACTGGTCACTGTGACATGTCTGGGTATTCTGTTGTCACAGCCTCTGCTGCGTGAGTATAAAATTGAACCCCTCCCCTGCAGAAAACATACTCTTGGAACATACTTTGCATTTTTTTAATCGTGTCTTGGGGCGGAGCTATCGTTTCAGAGTGGGGTAAGTTCCTCTTTAAGGATATTTGGAGTAGTTTGGACAGGGTTAATTTTATAGATTATGCATGTGACTTTAATAATAAAAAAAAAACAAGTACAGTATTATGAAAATGCTTGCTCATATTTTTTTTCCTCTATAGATTCAGCATGTCCAATAAAGGTTGTCTGTTTTTATATATGTTGTAGGAGCATACACACATTTTGTGTATGCTTTAAAAATTTGGCATTTCCATCAGCACTCCTCCCTCTGACCCCATTCACTTCTGCAGATAAACATTTTGTCTTTTATTTACTATCGTCCAATCAAGATGGTGGACAGGTCCAGTTTAATTAACCTAAGTTGACAATAAATGGAAATGCCAAATGTCTGCCAGAGCTACAGCAATAAGCTTTTACGAGGCAGAGCCCTCGTCTCTGAGGAGCATGAAACAGCTCCTTGCCGACCTGTTATTTCTAGGCTGACCCAAGTCCGGCTGTAACACTGTTAGGAGACATGTGAAGCAGCTAGAATTTTACATACAAGTCATAACAGATCTTGTTATGCAGTTCTAATGAGGCTCAGAAGCACAAGCAACACATTAAATTAATTTTCAAACACGATCAACACTGAGTTAGACTTTTTTTTTTTTTTTATCACACTGCTCAGCAATAATAGACCTTTTCAGTGAGAGATGATACCAGAGTGACAGAGTTTGTCGGCAATTTAAGCTTATTAGATTTGCTTCAGTATTCCTTTTGATGTCCAAATAGATATTTTAAAAAAGGAGCAGAGGCCTTTTTGCAGGCAACAAAAGTAAAAAAAAAAAAAAAAAAAGGTGATATCTATTGCTTCATTAGTATGCCGAAATATATCTAGCATTACTATGCTTTTCTAATTGTAAAAAGAAAGTGTGATCATCAGTATTAAACAGTGGTCAATAATTAATTTGTGCAAATAAAAAAAAAACTATTTATGTGGGGACAGATGTCTTCTAAAAGCAATAGTCTTCTTGCCTGTTAGTAAGCATGCAAATTTCATTATTAGGTCTTAAAAATGTGAAATCTGTCCCATAACTAAGCTAAGATAAGGTAAGATAAAACTTTATTGATCCTGCTGGAAAATGTTGATGTGCCAGAGTTTCAATACAAAGTAACTATTGCTGAGTTTGCTCTAAAAATCATTACTGTAATTTTTCATGTGGACAAAAATAACTATGCCACAAAGTCTGCAAAGTGTTGCAAATTCCTTTGGTTCTCCAAAATGCAGGATATCAAGGCAATTTGTTTTAGTGCCTCTGCTTGTGGGAGGTTTATTGTCTGTTCAAGAAAAAGCAAAATACAGTAGTAGCATTTTACATTTGTTCCTTTTCCTGTTGTTTTTTTTTTTTCTGTCCTATGTTGTTTTGCGAGACTTTTTTTCTTCTTCTCATAGGCACTCCATCAATTGTCTGTTGCAGGTAGGACACTGATTGCTGATAACTCCACAAACCCCTCAAAAAACTCAGAACTATTTTTAATCACAAGATAAGAGGGAAAAGCACCTGGGATAAAAACAATAAATTGCTTCCAGTGTTGCTCTTTGTTCATTTTCCATTTCCATCTGTTGATTTTATCGTAGTATATTTTTGTAAGAACTATTTAATCATAGTTCTGGGTATTTTGGTACAATAATTTTGTTTTTGCACAAGGGCACTGATGGGTCTATATGCCGTATCTTTATAGAAGTTTACATTTTAAACTTGTTCCCATTGCATGTGGGACTATAAAGATATCTGGTTCACTGTGAACACACAACATAGTTGATTTTATCTTTCTCTCTATCACACTCATTCATTCACTCCCACCGTCAAGTTAGTCACCGACTCCCACCCACGCACACAAACACTGTACATGCAGCTGCACAGTGCAAACAGATTATGGAGGGCTGGGGAAAATTGTGGGTTCCCGCTGCTCCCATTATGTGAGCCCTTGTACATCTTGACCTCCCGTGAAGAGCTCAGGCCCAGCAGTTTCCCCACTCTCCTATTAGACAATACCGAGTGAGGCTGACCATCACTGTCTGGGGCTGAGGCACCGCAGGTTCTCAGTAAACACACACAACTGGGTGAGTGCTTGTACAGGAAAGCTAAAGGGAAAATGAAAAATATAAAATGATATGAATGTGGGTGATAAAAACTTGTTTTTGGTACTGTATATACACTGAGAGTGTGGTTCAGTCTAAACACCCCTTGACAGATGCTGATTTCTATTTTCTGACAACGGGCTAATCCATTAACATCCAACCCGCTCATTTCTGTAATTGAATATCATTTCTGATGGAGTGGTTTTGGAAAACAAATACTTGAAAAATGCTTCTGTGGGGTGGGGTCAAGGACCAAATCAAATTAATTAGACGGAAATGTATCATCTGTTAAATTATGCACTAAAGGACTACTGAGCTGTATGTGTTTAATAATAGAATGAAATATACCAGGTACAAATATCCAGTGGATAAAAAAAATAAAAACATTTGATTGTCTAGATTTATTTACCAATTTTTGTTTACAACATGTAATCCGCAATTAATTTCATAGTAATAATTGCTTTAAGTACTATTTACTGTTGATTGACTAAGTACTTTGTTTCAATGTTCATTTTAAGAGGCCAAAGAGCCAGAAACTAATCATTTTTAATTTCACAATGTGAGCTCATTGAGACTAACCTGTATAAATAAAGGTTGAATGAGCTTGCAAATGTATAATACAAAAATAATAACATACAATTTTCCAAGTTTGTCATTTCAACATTTTAGTTTTTCACTTTGAAAACTATTTGAAGTTAAAAGAGAAATCCATTTTTGTACATTTGTTTACTTTACCATACCATACCATTTTATTTATAGAGCACTTGAAACATCAACAAGGCCAACCAAAGTGCTGTACAAACAGAAAAAACAGGCAACACATAAAGCAACATACACAATGAAGTTCAATCAGAATATAGACATGTCTTAGGGAGATGTAAATTTGACAGTCATCGGCGTAGAAGTGAAAAGGTGTGTTGTTTCTTGAAAATGGCACCAAGTGGCAGCAGGTATAAAGAGAATTGGAGGGGACCCAGGATGGATCCCTGCAGAACCCCCCCATTTAAGTGCTGCCACAGCAGAACTGAAATCTTTGATGGAGACACAAAAGGATCTGTCAGCGAGGTAGGATTTGAACCAATTGAGGGCTGACCCTGTGATCCCCACCCAATGCTCCAATCTAGCAATGAAGATCCCGTGGTCAATGGTGTCAAAAGCGGATGTAAGGTCCAATAGGACAAGCAGCACAGAATCACCAGTATCTGTGGATAAGATGTCATTACAAACGTTCAGTAGGGCAGTTTCAGTGCTGTGGAGAGGTTTAAAGCCAGATTGGAATAACTCAAGAATAGTGTGATCCTCCAGGAAGCACTTCAACTGGGACTCAACTATTTTTTCCAGAAGTTTTGAAACAAATGGGAGTCTGGAGACAGGCCGGAAGCTGGATACGACTGATGGGGTCAAGGTTTTTTTATTTTTATTTTTATTTTTTCAGGAAATGTTGCACAGCAGCATGTTTAAAGGTTTCTTCCTTATAAATTAAAAATATATATAATTATACTTGATACATGTGACCCGAATTAGTTTTATTAGTTTATACTCTGACTTAATTTGTTCATTTTCACAAATCTAATTCTTAAGTCATTAAAAAAAGGTATTACACATTAGTGTAAATAACATCAAGCATTATTTAGCTGGTTAATTTCATCAAGTAAATCCAGCCACTAGAGAGTACAAGCCAGTGCATCTCTTGTGCTGGTCCAAAGCCAGGGTAAATAGTGAAGGTTGTGTCAGAGGGGCTATCTGACAAAACACTTTTGCCAAAACTAACATGCGAGCTAAGCGGCACCATGCAAATCGGTCTTGACCCGGGACAACAACAACTGCCACCAGTGCTGTTGACAAACAGGGTGCCAACGAAAATCGTTCTGTTTGTCAAAGAAAACGAGGAGGGAAACGTGTCAGGAGACAGAGAAGTGGAAAATCCAGAATGCAGGACTGAGGGAGGCAACTCTAAATGTGGGTATGATAGGTAAAGGTAGAGAGTTGGCTGACATGATGCAGAGAAGGAAGGTAGATGTTCTTTGTGTCCAAGATACCAAGTGGAAGGGCAGCAAGTTTTACAGCATTGGGGTAGGGTTTAATATAGCGAAATGGAGTAGGGGTGGTCCTTGTTAAATGTAACAAAATTCAAATCTGCATCTGAAATGGATTGGCCCTTTTTTTTTTTTTTTTTTTTTTTTTTCCTTTCCCAGAGATAGGTTTTGTCATGAATTGGTTCCATATGAATAAACTGAAATTAAGTGGACAGTCAACACGCCACATTAGTTTTGTTGAAATGAATACTTCTGTTCATTCAGTCTCATTTTATGCTAAAAGCCAGCAACTTTTAATCAGGCAAACATAGATTTGAGAAATCAATCCTGTTAAGCCATTTAACCAATTAACCAATCTAAATCAACATATCTAAAACAGAAGTTTCACCCAAATTACTGTTATAATCAAATCGAAACAAATTTGCACGTTCAAACAATGATCAAACTCTCATCAACCAGTCAAACAGAGGTTTACACAACATAAGATTTTTAATTACATGAAGTACTGTAGTTACAAATTATTTTTCCTATTAATTTTAGAATTTTAAGAATGGCTTTTTACACGTTTCACAAGTTAAAACAATATGTTAGAATTTAGTGTGGTTGACAATATTTGTTCAGAGTAAACGGCTTTTATTTTTATCACTGCACCCTCTCAGTTGTTTCCCTTAAAGTGTCTTAACGACTCTCGGGGCCATTTTCACACCTACACTTGCTGCTGTGCCTAAAATCCGTTTGGGGCATTCAGGCAGCTAACTTACCTGAGGCTATTACAGCTATTTTTTTTACTTGCCAAGTGCTTGCCACTGTAACGCAGTTTCATCTCCAGCTTCCCTGTCCCCCCTGACGCCTCCCCTGTTGGTGCTATTTGATCAAGGCTTTGTCCATCACATTTTATTGGTCTATACTGATGCAAAGGGAATGAATGAGAAACAGGGCTGCAAAAAGGTCAATAGTCAATGATAAAATATGAATATCTCTCTCTCCTCTGTTTGCTTGAATGATATTACGTGGTATTTGGAATGTGTGTTGAATAATTCATGGAGGACCGGTGCCAGTCAAGTGGATGGATAACACAACAGCTTACTGTCAAAATGTTACATTCCTCAAGCAAATGCGGAAAAATTTATAGTTGCATCGTAGAGAGAGCTGTTATGTTAAATATTTTGGAAGGTTCAGCGTTGATGTGACTACTTTCAATCTAACTTGAAGACACTTGCTTTCTTTTCATGTGAGGACATAATAGGGGCAAGCAACGTTGTTTTTATCTTTTTTTCTGCACATCTATAACAAAATTGAACTGTCTGCATCCTGCAAGACTTTTAGAGTAAATGCACACTTTATTCTCTTTCCACTGAGGGAAATTAAACCAAGAAAGTGATGCCTCTCACACATCTCAGAGCATCTCTGGGGGGAAAAACCTGGAAGAAATCTGATCAGAGGACACTTACTGGCTCCAGGAGCAGCTTGTGAATCTGGATTAAGACCTCACTAAAAACTCCAGACCCACATGAGACCGTGCGTTAGTTTGAGTAATAAAGAGATTTGTCATTGTTGTCATTGACAATTCTTTCACCCACTTTGCTGTCAGAACCTTTCTTAGTTTAGACAATGTTCAAACCCCTTCTTTCAGTTCACCTGGACTCCTCTCTCCATACGCACATGTGAATCTTTGCCTAGACTTTCCAAATGAGTTGAGACCACTTTGGCTGGCTGTAGGGGTCAATCTCTAGGGGGGTAGGGAGTGAGGGGGATTTGATTGAGCCATAATTGAATTTGAGAGGTCAGATCAAATACTCATCTCTTCCCCTCAACAGCAACGATAACCTCTGGAGGAAGAAATGGAAGGAATATGGAGGTGAGCTGGAAAGATTAAACATAGGTTTGGTGCATGGGGGCAGGGGGTGGGGGTTACTGTAGGTGTTTGAACTGTCGTTTCTCCTTCAGATTATGGTAAAAGCCACACGAAGCATGTTTACCAGAGGGTAAAATGTGAGATCTTTCCTATGAAGAATGGTGGTTTTATTTCTGCAAGGGTTGCCATAGTGAGCAGTCTCACATGAAAGATTCACCATTTGTTCTATAAGAGATGCTATGACACAACCTGGGCTCAAACCCGCAGCCTCAAGTTAACAAGACCGCCGAGCTACCACAGCACCACTATTTTGAATAAGAAATATACATACTAACAATTTATACAGTTAAAACTGCATAAAAACAGCATTCCTGTGTTCCCTTGCTCACTTTGTCAGGCCAACCATCACAAAAATCAAGGGCCAACCCGTGGTAGCCTTAAATTTGTCAGTCACATAAAAGCAGTGGTGAAATTCAGTTTGTTCAATCTGTGGCAGCTGGCTAAAATAAGACCAATTCTTCCTTGGCATCTGTTTGAAATAGTCATCCCTGCCTTTGTTACATCTCAGCTGGACTATTTTAACACTCTTTATGCTGGGGTCAATGGGTCTGTTGTTGCCCATTTACAGATGGTGCAAAATGCTGCTACACATCTCCTAACTAGCATGATGAAATTTGATCACATTGCACATGCTTTAAAACCCCTGCACTGGTTGCCTATCGGTTTTAGAATCCATTTTAAAATTAGTTTATTTGTTTTTAAATCTTCAAACAGTCTTATCTCGCCTTACCTTTCTGAACTGCTACACTGTTACCCTAACCCTAACCCTAACCCTAAATCTCTCAGATCCGCTATTCCTGAGTGTACCCAAAACCAGGTGTAAG
Organism: Simpsonichthys santanae; assembly: GCA_031762415.1. NCBI lineage: Eukaryota > Metazoa > Chordata > Actinopteri > Cyprinodontiformes > Rivulidae > Simpsonichthys > Simpsonichthys santanae. The sequence continues at coordinate 19,969,799 of JARVLU010000001.1, forward strand.
CTCAGAGGGGACTGGGCTTTTGTTGGGCTGGGACCTAAGTTATGGAATGACTTGCCTTTGCACATAAGACAGGCCTCCACATTAGCTACATTTACGTATATCTTCAATTACAACCCTTTTTATTCTTTGGCTTTTGCTACATTTTAAGATGTTGATTTTCATGGTAGTTTTTACTAATTTTATTGTTTGATTGCTTGCTTGTTTTGCAATGTACAGCACTTTGTTCCATTTGAGGAGTTCTAAAGATCTTTTTAAATAAAATTTGATTGGATTGTATTAAAAAAGGTACATACAACTTGTATTGGTTCATGACAAAGTTTGCTAACAGACAGACAGCAGACAATTACACAACTTTGACTATCATCCCCCTGTTGATGAAAGCTGTTTGAAAGAGCTCCGTTTGGAAAAGCTATGCATTGTTAAAACATTCTTCAATTATAAGTGAGTCATTTTGTTAGTGTTCACAAATTTACCTGCCATATTTTATCCACTATATTGTGCCCTGCAAACTCATCATGTAGTTAACAAAGTACTTGTTCTTTACATTGGTGAAATCAGACCATAATTCAGGTACATTGCAAACTAAGTTTAAACAATAGGCTAATCAAGGCTAATGCTAATGTCTACAAAAACGATTGTGATTTTAGACGATGAAATAGGTTTTAAATATCTAGACATCTCTGGTATAATAGTTCTTTACTCTTCTTCTTGTCTGTGGAACATAATAATTGTTTAAAAAATGAACTAAAACTAAATTTAAAACATTTATCAAGTCTAAACATATTCTTCTTATTATTTTGGCTTTCCCCTCTTCAGGGGTCGCCACAGAGAATCATCCTCCTCCACCTCACTGTGTCCTCTGCATCCTCTGTCCTCACTCCAACTACCTCCATGTCTTCTCTAACTGCATTCATATAGCTCCTCTTTGGCCTTCCTTTTTGTCTTTTTCCTGGCAGCTGCATTTCTAA
>JARVLU010000001.1:19999998-20011410 GCA_031762415.1 Simpsonichthys santanae
GACATGTTTTGGTGGATTATTGTGTCAGGACATGTTTTGGTGGATTATTGTGTCAGGACATGTATTGGTGGATTATTGTGTCAGGACAGGTTGGGGGGGGTCCAAACGTAGATTTATTTTTATTTGGAAGGGACGTGTCCCCTTCACGTATAATTGGTGCGACGCCTATGATCCTGGCCAATGGATTTGTGAACAGTATTGTTATTTTTAGCAGGAGAGAGAGTGAGTGAAGTAAGACGCATCCCGCACAAGACAGCTAAACAATTTGGAGTAGAATGTAATGGTCATCTGTTGCATTTTGACAAAGTAAGAACAATTTTTGTCCAAAATTTCTTTGTGGAGGAACAGTTCCGAAACACTTAGCTTTGCTGTTGCATTTTGGCAAATTGCTGCCATCTTCAAACAACTCCAGTATGAATAAACCTCATATCAGATTATTTAGATGCAGCTTTTTAACTTCTCTTTTAAAAATTGCAGTCAATTTCACATTATGATTATCCTAGTTTAAAAAAAAAAAATCAAATATTATATTCCTGCCCCAGACAACCTTGGAAGTGCAACAGCTAGCTGCTGAATTCAGCATAGATACTGGTGTTATGAAAAGTGATAGCAATGTTAAGGTTGATAAAATAGTTGTATGAAAAGTTGTATTTTCATGATTTATTTTAGAACAGATCCACTTTTTGTCTACTGTGCACAGTACATCCATCCATTATCTTTACCTGCTTCTTCCATTTGAGATCATACTTTCATAAATTCTATTCAAAGTACTGTAAAGCTCTATCTGCAATACTCAAGTTACTTAAAAATGTTTGTTTTTCTCTGACCTTACATCCATCCATTGTCTTCCGCTTATCCGGAGTCAGCTTAGGTAGGGAGGCCCAGACTTCCCTCTCCCCAGCCACTTGGGTCAGCTCCTCCAGGGGAATCCCAGGCGTTCCCAGGCCGGCCGAGAAACATAGTCCCTCCAGCGTGTCCTGGGTCTTCCCCTATGTCTCCTCCTGGTGAGATGTGTCTGGAACACCTCACTAGGGAGGAGTCCAGGAGGCATCCTAACCAGATGCCTGTGTCAACTCAACTGGCTTCTCTCGATGTGGAGAAGCAGCGGCTCTACTCTGAGTCCCTTCCGGATGATCAAGCTTCTCACTCTATCTCTAAGGGAGAGCCCAGACACCCTGCGGAGAAAACTCATTTTTGCTGCTTGTATCCGAAATCTCATTCTTTCGGTCACAACCAACAGCTCATGACAATAGATGAGGGTAGGAACGTAGATTGACGGGTAAATTGAGAGCTCATGACAATAGATGAGGGTAGGAACGTAGATTGACGGGTAAATTGAGAGCATCACCTTTTGACTCAGCTCCCTCTTCACCACGACAGACCGGTACAGCGCCCGCTTCACTACAGACGCCGCACGTATCCATCTATCGATCTCTTGCTCCATTTTCCCCTCATTTGTGAACAAGACCCCAAGATACTTGAACTCCTCCACTTGGGGCAGGACCTCCTCCCCAATCTGGAGAGGGCACTCTACCCTTTTCCGGCTCAAGACCATGGCCTCAGATTTAGAGGAACTGATCCTCATCTTGACCATACAGTCTAACAAAAATGCTGCAATACCCATGCCCCACCACTAGGTGTCCACATATTAAATTACAAAGAATGAACATGTTTTAATTTGGCTAAAGGTTGTTTTTGATACCGTGTACGGTTTTATGTCAGTTATTAGCTACTTAAGTATTTGATAGTTTGACGACGACAAGATCAGGATAAATCGATGAGACGTTCATTTGAGCGATAGAAAATTTTAACATGAACTTCTTTTTACTGATTATGTTTAATTATTTATGTTGTGAATAGGGAAAAAATGCAGTAAATATAAACAATTAACTTTACCTTTAACTACAAGAGGAAGCGTCACCTATTGTTTCCACTTTTTTGTTGTTGTTTTGTATCTGACTTCACACACGATCTTCCAAGGTGCCATTTTGGAGTATTTCCAAATGTGACAACGCTTCTCTTGCGGATTACCTCCTGCTGCCTGTGTGAATGGGAGAATGTGGACACACCTATTTCACACCCACTTCAAGAGATTTTCTGTCATTAATGTGTGAAAACACCTTTGTTTTTTTTTTTTTGTTTTTTTTTTTTTGTTTGTTTTCCTCTATCCAAAGTTTTTACAGTAAGTTTAATGGGATTTAAAAACTGCTTTAATCTGAATACTGTGAGTATTCACGGAGTCTTACAATATCAGACACTCTAATAAAACATTTGCATATACAAACTAAATTCATGAAAGTATAGCAGAAGTATGTAAAGGGGCCAAGATGGTGTAGAGGTAGAGCAGCCAACTTCGGACAAGAAAGTTGTAGGTTCAACTCCCCCTTATGCCCACATGTCACAGTGTCCTTGAGCAAGACACCCTATCTCTAATTCCTCCCCAGGTGCTTAAATAGCTGTCCACTGCTCCACTTGGGTGTAACTCACATGTGATAGGTTAAATGCATGGAACTATTTTTATCATACAGTAACATAAAATGACGACAACACATAGCACTTTCATTCTTTCTAGTACTGCTTATAATTACATAAGATCGTACACCAGATCAAAACGTTTCGAGGCCTGGGTTAGCAATGGTGCTGGCGCCAGTGGAAATTGTACAACTACCCATTTACAAATTATGTTACGGTTTCTTGGACAGACGTAAAAGAAAGAATTAATACTAATAGGTTGTATATAATGATTCAAAATGGCCACCATATTTAATGAAACAGCAAACACAAAAACAGCTGTTGTTTTTTAATTAGCTCAAATTAGGCGTTTTAACACAGTAATCCCTCGCTTCTTTGTGGTTCGACTTTCGCAGACTCACTCTTTTACATTTTTTTTTTTTCAAAGAGTGGACAATTGGCTGATTGAAAGATGAGCCACATGAGCGACATGGATTGTTTAAAATAAATTATTTAAAATTATTTAGCACCTGCTGCACCTTTGTGCAGCCCACAGGTGCAGGGAGAAGCTCCCTCTGCAGCCTGTCATAATCTCCACTCTCTGCCACAACCACATTTCTCCTCAGTGCTGAATACTGCATGGATTGTTTATTTAAAATATTACACTATTTAAATTATTTATTTACATGGAAAGAAGGAGATTGGGAGCAACACTTGAACTTGGACTACTGTATCCACGGTTTTTCACTCATCGCGTGGGGCGTGGTCCCCTAAACCCCGTGATAAACGAGGGACTACTGTAGTCTCCAACACATACAATTTGATCTCACAGATCGTTTGTGATCTGTATTTAAAACCATCATTCTAGGCACTTGGCTACATGCAGTCTTTAAAGTGATGCTAGTTTCTTTTTTGGATATTTTCTTTCTTTCTACTGTTTCTTGTTTATGACCAACTTGATTTATTTACGTTTGTTTAGGTTAGCTTTATTTTCCACCAGCGTTCCATCACTTTTATTTTCTTCCATAGCTCAATTCCGTCTTGCTTCCAAAGTTCCATCCTTTCTGACACTTGGCTCGGCTCATCCTGTCTTCCCCCAACTCGCGATTCATTTATTTTGTTCCTTTCGTCTTGTTTCTGCTTTGCGTTTCTGACTTCTTTTATTTCTTATTCCACTTCCAACCCACCTCTCTCTCTTGCCTTCTATCTTTCATAAACTCTTCACTGTCATCCACCATGTGTGTGTGGGGGGTGGGGGGTGAGGCTCATTGCCATGCCTCGGAGCAGGTGCGAAGTCCAGAGAGAGGGCTTTGGCTAGACGAAGCGCTCCCTGACAGAACAGGAACAGGATCGGTTGAGGAGAATTAACCCAGCAGGCCTCTCTTTATTTCCTCCCTTCTTCCCTGTCCTTTTCTCTCTTTTTCACTTTTTCCATCTGTTAGAACGATGTTCCCAGAATGTGACACACACACACACACGCTTACACACACAGGAGGTGGTGGTAGTGGGATTTGACAGTAGTTCTTCTTGACAGTATCTTCCAGCTCAGGTGCAGAAGAAAAGGAAAAGTTTTTTTTTAACATTTTTCTCACTTTTGTTTCCATTTTATTTTATTTTTTGGGGTTGGGGGAGTTCCATAAAGAGCTTGGCAACATTCACTGAAGAAGGTGTCTTTAATTTGGGACAAATCTTGACACTAAATTTATGAGTCTGTCTAAATTCTGGAAGAAATAGAACATGGAAAAAAAAACTCTAATTTGAAGCATTAAATTTATTAAAAATAGATAATTAATGGCCTAGAATTTATTGAAGAAATGCATATTGACTGGCAGCGTTTTTGATGGTGATTTTTATTTATTTAAGAATTGATTAAAAAGTTAGTTGTCCATTTTGGTCAAACCTAACAAAAATGTTATGCTTAATTTCATACAATACTCCAATACGTGATATGATCTGTTAGCATTTAGAGTATGTAGTATAAATGATTCCCAGATCCTTCCACACTAAATTTTAGCTCAGCGTCTGTGAAACTGACTGACTTAGAACCATTTTTGTGTTTGCTAGCTTTGATTAGCTGCTGCAGCCATCTCAAATTGTATTGACTCCAAACATTTATCAGTAGAAGTATATCAAATGAATACTTTCTAAAAATTTAATTTCAATTCAGCTTGCAGTTCACAAGATATTTTGCTAACAAACCTTACAAAGTTGAATCCAAAACAGTAATGGCATTTTTTTAAACTGATATTGTGCAATCTGATTCTGCCCAAAACATATCAGGTTTGATCCATTTTTACATTATTTATTTATTTATTTATTTATTTTTATTTATTTTTATGTTGGTTTGTTGCAGCAGCCAGCTTAAACAGGGTTGTCTCCAACTGCTGAATAGTATAGATTGTCGTCCAGCTATTACTTTCTAGGATGTTCATTGAATCCTTGACAGTGGTTAATGAGATATTTTGCTAACAGACAGACACATGTACAAAAACAAACAAATAACACTATAGTTCATTTTTAGGCTTTGGGTGATAATAAAACCTCAAATCTGGCTTGGCTGTAAAAGCTGCAGTGAGGGGGTTAACCACAGGTGTCTCTGTCATGTGGTATTAATTTGTCAAGCTGTCAGTGGGAACACACATATGTCTGTATTTATTTTGAGGCCCTCTCAGGCTCCATTAGAGGGTCAGGTTATTGCTTTTTGATTGTATTTATTCCCTTCTGCCTTTCATTTCCGCTATCTTCACAGAGAAATATTACCAGGAAGCACACTTCCCTTTTTGCTGTTGTCAAAATTTGACTGATTAGTTTTTAAATAAATATATAACTGTTTGTTTATTGCTATGGTATGATGAAATGCTGTCTGTACATTATAAGGGGGGAGGGATGCCTTCCTCTTCTCATACTGTACAATATTTACTGTTATGAAATTACTGAGGTATATGTAGTTCTTTGTATCAGTATTTTGATGCAGTTAGAGGTTATAATAGCTAAAAAGAATGTGACCATTTCTTCTAAATGTGAAACCGGTGCAGAAGTGACCTAAAGGGGTAGTTTAGGGATTTGTGGAGGGGTTATGAGCAAAACATACCTTACCGCATGCCAATAAACCTTTCAACAATTTCAGTATAGAAAAAGACTAATTTTGACCAAATTAACAACTTGCAGAGTCAAGTCCAAAGCAGATTACTGTACTGTACTGTACTGTACTGTACTTGGATGAATAGAAATACAGCACAGAGACACTGATCATGGTAGCACAAGAGCAGAAAAGGTCAGGGTCTACTATACCAACCAGGACTCAAGATGCTATGAGGTCCCTGAGACAGTACGGAACATTATAACATGATGTAAGATGAAGGCAGGCAAAGCACATGTGGAACATCTATGCCAAGCATGAACTAGACATCCCACAGTCAAAATGGGAGACTCTACCAAGGGCAGTGGTGTATGGAAGGGATAATATACTGTGGGACTTCCAGATCCAGAATGACAAACTGGTGATGGCTAACCAACACAACTCTGTGACAGGCTGCAGAAGAAAGTGTCCAAGTGACAGGAAGTAGTGACACAAGAAAGAACAACAGGAGCTTGAGAAATACCAAGGGCTGAATGAAAAAACAGATGCGTTGTGGAGAGTAAAGGTGTCCATTGTCCCAGTGATCAATGAAGCGCTCTGTGCTGTGACACCTAAACCGCAAGAGTGGCTACAACATAACCAAAGAATAACCTCAGAGAGCACATTGCAAGGAACAATGAAGATACTGCACATTACTTTTCAAACTTCCAGGCCTCTGGTAGGGGACTCGGGCTTGAAATACAACCACCCACATCAAGGGCAGAGTGGAGACTTTCCCTTTAAACTCATTTGAAGCCTTTCACAAGCTAAATAAAACCAAGACATAACCAAAAACATTCTGCAAGTTAATATCAAGACAACAACAGATTAATGCCTACTGCAGTAGATTACAGTATTTTTAACAACTTACCGGTAGTCATCATGCTGGATCTATGTGATGCCAGCATTGAAAAAAGGTTCAGCACAAACAGATTTCTGATGTCTTCTGTTGATACTGATCATTAGAGCTCTTGCCGCTCCCTCTCTCACTAGTTGTTGCTTCTTATAAGCTTTCGGGATCTCACAAGAAAGGCACCCAGCAGACAGTGCGAGAGGCACAGCAGAGGTGGAGGAGCAAGGAGCAAGAGATCCAGTTAATAACAATCTCAATATATTCCCGTTCCCCAACTGATGCCTTTGGGAGCCAAGATAAGATGGCACAGGAGCAGAAATCAGCAGGGGTGGGTGGGAAAGAAGGGACTCCTGAATGTGTCCTTATGCGTGGGGGATAAATGTGGATGCCTGGAAACATCAGCACAGCGTATGACTTAGTCAGTGATGAGGGGAGGATAAAAAAGTTCTTACTTCTTCCTTTGGCATGTGTAGTCACACTGGATCGCCCACTGTCACAAAGGCAGTGACACGGTGTGATGGCAAGGAATTGATGATACCAACGGCAATGTAGGGAGAGCCTGTTTTGTGTTTTGGCTCATGCCATTTGCTCATTGAAGACACAATTCTTAGAGATGCAGATAGCCTGCTTAGACTAACCTTGTTTTATGATTGAGTTGTAGCGATTTTGGTCCAACCTTGGAAATAATACTGCATGCATGTGATTTTGAGAAGTGTCACATCAAGAGTTGTGAATGACTCAGCTACTATCACACCAGATTGTATCTCAATATCTATGAAACTGACTGAGCAATGGCCATTTTGTGTTGAAGTGCTTATTGGGTTGGCCATCTTGGATTAAACTGAGATGTACAATAAAGATTACTTTCAGAAGGTATGAGTAAAGTCCTCATTCCACTCCTGTACTCACTATTTACACATGGCTGTACTGCCAAGCACAGCTGTAACGTCATCCTCAAGTATGCTGATGACACCACCATCTAGGGCCACATCAACAATGACAACGAGATTGCTTACAGAGACAAGGCAAGATCACTGATCAGCTGGTGTCAGGAAAATCCCCTATCTCTAAATGTCAGCAAAACAAAGAAAATGATAGTGGACTTCAAGAAACAGCGTGGAGGCTGGCCCTCCACCATCAACATAAACAACACTAAGGTGGAGCAAGTCAGCAGCTTCAAATTCCTTGGCATTCACATTACAGAGGATCTTTCCTGGACATTACATACTGACACTTTGGCCAAGAAAGCCCGACAAAGACTCTACTTCCTAAGAAGACTAAAGACGTTTGGTACAAACACTAGCATCTTCACCAACTTTTACAGGTGCACCATTGAAAGCCTGTTGACAGGCTGCATCACAGTGTGGTATGGGAAATGCACCAGTCAGAGCCAGAAAGCACTACAGAGATGAATATCTTAAAAAAAGCCCACAAAGATAGAGCCATTTTTGTCATTTAGTCAGTTGGCTGAAGCAGCCATCTTGAATGAAGTTGACTCAAAAAGAGAATCAGTTGTAGATGTACATTAAATAATCTGTTGCTGCATGTCTCATTAAAATTTAGCCAGCGGTTCATGATATCCTCTGGTAAAAGACACATAAACATCGTCACCTGTTTTTCTGCAGTGGGTGATGAAAAGCAAGTCCAATTTATGACATTTTCCTGATCTACAGAGATTGAATCCATCCACAGTAGTAATGCCTACTGACTGCTTAGAGCTTGATTGACATTGTTGGCTTTACTAGAGTCATAAATCCCAAACCTCAGGGAGGAATACATACTGTAAACAGTAGTAAATAAACACAGAGAGACTCATCCTTGCATCCATAATTCCTGTTTTGTACATTACTCCCTGGCAAGTAGGATAATCGCCCCCCAGACTTGTGTGAAGCCGGATAACAACTAAGAAACCGGAGAGTTGCCATGAGGATCCTGTCAGATCTTTAGCTGTATATACAAGATTTGGTAATTGTTGAATTGATTGCACACTCGAAAGTGGTATGCCAGGAAAGAGCACGCAATCATTTGTAATTTTCTTAATTTACAGATGCCAGGTCGGAGAATGCAATTGAAACTAGCCTTGTTTTTGCCAAAATGGATGGTGGATGTGGAGGTGGGGATCATTAGATGTGGAGTGTAGCTTGTGTATCTGTATGCTCTGGTGGGAAATGATTTGTCAGCCTGCAAGTGGCTGAGACTGCAAAAACACAAAGATGCACAGAGCCAGCACCAATGATGTTTGTAAAGGGAGAGTCTGGGAATTTTTGAAGCAATATTATATATGTATTTTATCAGTCGTTAGTACTTTATCTACCGTGACAGTGTACCAAACAGGCCCTTGTTTTGTTAGCCTGGTTGAAGACATCTACCCATTTCTCAGTACTGTACTCTGCTGCAAGATTGATGCCCCATTTGATATGCTACTGTCTACAGATAACTATTTGCAGTTCTCCAATGTGGCTTATACTCACTGATATGCAGTACACGTACTTCAAAAATGTCATCCTTAGTGCACCTTCATGTTCTATAACATACCACCATCCCTCACAAACCTATGCTGGTTTCAGCTCTGCACTGCATCTGGTTGGGTCACATTTAGGGGATCTGGTAACTATGTTGGCAGTTGTCTTTCAATGCAAACGTTGGGGGTTCGAATCCACCAGCAGTCAAATGCCGAAGTGTCCCTGGGCATGACACTGAACCCCTCATTGCGTACAATGTGTGTCCCATTGGTGTATGCATGTGATAAAACACTGATTAGTCTCTTTAGAATGATTTGTTCAGATTAACTTTGTAGAGATCTAGTAGAGCGATGTATGAATCTGTGTGTGGAGGTGAATGAGGGCACAGATTGTGTTGTAAAGAGCTTTGAGTATTTTTGATTAGATGGAAAGGTGCTATATAAGTACAGTCCATTTACCATTCTCCTGTTTGCATGTTCTTTGTTTCGTTTGAAAAGCAAAGGAGCCTGTCTATGTCTTCATCTGAGGAGGAAACCCCCAAGGACAACAAGAAAGGACAGCTCACAACTGTCGACAACTTTGTTCATTTTAAAGAGCCGTGCATGAGTGTCACCTCTCTAAGTACCAGCATTTTCATTCCCACTCCAAGGACTGATTATTTGACCAAACATCATTTAAAAAAGAAATTTCCAGACCATCCCTTTAAGGAACTCCTAATGGCATTTGCCGATGAAGGGAGGCCGACTCCTCTCCCTGTCAACGTGAGTCTGATGTGCATCTGTTGCTCCGTCTGTGTGAGCGAGCAGCCATTCGTCTGATGGCTCATTTTTAATTGTGATGTCAGTACAGTACAACTGATGGTTCAGTCTGGGATGTAAACAGCCGTAAAACACTGAGGGAACACTTTCAATACATTATAAAATAAACATGTGTACATACACGGAAGACTTTAAAAAAGAGCTTGGAATAGATAGTAAAAATCTAAAAAAAGTTTGTTTGTTTGCTATTGTTTGCCTCTGTGTTCTTTGACACAAGCCACAGTGGTTGTCTGCGTATTTGCATTATTGACTTACACGCGAGTTCATCAATAATTAATTGCTTTAGCAGGTTTGCCACAGGCTGAGATCACGGTCAGGGACACACTCTGAATGAGTGTAATATCATGACTCCATGCTCTGCCTGGACATTTGTTTGGCCATTAACAAAAATATTGCTTGTTTTGACTCCTTAATTTCTCTGGTGTCACTGTACAGAGACGTTTGCCTTCATGCAAGGTAAGCAGTGGTGCCTCCAGAAACCTTTAAATGTGGGGGCCATTGAAAACTGGGGTGGCACATCAAGATCAAAAGCAAAAACAGTTTCAGGAGATTTGTTCTGTCTTATTGGTTATTTGACAAATACAGCAATACATGATTAGGAAATCACCTTCTGATATACAAAGTACGTACGTACTTTAGATTGTATTTTTATTTACAAGTGGTTACTTATTTAGAAAAATATATATTATGCACATAACCTCCTGAGACCCCTGCATCTTAGGGTTGAGGACACTGGTTTTAGGCAAGCCCTGTGATGGACTTGCGGCCTGTCGAGGGTGTCCCCTTGACTCTCGCACAGTGATAGCTGGATATGGGTACCAGTGACCCCCCCCCGCAACCCAGCAAGGAAAAGCAGGTAAAGATAATGGCTTGATGGATGGTTTTAGGCAAGATGTCTTTATTCAAGGCCAGTGTTTTCCCTAGATTACATGCTACGGCAGGGCACTGATCGCTTCCATGATTTTTGTTGAAGGGGCTGGGGGGACAGAGACATGATTGTGCTGTGCACTGTTTGTACTGACAGTGAGCGAGCGGGGGTGGGGTTGAATGGTTCAACGTGAGGGAAGAGGCCGCGTGAGCGCTGCCTAACTTTTTAGCTAGAACGCTAGTATTCCTCACTGCTAACTTAGCGCTAACTTAGAGCCGACAGGGACAGTTCATGTTTGTTAGGCAGAGCGCTCGGTTCTGTTGACAGGGCAGGGCGCCCTGCTTGTATAATGCTAGCTAAAAGTATCAATAAACTATCAAAAACTAGTTTGAAGCTAAAAGTAGCCAAAGGCTAGCTAAAAACTATAATGTTGCAGAGCTGCATGTCACAACACATTTCAAACTTATTTTACGATATTGTGCTGGAATGTAGTTTTTTTATTTACTTATTTATTGTTTAGGGTTTGACTAAAACAGCGCCAACATCATTCATCAATTTTCAACATAACATAATTTTATCAAAGTTCATGCTCAATAATCCAGATTAAAAAAAATTCCAAAAAGTTCAGTCAGGTCATTGTTGACATTTTGTTTGTTTGTTTGTTTGTTTTTTGTTGTTGAGATGTTTCATCCTTTATCCAAAGGACTCCATCAGTCCAAGGATCCACAACAAACTCAGTTCCACAAGCAGCACACTCCCATAGTGGACCAACCAGTTTGTTGGTGATACAATGGTTTGATGTTTAGAACCACTTTGGCTATGGCTGCCTCAGAGGAGTCAAT
>JARVLU010000001.1:20100668-20122872 GCA_031762415.1 Simpsonichthys santanae
AACAGTGTACTTAGAACGCCGTTTAATGTGTTTCCAAGCAGTTAGATAACAAAATACCCTAAAAAAACCTGAAAAAAATCATAAAATGCTGCATAAAAACCATAAATGCTGCATAAAAAGTCCGTGAGGTGTGATGACATCACTGGGGAGGCGGGTCGTATACGCGGAAATTCGTTAACCAAGACGGTCGGAAACCGGGGACTACCTGTATAGATTTCTGAAATGATTAAGGGGGTCTTTGGGGGTAGTCAAAAAATAATCTGTTGTGGTAAAGGCCACCACTGGCCACCCCCTGGCTCTGCCTCTGTGCCTGGTGGTGGATAAAATTGCTTCCTCGCCAGGATCTATCATTGTGCAAACACCCTACCTCTCTTTTTATACCCAGAGTAACTTCTACCTATTTATTTGTTTTCCCTGTTCAATTTGTCCAGAAAAGCAGTTATCTTGAAAACTACACATATTCACTATTCAAATCCATGAACGTCAGGGGACATAGTTTTGCCACTTTTTCCTACTTTGAACATTTTTTTTTTTTTTTGCTGTTGAAAATTCCATTATCCAGACAGGACACATACAGTCTGCATAAATATTTTGTAAAGAACAATTTGTCTGTGTCTCTATAAAAAAAATTAAAATAAAAAAAAAAAATAAAAATCATCCTACTGTGGACAAACAAATAAATGAAAAAATATAAAATCGAGTAAGTTTTCAGGATAAGACAGGATAAAAAATAATACTTCTCCAGGTTATGTGTCCAGAAATCATGTTTGCCTTCAGCTAGCCGTTTAATAATTTCTTTTTATTTTATTTTTATTTCACATATAGCTCAGCTCAGTCGGATCAGGACGGGCAAGTCTATTAACCACCGCTACCTAACAGATAAGTAAATACTTGCCAGTATCAAGGCGTTGGTCATCCAAGTACAAAATACAACACAACTTCTCAGTTTTATGCTACAGACGATAGTACAGTAATTCACATTAAGGCTCATCAGTAGAGGATCAAGGCAACTAGTCCAGTCCTTTTCCCATTCTCTTCATAACCAAAATCATTACACATAGGTTCATTTTAGTGACAAGTGTCTAACTAAGATAAGCAGGGAGATTGTAAAAGTGAAGTAATTACTAGAAACACGTGATTAGAATGTCATTTGGATGACAGGGGCTAATTAGAACCATCCCTCCTTGTCATCCTTGCTCCAGTGACAGTCCATAATGGCAGGGGACCAAAACCCTGTTGTGAACTATGCCTACATTGGAACACACAGATGAGCTGGCCCTCTTACTAATTTGTGTCACTTCGCTCATAATACTTTTTTAACAGACCTTTATATTAAGCTTCATTCCCACAATGCTTTGCCTTTCTTGTGACCTCCAATCTTTTTTTTTTTTTTTTTTTTTTTTTTTTTGTCGGCTTTGCTTCAGTGAGCAGTGAATCCACAGCTCAGCAACGGCGATGACAAAGTCACTTTGTGCGTCTGCCAAAGAGCGTGGCAACTTTTTGTTCCTGTGATGTCTGGGTTCAGACGAAGCACACAATGCAGTGATGAGTCGAAAAGCGCCGTCAGGAGCGCAGCGGGGATGCAAGTTTTTGTATCATGGAAAACTTCGCAAACATTATAAATCCGACTCTGCTGCGAAGCAAACAATATGAAATCAGTGTTTTGAGAAAATGATGGTTGCCTCCTCCAATCAGTGGAGTTTATTCAGACTCTCCGTTTTTTTCCTTTTGTAAACTGGAAGTCTTTTCAGCAGAGCACGTCAACTTGATTTCATTCTTTCATTTCTCTATTGAGCAATCGTCTACTTTTTTTTTTTTTTTGTATATTCACCAAGGCTGATTATTACTGTGTTGTGGGTTTGCTTTGTGTGTTCATCTTTTCAATCCAACTATCTAGATAGTTGTAGCAAAGTTTCTATTGAGATGGATTGCTAACAGTTCACAAGATTTCCTCTCACCCAGACCGAAATTTCACTCTGTATCTATAAAATTTGGCTGACTACAGCATTTATGTGTAATCCAGAGTCAAACAGATTTAAGAGTATAGGCAGCCAAAGGGTGCAAAAAAGAAAAATGGTAACATTTGACGTAGATTTCAGAAAACAATTTTGTCCAAATTGAAGGGATCTTAATGCATTTCTGTGGAAAAGTTTTGCAAATAAAGTTAAATAATTTAAAAAGGTATAAATAGCCTAATAAAATGCAAAACACATTATTCCTAATTGAGGTAAATGATGTGATTTAAATGAGTGAATTAAAAAAAAACGCAAGATATGCAGAAGTACTTTGATGGCAAAAAGGTTAAAAAAAAAGGCAGAAAAACAATAGTGTGGCTGATGAATATCAACATTCACACTATTGATGTCTAAGTTTATAATATACCTTTAGGTTTGAAAATGTGAGGCATTTTCACAACTTAACAAAGCGTTACTAATAACCAAAGGACGCACATGAGGAGGGCGCTGTACTGGCAACGGCGTGTAAAGAATGAAAGTCGGGACGGCTGAGTGCTCGGTGTAATTCAACAGACTCCACAAAGAAAACCAGTGGTCAAGGGGCATGTTTACCAGCAAGAAGGAATTTGTTTCTGCTGCAGAACAGTGCCACTCAATAAACTAGCAAAGTGTTCAGAGTAAGCGTTCTGAATAAAGGGAGCTGTGGAGTATGAAGGGCATTTGAAGTCGAGGTAATACAGCAGCCGGACATGATGTGTTTTGCCCCGTTCTGAACACTGCAGTCAAGGTGAGACTTCCACCTGCTTCTAATTAAACAAAGCTGGTAGCAAACAGCATCTTAAGGTTACTTTCATGCCTATGTGTCATCAGGTTTAGCATGTTTGTACCACTGAAGCCTTACTCCACCTCTTTAAAATGGATGGTCGGATGATATTTAAAGTGATGCTTCATCATATGGTTAACAATGTACATTATCAGCCGTTGCATACAATATCAAATATAGACAAAGAAACAAAAGTCTCCTTCCAGGCTAGCCAAACTCTGACCCATTTTATATTGTTTCTAAGGTTCAAATCTTTCTTAAAAAAAAAAAGTCTAAATAAAGCTAAATGTGCTAATATTCAGCCTCTACTTTTTGTGTGGCCCTGTTGATTCAAAAGCCTGCCTCTCTCATGGTATAGGGATGCATTAATACCTATAGTAGGAGCAGCTTATACATATAGAAAGTAAAACTACAGCATGTGCAGGTTTTAGGACAATGTATACCCCCACCTTCCAGATGTCTTTTTCAAAGAAGGTCTTGCATATTTCAGTGAGACAATTCTAAGGCTTTGATTTGATAAATGCTCATTAGATGGAGTGATCTTTTGGAATGCCAAAGTCTTCAGCAAAACTGTTGTGTGGTCACTTTGTAAAAGTCTGAGTTGAGGGTACATTTCCACTACTACTGCATCTAAAGGCTCCCACGTACCCGGGTGTACTGTGTGTACTCCGTGAGCTGTGCGGACAATGCACGCACTGTTCGCAGACGGTTGAGACTTCATACTTGAGCATACACCCTGAGGGGCTGCAGCCCAGCTCCACAGACAAGGGGTGTTTACCTTCTAAACAAATTGAGGTTGCCAATTGGTCATTTGCTTACATGCCTACTGAAATGAATGAAAAATCATAACAAAAAAAAAAAAAAGAAAAGAGAGCTACCGGTGGCCCTGGGTAGAGGCAAGTGGAGGCCCAGAAGCAGCAGCAGCCGAGAAATCCCCAGACCCTCCCGCAGCCACGCCATGCCTGATTTTAATTATGTCATGACAAAATCCCTTCATGTCTCACAATTTCAGTCATGGCGTCAACAGACGAGGAGGAAGAGATCGCTTGCCTCTTGGCAAAAATAAAAGAAAAACTATAAAAGGCCATTAAAGTAGATAAGGGATGAAGAAGGGGAAATGAATACATTGGTGTTGCAAACAAAACGGTCTCTGGGCCATTTATTGTGCAACACAGGACGCATACACAGTCGTAAAAAAATTATTTTTGCGCGGATATGGCTTGCGGACGTCCACTTCGAGTCTGCGTTGAGTCTAATCAGATACACGCAGACCTCTGCGGAGTGAAGTACACCCGAGTATATGGGAGATTTAATAGTCAGTATCTGTAACATTAACCAGGTTTTAGCTATTTTTGTGTTTTTGAAAGCTTGGTACAGGGAAACGTAGAAATAAGATTTTTATTTTGGCTGCTCCAGTCTTTAGTGGCCGCCATAGTGAACTAACTCCCTCGAAGACTCTGCAATTGTTTTTATGCTGGATGCCCTGTCTGCCGCAACCACCGTTCACTGAGCTACCACAGCCCTCTGTGTGGAGCAGAGAGCTGCCATCTAGGGCACCTGGGGGAGGAGATGGTGGAGGTTAAGGGCCTTGCTCAAGTGCCCAGAGTGGGGTGAACAAGAGTGGATAAATATGGTCATTACTGATACAAATTGCAGCAGCAGCTAGATGTAGCCTTCTCAGTGGATCCTAAAGCAATTTCTGCAAGAAAATTATGACATTTCTGTTAGAGTAATCAGAAATTAATGGTGGTGCAAGGTTTCTAAAATATTCTTTGCCAGGAGCACAATATAATGTTAAATTGCAGTCATGTTAAGATGAGAAGTCTGTTAACTTCTCAAAGCAGAATAAAACCATTTCTCCAAACTGAGGTTGTTCACGCAACCATCTATAACAGATAAGATATTAATTGTTCATAACTTCAGAGTCCCACTTCAGAAAATCGAAGCTATTCTTTCCAGGTCAGATCAAATGGAAACCATACCAATATCTGATATATATATCAGTCCCAATACAATTTGAAAAAAACATGTTGTGTTTCACTAACAAGGTTTTCCTGTCAGAAAGAGTTGCGATGGATTGCAACAGGCTGCTTCTGTTTGTTAATTCCAGGAAATCTTTGTTCAGGAGTGATCTGTGTGGTCACGTTGGATGACAGCGACATCTGTTACCCATTTCTACATGGCACCGCACATCACAGAACAGTAACAACCCCGAAGCTGCACAAAGGAGTCACTGAACTATTGTACGCCAAGCAGCAAAACAATTAATTACAGCTGGTATGGTATGATGCATAAATGAAATAAATTTCCCATCAGATTATCTTGGGATGTATCAGGCAACTGAACTGCAGAGAGGAGCACTGAGCATCAGCAAGCAAGGGGGGAGAGCGGTGGGTACACTGATTAATTGCACCTACGTTTGAGGCATTTAAAAGAATAAACACAATAAAAGACTGCAAAGATCTGATTATTATTTGATTGTTGCTAACGGATGAAATTGAAGAGGTGATAATATTTTTGCCCATGATTGTGAGGTTGTCTGTCTTAGCGTTAGCAAAATATCTTATGGACTGATGTAAATAAAACTCTCAGATGGTAGTCATTGATTGTACATTTATAGCTGACCCAACTTTTGGATGTAACCCAAGGTTAGACCAAATTAGATTAATGTCTGTCATTTTTCAGAAGTAGATGATTTTAGATTAACACTTTGACATCAGGTAGGATTTTAGACTCCTAACACAACTAACAATTGTCCCCCCGTTGTCGTCGTTGTTGTTCTTTGTTTCCTGTATGTTCCTTTCATTTATCAAAATGTTCATTTCAATTAGAAGATGGGTGCTAAGATGTGATGTAACCTTTTTAAACAAGTTTTTTACTACTTTTAGCATCTAGCTAGCATTTTGCTACTCAACATTTATTCAGCTGTTTTGCTTTTAGCTACACTTTTGTTCAGTTAGTTTTAGCTAACTTTTTGCTTTTGTTAGTTTTTACTTAGCAGTTTGCTTTATTTATTATTTTATTTTATTTATTTATTTATTTATATTTTTTTTTAGCCACCCTGCTAATTTTAGCTTCCGGCTAGCATTTTTCTATGTTTATCCAAAAGGAAAAAGTGGGTAAGAATAATGGATGAATGGATATGTTTCAATTAATCTTTTGCTACTATTAGCTTTTATGTAGCCCTTTTCAACTTTTAGTGATTCTACTCATTGCTAGTATTGTGCTACCTCTGTCATTAGCTAGCAGTTTGCTTATTTTAGCTAGTGTTTGCCATTGTTTTAATGTTAACAACTCAATTTCAGCTTCACCAGTCAATTTCGGCAGTCAATCAACGCACAGCATTTAATTTCATTTTCACAGAAAACCCAAGTTTCTCTAGTTCCTGGAACATTTTCTGTTTTCTGTGACGTGACATTTGGTGCAATGCTAGTGATATGCATGCCTTGTGTTCCTTTACAGTGCTCCTAGTGTCACCACACTGTTTCCAAAAGAAGATTATCATTCAAATTGTGAATAAGTTAGCAGATCTTCTTTTGTAAAGTGATTGTAACAGTCTTGGTGACAGATGTGTAAAAAGACAGAGTTAAACATTTTGCTGTGATCAAAAAAGATGTATGGCGCAAAGATATTAGCCTACATAAAGTTTTCTCCCGCCCCCACCCCTCATTCAAATGTTGTCAACCAAAGGAGAAGTACTTGTTTTTCCCTACAGATTGGGCCCCTCAGAGGCTTACATCCCAGAGGGCCATTTTAAGTAGCGTTTGGAGATGAGATGCATAAGAATGTATCCCCAGGAGAAATGTAGCAGGAAGCCCAGAGGACCAACCACATAGCACACCTACTGGAGCTGTGAGAGAAAAAAAAGCTAAAGTGGTGCATGAGATGTAATTTCATAAACTGATAGCGCACAAGTGTATTTATAGCCAGTTGCAGTAAAAAGATTGTCATGTATTATATTCTGATGTTGCAGGAATTTATGAGACATTCAAAAGTTTCTTTATAGAAAATGTGTACCACGCCAAAGCTAATTTTAGCAATAGCATGAAAAGGGAAAAGCTGAAAGAAGATTGGTTCTTCTAACAAGGTAAAGTCAGGTACTCTGGATGGATTCTGCCATAGATTTTAACCCCGGATTCTAAGAATCCGTCCAGAGGACATGACTCAATCTTGTCAGATTTATCTACCTGGATTATTGATTATGCATCAGGAGCAGATCTATTCTTGTTGGGAGCCAAAAAGGATGAAGGTGTTATCTGGTTTTTGTATACAAGATACCTATGAATGCTTCATTTTGTGATTGCAGCTCTATAATTGCTTGAATACACCTTCTTTTGGCAGCACCTTTTGTTTATGTACAAACTATTTGACACTCATGTTTTTTTGTTTATTTATTTATTTATTTTTAGCGTCCAGGTTGTTTGATGTTGCAGCACTCCTAAATATCCTCCTTTTATATTCCAACACTCTAAAGTGTGGATTTGAACCACTCCAGTTCTGGCTATGTTAGTATCTTGATGAAAATACTGATTTGGTGATAATAATAATGAAACCAAACCAACGTACTAATGTACTAAAAATGTTCTCATATTTGATTGATAAACTATTTGTCATACTAAACCTTTTACTAAAGCTGACTAAAACAGAGGCTAACAGTTTCCATAAGTCCTTAATGCAAGCACTGCAAATAGTATTTATCATTCCATCCAGTCCTTTCATGAAGTTTTAGCCTTTAAGCTCCAGGGTAACACTAATTGAAAATAGTTTATTATCATATTAAAGGGTAAGAATGGCTTTTATGTTGAGACTTTGCACTTTCTGACTTTATCAGCTGCAACAATAAAGTAAAAGTTTGATACGTTGCTTTTAATCTTCAAAACCACAGATTTTCTGTCAAGATCAGGGGCAATAATAAAGCCAAGGAAGCTAAGTAGCAACCTGTTTTTGACGTATGTTGGTACAGAACCTTACAACTAACTATTCATAAGAAAGGAAGCATTCATTCTGATGAGATGTGATATCTTGAGTACACTTTATTGAAGGAGTAATTATTTGATTTAGCATGTTCATACCAATTACAGTTGCTGTTAGACATTTACATTTGCCCATCAGCATGAATGTCATGTTAATGATTGGTTTCATCTGTTCTCTTAACAGGGTGGCATGGTTATATAACATGTAATTTCAATCATGTATTAAAAAAAAAAGTTGGTGCAGAAGTTATAATTTTGTTGTTTTCTGATCCATAGAAGTTCAGGATTCTACAAATAGACCTAAATATACACATACAAATGTTTATCTATCCATCTATCTATCTATTTATTTCCAGGTCTCTCTTATAAATGAGTCCCCGAGGCTCAATGGGATTAACCTGTATAAATAAAGGTTGAATATTTTTAGTAAGTGGTGCTGAAATAGACAAGGCCAAGGACCATTACCTGAAACAATAGGAAACTGGCCAGAATGTTCAAGAATAACCCAGATCTGGAATTGCGCCGCTCAAGGTGACTGCATGTTGGAGTAGCTCTGTTACTTTCATTCTGAGCCATTACGTTTGAAAACTTTAATTCCTCGTTTTTGGATATACATCACTTTTTTTGGATGATTATTTCCTCTGGTGTTGGATTTTGTGCTGCTGGAAGGATTTTTACAGAAATAGCTTTGCTTTTGGACATTTGTTATGATGCGTAACCATAACAAGGTTTTTTTTTTATTTTATTTTTTACAAACGGGAGCAGCTGAGTAACATCTCCAAAGCTCAAATAATATCTCAACTACAACCCCAAATCCCAAATGAGTTGAAAAGGAGGCATCATGGATGCAGAGCAGGAGCAACAAAGAGAGAGAAAGAGAGAAGAATGAAGTTCAAACCATTTTTTCCATTGGTCATGATGGGCAATGTGAGATTGATTGGAAACAAGTTAGATGAACTTCAAGCCCTAACAAGAACTCATCCAGGGTATTGGGAATGCTGTATGTGTTTCACTGAGACATGGCTGCAGGATCATATCCCCGACTCCAGCGTTTCTTTGCCAGACTTTCTGACCATACGAACAGATAGAGATTTAAAGAGGAATGGCAAAAAAAAGG
Source organism: Simpsonichthys santanae (assembly GCA_031762415.1). Classification (NCBI taxonomy): domain Eukaryota; kingdom Metazoa; phylum Chordata; class Actinopteri; order Cyprinodontiformes; family Rivulidae; genus Simpsonichthys; species Simpsonichthys santanae. Next base: position 20,109,537 of record JARVLU010000001.1, read on the forward strand.
AGGTGGGTTGGCAGTATTTATGAACAACAGATGATGTAATCCTGGACATGTGACTGTGAAGTGTCATCTTTGCAGTCCAGCTATGTGAACTGTTAGCACTAAGTTGTCGTCCATGTTATTTGGCAAGAAAGCTCACCAGTGTTGTTTTGACAACATTTTACATTCCACCCAATGCTGTTGCTGAGACTACATGTGATGTCATCAGCTCCAAAGTTGCTAAGCTACAGACAAAACACCTAGTGCGTTTGTGGCAATATCTGGTGATTTTCATCATGTCTCTCTCTCTGCTACACTTCCGACATTCCAACAGTTTGTCAGCTGCTTTACCAGAGAAAATAAAACGATGGGCTTGTTTTATGTAAATGTCAAGGATCCATACATTGCTAAAGCAAGATCCCTTCTTGGCAAATCAGATCACAATCTTGTGTTTCTCTGCTCAAAATATAAATCCCTTGTTCAGAGACAACCTGTAATAAAGAGAACAGTGAGAAAATGGTCAGCGGAAGCTGAAGAAGCCCTGCGGGGTTGTTTTGAGGCTACAGACTGGGATGCGCTGTGCCAGCCACATGGAGAGGACAGCAATGCCATGACTGAGTGTGTGACTGACTATAAACTTCTGTGTAAACAACACCATCCCCACCAGAACAGTGAGATGCTTCCCCAGTAACAAACCCTGGATCACCACTGACCTGAAGGAACTACTAAACGAGAAAAAAGAGCCTTCAGGGAGGGAGACAGGAAATTAATTAGGAGTACACAGCCACAACTAAAAGTCAAGTTAAGAAACAGCAAGGAGGTGTACAAGAAGAATCTGGAGAGCAAGCTCCAGCAGAACAGTATCAGAGAGGTTTGGTCTGGGATGAAAAATACCATAGGCTTCAAGCAGAAGAAGGATCAGAAGGATGGAAGCCTGGACAGAGCCAATGAACTGAACACGTTCTTCAAGAGGTTCAGTTCAGGAACAAGCTCAGCATCTTCCTCTCTTGTCACAAGCCAAACATATATACCACCCTCCTTTGACCCAAGGCTGTCCTGTCACACCTCAAATATTGTATCTACCACCTCAGTCATGGACCCTTATTCTACATGTTGGTCTTCAACCAAATCGGAAGATGCTGTTATCGCCTTTAAAATGCCTCGACCACAACCTTGTCAGAAATGTGTGACTCCTGCTGAAAACCTATCTAATTTAAATGAACTCTACCAGTGCAATTAGTACAGGAGATTAAATATCTAACCAGAATGATACCAGAAGTTTGTTAATGGCTACAAACAGCAGGCAGATGAAGTACAATGTGTTAAGGGATATTATTAATGTACTTTATTTTTTGAGCCTGCATACTATCATGATTTGTGGTTATGTTGGTGAGCCCGCGTGTAGGCAGACACAGGAGACTCTGGGGTAAAAATAAAGAACTAATTTATTTTACAAAAACAAAAGCAAAAGTTGACAGTGCCACAAAACTTACATGGTGAAATGACGGAACAGAAACAGAACATGAAAGGCTTAGTAGCATAATCCACCGACAACCGAAAAGACACAGACGCTGAATAGAGACACTAATGAGACATGATGACAAACACTTGGGGTGATTGGATTTGGAGACAGGTGAGAGGAGCTGACGACAAGGAGGAAAAACACTGGGGAGTACAGGAAACAAGGATTACAGCAGAGACAAGACTAAAAAAAAAAAAAAACCCCACACTTATGGCTATGATATGTGAATTAGAGAAAGGTCACAATAAATTCAAACTTGTGCCACCACTGCTGTTCTGGAAACATTAGTTGAGTCATATCATCTAACCGTGGAAAGATAGTGGTTCAAAACTGTCAAACAAAGCCTGGCATCGATGTCATTCACACCCATGTTGAGTGGGGTAAGAAACGTCTGACTGCAATGGTAGTTTTGGTCCTTCATAAATACAGGTGTATGAAATTACCTGCACTGATGGATACCTTTTTGTCAGTCCCTGTGAATATTCCTGTTTGGCATTCAGCTTCCATGATGGTCCATGGAAAGTGATGAGCCGCTTACTCTCTGAGCTCAACGGCACAGTGCCTGAGGGTATTCCATATGCAAACAAACAGTTGACATGGCCGCTCGACAAGGTGCCATTGGGGATTTCCCTTCAGCAAGCGCGATAGGAAGAGTTAAAATGGCAGCCTCGTCTTGTGCCATAAAAAAAAAAAAGATGAAATTGAGCAGATAGATGCTACAGCTTTCCCTTTAAGTAAAAGATGATTTCCTTGCAGGCCTGTCAGAGAGCAACACTGAATTTAAATGTATGTAAAAAAAAATAAATAAGACTAAACAGACAAGATATAGAGACCTGTTATTTATCTGGCGACAGAGCTTTCACAGATTTGGAGCGAAGGAGTGCATAATACCAAACAAATGATGCTTGCCTGACATACACGTTGTCTGTCTGTCGTTGATAAAAGTTGCAAGAGCTGATATTTAAATGTGAAGCTGGGGTGCCCCCCCCCCCCCCACCCCACCACCCCCTATCAGGATAACTGTCTGATCAGGATTTGCTGGTTGGAATCACATAAAAACAAATCCGAGGGCTTCGGTTGCTCATGAATTACAGCGGTGCATCTTTCTTTTTTTTTTCTGCTTTGCCGTTTTTCTGAGACGCAACAGATCATACCCTAATCCCTCTGTGCTGTCTATGCAAATCACATGTCGTTGGGTTGATATCCATTATCCCTGCTAGGCTCTGGCTGGACATGAAGCTCTCTTGTTGTTTACATCAACTCAGATTCAGAGGACTATCGGTTTTATGCAGCAATGCTGCGTGGGAGTGAAGGAGATACAGTAACAAAAGCGTGTGAGTAAACTGTCTTCAATCAGATAGACTGTATCTTAAGCTTTGTTGCTCCGTGAAGCTGACATGTGTACTATACCCAGATTCTGGTGTGTACTCAACTGAACTTAAGCCTCAATCAAAGCTAAAATATACTTGAGCGAAACACATAAATACCAACTTTCAACAAGTTGTTGTATAAATTTACACGCCCTGAATTGACTTGAAAATCCTCCCTGTGTAGTCGGTTTACGTCGCTCCATCTGAAGGCTCAAATATGATATACATACGAGCTGAGGAGGTTTAAAAAAACAAAAAAACACGTCAACAAATAGTATTTGACAAGTTTTGTTCTCAGTCCAGAGGGAGACGGAAAGGACCTTAAAGGGGAAATGAAATGGATCAAATACAGATGTTCATTTCCTCTGAGGCGTCACGGCTCAGAACTTTTCTTCTCTCAAGTCAAACACAATTTATTTCCACTTTGATGTAATTCAGTCACAGGAATGCAAGCTGGTAGTGCTGTCGTACCTTCTCTGCCTTTTTCTTGCTGGATAGAAAATGCTGTGACAGAATCGTATTGTCACAATAACATTGGGTTTGTTTGGTTTTGTACATTTTCTTAGCCTTAACCTTACATATAATGATACTGCTAAGGAATGGATCCAGCGGCAGTACGGTGGTGCAGTTGGTAGAGCTGCCGCCTCTCAGCGAGCAGGTCACCCCGGTTCAAATCCTGGCCGGGGGCCATTCAGGGTGGAGTTTGCATGTTCTCTCCGTGCACGTGTGGATTTTCTCTCGGGTACTTTGCTCATCAGCAGAAAGATTCCTGAATGCTGGTACAGGCTGCTTTTGTAAAAACCATGACGTGCCTTCAAAATAAAAGCACTGCAAATTGATTCAAAAACAACAAAAGAAGAGGATTTTGAATTTGCAAGCAGAATGATTTCTATTTTAGTTCCTATTTTTTAATCCCTCACATGGGACAGGTGGGAAAATAATTATGTACATTTAAAGCTGTTTGTCCTTTTGGTTTGAATTATATTTAGATTGTTTACTTAATTATTTTTAAATGTCATTTTTATTATAGCTTTTTCAGCCTCACATGTTTGAAAACTATTCATTACAAAAAAAAGCAGCTTGCAGTGCTTTAATATTTTAGACTGTACTGTAATATTTACATAGCTATACGGATTATATCTCATCACCTGAGGTGAGTAGGTTTACCACTGCAAACAAACGAACGAATCCATAAAGTGTATAATAAAAGCCTAAAAACTTTAAAAACGCCAACTCTCACAGTGGTTTTCTTCAAGAAACTCACAACGTAGCTTGCTGAAATACTTTCATTTTATTTCTCGTTCTCTGAAAGAGTTTGATGGTGGGATAAGCAAGTGGCAAACATTCCTTCCTACCAAGTATGATTGCATTATCCTGTTCTACAGTTGTGTCAAGGCTCTACTCGTGCATAAACAAAACTGTTGTTGCGTGAGAAAAGGTTTCTCCGAGCCACGCGGTAACCTCTGGTGCTGAGCAGACACCCGAGTTGGTTCACTGAACACAGATTTTTCGATTACCGCAAGAGAAACAACCCAAAAGTCAGAAGGACTGACAGAAAGAGTAGAGGGGAAAAAAGGACAAGTAAAAGTTGGGAATAATTAATTTATACAAATAAATAGGTGTTCCCATATATACATGTTAATACAAATTAATTACTGCTTATTCTGCCTGATAAATGGTACATGGATTGTACTTATATAGTGCCTTTCTATCTTATTGAGATACTCAAAGCACTTTACAATACCATCTGTGCCCTCATTCACCCATTCATACAGCACTAGATCTATACAAAGAATAATCACTTATCACATTCATACAGCAATGAGACACACATCAGAGGCAATGAAGGTTCAGTGTCTTGCCCAGGAACACTTTGGCATGTGACTGCTGGTGGAATTGAACCCCCAACTCTTGCATTGGAGGACGATACAGATGTAGCGGAACAGTTAGACCACTAAGAGAACCCTTTTCCTTCTACAGTAAGCCTCACCTGAACCACCCTCAACGACCTAAACCACCTTATTAACTTTTGGCCTTGCTCTCCAGGATTCTAGTCCCTCCCACCCGGGTTGCAGTCTACTGTTATTATTTTCACATTCATTCAACTTTTATTTATACAGGTTAATCCCATTGAGCCTCGGGGGCTCATTTACAAGAGAGACCTGGTTTTAATAAACAAAGCATGATCTAAATAGCATTGTAAATAAACAGTTAAATTATACTCTGGTCTTGGAGTTGCTCCTTTCAGCCACGACTATCTGGTTATTAAGAAAATCCATCCGTTATCTTTTACCTTCTTTTTCCTTTTCTTGCCACGGGGACCAATCACGCCCATATCCAGCTGTGTGAGAGGCAGGGGACACCCTGAACAGGTCTCCAGTCCATCACAGGGACACAAGGAGACAAAGGAGACAACTATTCACTCTCTCACTCACTCACACCTAGAGACAATTTAGTTACCAATCAGTCTAACATGCATGTTTTTGGTCCATGGATGGAAACAGGAGTACCCAGAGAAAACCCACGCATGCACAGAGAAAACATGCAAAGGCCACCCAGAAAGGTTCTCAGCTGGGATTCGATCGGTCAACCTTCTCTCTGGCGCTCCACCACTGAATATATGAGATAAATAAATGTTTATGTTCAACTATGATCACTCATTGATTCAGCCATCAACCATATTTTAAAAATTGAAAACCTTTCCTTATTGCATCCAATTCTGCTGTTTGAAAAATCTACTATAAAATATTAATCAAGGTTATGTGCAAAGCCTGTAAATAACTCAAATGGTTATTTTTGTGCATCTCATCCCTGATGTAAACATTTTTTCTTACCTCTGTCTTCAGACTTTTGTTTAAAAATACACAAACATTACAACATCTATGGAGGCCATCATTATGGACACATTTAGAAGCCGTTAGGTCTGTGTCCCTCTTCAGAGTGTGACCTGATAGTAACGTTTAATAGATCACCTCCTATACAAGATTTATATCCTCTCACTGAGTTATAACATTTGCATTAAAGGTCAAGAGCCATGAAGCTGCCACCTTGGATTTATGGTTGCGATCCAAACTAATAGATTTGCTGTTATAAAAGTGATTTTATGACTTGATTGTTTTGTGTGATGCAGGCGTTGTCGGGCATTTGTAGATCAAAGAGAACATGTTTTCCTTTGCAGAAATCTTCTGATTTACAGTAAATGCAATTGATGTTTATTTCTTCTGAGACGAACTACTGGCATATTCTCAAATCCAAGCACCCCCCACCCCCCAATCCCCATTTCTACAGCTCATCTCTGCAGCTCTGCCATCAATCACTGTTTTTTTTTTTTTTTTTTTCCCCTTCGTCTCCTGCTCGATGCTCTGAGTCAGCCTGGATGTTTTTTGAGATTTAGAAACTCATATTCTCCGGGCTGTCAACGCAACGATGTTTACTCTGCTTTTACTTTATATTTTAAACACTTCCAAGATAGTGGTGGTCAACTCAATTAGTTAAACTATTCCTTAAGTCCTGTGTCTGCAGTTTGGAGTTTCTCTTTCGAAACTATAAGTCACGTTGAGAAATTTATATGCTGATCGAGTCATTTTCATTTGGTCTGTTTATTATCTCTTATGCATGGCTCGAGAAGGAAAAAAAAAACTGCGCTGGTTTCCTGCTTCAAGTGAAAAGTGATGAAAAATGATGCAAAGATTGAGATTATTTTTCCTGATTCGAGAACCTATTGGGGGATTTCTCTGGGGAGCCTGATGAGAAGCTATGCTAAAATCTAATAAGAAAGCCTCCAGTCTAATACCCGCTTGGTCCGAAATTGCTGAATAGGAATGAAAATCATTTGTAAGACTGTCTCCCTCAGCCACTTCCCACTTTATTCCTTCAAAGTGGTCAGCATTTTCCTTTAAGCATGTCAGATCTGTAGAAGGACATTATTCGTCCTTCCGAGTCCTTACGTTTCAACAGAAGCCGCTTAAACGCCTGGTTAGGCAGCCGGAGAATTTCTCAGAAGATAACCATCATCTGCTAGTTGGGATTGGACGGGGAGCTTAGATGACATTAATAACTGCCCACGCTTTGGCTCACCCTTGTTCGGTCACTAGTATTGAAGTCCCTGATGAGTCACAAGAAACAAGAAATGGTCTGATTAAAAAATCGGCTAAAATATGTCAGTCAACAGTAGACAATCAGTATTTGAGGTATTTAATTGACATAAGTGACATCCTTTCAATTGTTGTAACTTGTTTTTATTTGAATGTTCAAATTGGTTTATCACTATCACCAATAAATCATTACCACAGTGGCAGGTGGATCTTAAAAGAAAGCATAAGCCATAAAAACTATTAACCTAAGAAAGCTTAAAAGACCAATAAAACATAAAACGACATTGGATTTTGTTTGTTTTCTTCGAAAATTGGAGCATTCCTACATTTTGCATTGTATGAAACTGTCCCTAAAATATTGCATTAAAACGTTCACGTTTAAAGTTCAACCCTACCCTTACTCATCAACCACCTTGGCCACTAATTCAGACTTTATTAGAATACCAAAGTCCATGCTCATTAATCCAGGTATAAATCCAACAATGTTCAGTCAGGTTATCTGGATGGTTTCTTTTGTTGCTGAGATGTTTTAAGGACTGCATCAGTCTGAGGATCCCACCAAACCAAACTGAATCCCACAAACAGCTCACTCCCAGAGTGGGGGGGGAAAAGTTTGTTGGTGATAAGATGGCCTCTCTATTAGTTTCTTCCCATAAACACTATTAAAACAATTGTTTATTAGACCAAAACCTTTAGTTGAATATACAAGATGTCTTATCAAATGCTAACAAATCCATTTGCTAGTAGTGGTTGTCTCTCGAATCGAGCAGTTTGGAGATAAAGTTAGAGACAATATAACAATAATAACATCAATTATCATTAATTTATTACGTTTCTAAAAACAAATGTCTTGTTTTTGTTGTTTTTACTTTTTTTTTTAACCATTTGACCCATCACTATATGTACAACTACACCTTCTTACATAGATACATCAATCTATATAGAAATGTGTATAAATAAGAAGTATAGACAGGTATGCATACATACACATATATACATCCACACATGCACGTGCACATAAATGCATACATGCTTACGTACATACACATGTATACACATACATACAGCATATATACATACACGTGCATGCATGCACATGTACACACATGCATGCACAAATAATAATAATAATAACAATGGCAAATTCACTGTACTTATATAGCACCTTTCTATCTTGTCAAGATACTCAAAGCTCTTTACACTACGATCTGTGTCCTCATTTACTCATTCATACAGCACTCTACTAGATCTCCACAAAGCTAATTGGACAAATCATTCTAAAGAGACTAATCAGTGCTTTATCACATTCATACACCGATGGGACACACATCAGAGGCAACGAGGGGTTCAGTGTCTTGCCCAGGGACACTTCAACATGTGACTGTTGGTGGATTTGAACCCCCAACTCTTGCATTGGAGGACGACTGCTCTAACCACTCAGCCACAGCCGCCCCCTAATAATAATAGTAGTAGCAGTGGTAGTGGTGATAGTAGGTAGTAGTAGTATAGGTAGTAGTAGTACAAACAGAACACTAAAACAGGTGTGTAGCGTTCAGTACAAGTAAATCTGAAGTTTTGTTGGAAGAGACTTTCTTTAAAAAGGAAACCTGAGTGAAGATCTGCCAATGCGACTTTGAAGGACATGCCAAGGACAAAGAGGGAGCTGCCAGACGTGAGGGCGATCCTCAAACAAACGCCTTCACTAGTGAGGGGATTAAGCCTTGGGCTTTGAGAGTCAGAGTAGGATTGAACTGTGCTGCTCTGTTGAAAACACAGCAAAGCACGCCTTCTAGTTTTCCAGAGACTTCCAGATGCCTCAGATTGGACTGAGGGTATGAAAGAGTGAGAGAAAGAGGAACAAAACAAACAAAAAAAAAAATTGTTGCTTGCAAGCAAGTTGCTCTGCTTCCACTGAGGTGCAAATATTTGTATCGAGAAGAGAATCTTCATCCCCTGTCAAAGTTTTGCATTTAGGATTTTCATTGATCTAACAGCGGTTCCAGCAAATACCTGAGAGCAAAAGCAGCCCATAAGTGGAAGTGTAAAATCATCAGATGCGCGTGAGAGCGAACACTGGATAAAACTTTTCATCGCTTTTGAGCTGATCATGGGTAAAGGTGGATATTGAATCACCTTGTTTTCAAAAAGCACAATACGAAGAAAACAGATTAACACAGGCTTCGCCTATTTTTCACCTTTTTGGGCTCCACTGTGACGAACCTTGCCACGGTGTAATGTTGTAGGGAAAATTGAATGAACAAGCCTCCCCGGGAGACTAATAATATCACGGATCTTGAGTGCTTGCTCTCTGTGATGAGCTCTAACAGAAGGCTTGACAGGAGAAAATGATGTGTTGTTCTCTGCTGGGATAACAGTCCAGGTCCCTCACAAACGACTGCTGCTGAGATATGAAGTGTACCAAAAAACACAGGTATTTTTTTTTTTTTTACATCTCTGGAGTCCACAAGGAATGAGAAACTCCTAAAGCAAAGAAAATGAGTGACAGTGAATGCTGCGGTTGAGAGACCCTTGAGTACTGCGTGTGCATGCCAGTGCACTACATGTCAACACATACAACACCCCACCCCTCAAAATGATATTCGAAACAAACTAGAAGTAAAGAACTAATAATTTTCCATACGACAAATCTGTTTGACCCTTGAGTTCAAACTCATGATGGTATATTAGGACACCAATGATGTACATACTAAGTGTTGAATGGTTGAGCTAATTATATTTTTAAACGTTGCAACATTTCACTTGAGTTTTCTTAATGCCTCCTATGTGAGTACAGTGTGTCTCTGACCTACAATAGGCCACAAATTGTGAAAGACCTTTGTGAGTTTCCAAAAATGTACAAATATTTGTGTGAGTTCTTACTTTCCTCATGAGTTGGAGGGCTTCAAGCTATTGTTGCTGGACTTTTGAAAAATGCTAGCATTAGCAAGACCTATTTCTCTCAAAATAGTCACGTTTTCCCCATGCAGTCAGATCCTGCTCCTGCCACTCTCCCCTGTACCTCATTGTTCGTCCCCAGGTAATCGTCATTATCTGCCATAACTTTCACTTTAAGTTCAGTGTCAGTGTTTCTTCCACGGCCATGTATTGTGCTTCCCAGCCTTTATAATTAGCTTCATCTGTATCTCCCTATGTTCTTGGTTTTTTATTGATTTTGTATTTTAAGTTTAATAAATAAGTTATTTCTTTTATTCTAGAGTTTCCCCGAGTTCTGTCAGCATCTGGGTTCAAAATTACGTTGATCATGATAGAATCCACGGACCCAACAGACAGATTACCCTTTATGAGTACCTGGCTCGAGAGGCAGTAAAAACTGCCCAGTGTGAGTGAGAGGAGCGAGAGAAGAAAGAGGCACAGTGTCCACAGTCTGTCATCCATCCAGGTGGATTTCAGACGAGAGGACCTGCCCAAAAACGGTGATGGTGGAGACCTTCGCCTCTTTTGTTGGCGGAAGAAGAGAGGAGGAAATCACAGTTCTGGGGAAGCCATCTGACATTGAAGCCTATTTCCTCCTCTCCACCACCTCGCTCACCTGTGGTGCTCCACAGCTCTCCAGCACCTTGTTGCCTTCCTCCATCCTGCTTACCTCTGGGGCGCCCCTAGTGGCCAGCAAGAAAATATCTAGAGTCCAACACTGATGACTCCTGGTCTACCTCTCTTCCTGGGTCACACTGCCATAAGAGGAGCCAATGGTAGACCCAAGCCCAGTCCACTGAACCTCCAGAGGTCCTCTGAACCTTCAGTGTTCCTGGAGTAGCCTGGTGAGACTCAACCTCCAGAGGTTCCCGAGCAGCCGAGAGAGGCTGACCCTACAGAATTCTAGTTCCAGCTGCAGAAGCAGCCGCTGTAGTCCCAGCCACCAGGGTACCACTCTCAATGTGTTTTGTGGGGAGTTGGCCATGATGCCTCACTTTCTTGAGTCTTCACGGGGTCGGTCATGACGCTTCACCTTCCCATATCTCTGTGGGGGTCGGCCACTGTCAGGATCCTTGTTTGTTTGTCTTCTTGTGATTTATTTATTTGATTCTGTTTGTGCGTTTTCATTCCCCAGGTCTTCATCATTATCTGCCATTGAGTTCTCTTTAAGTTTACCGTCAGTGTGTTTCATCCCCATCCGTGGATTGTGCTTCCTACCAATTACGCTCAGCTTCCTCTGTGTCTCCCAGTGTTCTTGGTTTTTTTGTTGATGCCTCAGTTAATTGTTTTTGCATTTTAAGTTTAATGCATGTTGTTTATTTTGTCTTTGAGTTTCTCAGAGTTCCATCTAAATATGGGTTCAACACTACACAGATCATGACAGTTGGATCATTATCCTCAACAAATAAATGAACAAGTTTAATATTTTTGGCTCATTTACTTATGGGTTCTCTTTATCTACTTTTAGGACTTGTGTGAAAATATGAGGATGTTTTAGGTCATATTTATGCAGAAGTATAGAAAATTTTAAGGTTCACAAACTTTCAAGCACCATGGTATGTCAAAGCCTAACCATGAAAAATTAACCATCAAGATGTGGTGTTCTCAAATTTGTTTTACTCTATTATTAAAAAAAAAAAAAAGCTCCCTCTTCAGCAGCGCTGGTCTATATTTAACGATAGGGATTTTAAAACCAATTCTACAAAACCTCAGGTATTAAAGACACCATGGGGTTTAAAACAATGCACATTGTTCCAGTTATATGACCTATAATTCACCTTAGACATTTTCCTCAAAGCAATTTTAATTGAAGGAAAAAAAAATCTGGGTCATCTTTCCGGTTTGAGATTGAAAAGTAAAGATGAGTGAAAGATCTTCAGGGATATGTTTCTTTAAAAAGACGTGGAAGAGGGGTGAATAACATCTTCACTTTAAAGAATTACTTGTTTGGTAGTCAAGTGAACACTTCAGAATGTACGGAGGGCACAGTTTTTCTTGTTTGGCAACACAAGACTGACTTATCTATGGAAAGCATTGAGTGTACATTTTTTGCATTCAGTATTAAGTATTAAAAAGTATGTTAAGAGTGCTTGACAGTATTGATAGCAACCCAAGGATTCCCATTGAGTGAACACTGGTGAACCACATTTTGAACACTAAAAAAAGTTAAAAGAAAAAGCCTTCAGCAGAAACGAGCTCTTAGTGGGTGACCGTCTGCTTCATCTTAATAAAAGAAGAAAATGGAAAGAATTTTTTAAAAATGTTATTTAAATGTGTTTGTGCATAACCCAATTATAAACTCACGACAGATTAGCAAACATTCACATCAAACAGAAACATGCGCTTCAAAGCAGTATTTGCAAGTAATGCTCTATTAAAGCCCATTTTAGAACAAACATGGCAAAAAAAAAAGAAAAATCTAAAGTTTGAGCTCTGCATTATTGACGTATACAAATCTCCCAACTTGTAAATTGGGCGACATGGGAAAACCCTTGGCAATACATTAGAAGGATGTTCAAAGCCAAAGCATCCCATCGATTTGACCCGTGTGGGCCTTGCAAGGATGAGCCATTAGTATATTCTCAGATGCTGTTTTCAGATTTGTTTTTGTAAACGAGGTCCCATGATGATAATGTGGTAAACAGATCCAGGAATTTACAGCTATCAGTCTCAAAGATTGCAAGAAAATGATAACCTGTCCTTGGGCATTTAGACTTGTTTTTATTTTCCAAAGATGATGATATAAAACCCATCATATTTCTCATCCCACTCATATTTCTTCTATATTGTTTGGAAGGTAAGACAGCTTTTCTTGTTACCTTTAACGAAAACTCTAAACCGCAAACAAGATTTTGCGGAGTTAAATATTTTTATTTAACTAAATTCCCATGCTCTTTTTCCCCAACAGTTGCTTTTTCTTTGTTATTCTCTCCTAAAGCTTAGACGTGAAGAACTCGGGGGAAAGTTGATGTCTGCTCAGTCTCTCCCATCTCATCTGCTGCAGCTTATATCTACGTCAGAGTGGTCAAGGGTGTCTTGGTTGCATCGTTCACCATTCTCCTTCTTGCACAGTCAGTCAGATAATGAGGACGACCTGTTCCTGGTAGATTTACACATGTTCTGTATTCCTTCCATTTCTTGGTGATGGATTTAACAGAACTCATCAGGAGGTTAAAGGCATTGGAAATCCTTTTTGTAACCATCCTGACTTGTACTTTAAAACTTTATTTTCCTCCCTTTGAGTTAAATCAGAACAGTCCTTTTTATAGGAGGTGAATGTTTATGCAGCAATTTATTTTTATTTCTATAGTGCCCAGACAACATTTACAGTATATATATATATATATATATATATACTGTATATACAGGTGGTCCCCGACTTACGGCGCCATCGACTTACGGCGCTCCGTACTTACGGCGCCGCCCCTAGTGACGTCATC
>JARVLU010000001.1:20130024-20140036 GCA_031762415.1 Simpsonichthys santanae
ATGAAAGTGTTCAAACTACACAGCTGGGTTTCGGAAAAGTACAGTATTAATCCCAGTTTCAACAAAGTTCCATGGGAATTTAAAGCAAAGTAAAAAATATACCGGTACTTGGCACAAAAACACCTTTGCAGAATTTGTTAAAGCAACTGGAAGTTCCTGAAAGACGAGGGGCTGATTGTCATACTTCTCAACTTTCAGGACAAAACTAATAAAACGTTTTAACAACTGAGTTCTCGCTTTGTTCCCGGGTGAGGCAACAAAAAACTGGTCTTTTCCCCTACTTTTCTGTCATTTCTGACAAATTTCTCACTGATCACCTGATAAAAAGTTAAGATTTTGAATAGCACTGACTGCGCTATGATTATTCCATATAGAAACAAGTGTTGCCTACACTTAAGGAATATTCAGAGCACATTAGCAACTCTTTTAAAAAAAGTGCCTATCAACTAATCTAACAATGCCCTGACTTTAGTGCACATAATTGTGAAAGTTCAGCCTTCTGCAGCCACAGAGTTCTAAGGTGGCGTCTTATGAGTGCACCTGCGATCCATTCCACTCACGAGGACCCAGGAGTATTTAAGGCTGCAGAGGGGCTCAACTGTCAGCTGGAGCATTTCGATGCATTGTACTTATGCTTTGGCCTCTTTGTGTGTTATGCAACAGTGGTTAACTTACCTTGTATTCTCCGTATTTCAGTCTCCATGCGCAAGGCTCTTTGGATCCTGACCTCCTTGACTAAACCTGGTTTCCTTCTAGTGATTGGTAGAGGAGGCGTCATGAAGCGTTTCCACATATTGCCAAACTTTATTGATACTATGTCGATACTGTGTCACTGAATACTGACACCTGCTAGAACTTAGAAATCCCTACAGGCAATCTAGTTGCCAGACTCAACTAACACTGATTACAGGGGTGTCAAATCTACTTACAAAAGGGGGCCAAAATTTAAAACGTTTTTCTAACTAAGGGCCGGTTTCAGAAACTACAGGTAGTCCTCGACTTACGACGCAGATCCGTTCCTATGCGGCGGCGGCGTAAACTGATTTTAGATGTAAGTCGGAACATACGTACCGGTACATACCGTACTATGTACATGCACAGTATCTGTTTTACCAAGCACTTAGCCTATCTTAACACAGTACTATACATAATTGTCAAAAAAACACATAAAACACTGTATAGTACGTTTAATAATGAAATGAAACAGTAAAAAACAATACTGTATTCCTCCGCCGCTGCACCGCATACAGTACAATACTGTATTCTTCCACCACTGTGCCGCTGCGTTACGACGTTTATGACGTAAAACCGACATAAAACCAACATAAAACTGACGTAAAACCGACGCAAAACCAACGTAAAACCGCGTAACTCAAAATGAGGGAAATGCGTCGTAATCTTGAAACATCGTAACTCGAGACCGTCGTAACCCGAGGACTACCTGTACATTAACTCAAGTTACCCAACATCTTTTCTTGGTCACAGGTTCCTCAACAAGAGTTTGATTGGTCTCATTTGACGTTTTCTGTTTCACTTTCGACATTATAATCAAAGATTACTGGAAAAAAAAAAGTGATAAAAGTATTTTACATTTAAAATAACATCTTGGGGGCCAGATAAGATGTTAACGAGGGCCACATTTGGCCCCCGGACCTTGAGTTTGACATATTATGTAGTATATACAATAATATAATCCTGTAAGAAATAAGTGTGGCCACTACTGTGGCCTGTAGCTTTAAACTCCACAGACGGTTAAACAGTTCACCTAGAAAATTATTGGAAACGATTTGAACTCTGATAAGAACATCAAACTTGGAAAAACCAAAAATGTCTGGTTTTGTGAACAGTTATCTAAGAACATGTCTGTTTAAAAACCACTGAGTGGCATTTTGAATGTACTATTGAGTCTACACCCAGAGACAAGATACAGTTTGACGTTCATACTCATAATTACTTACCAGTATTTTTTTTTTTTTTTTTTTGCAATGGGAAAGTAAAAATAATTGTTTCCCCTTTAACTTTTCCTGCTGAAACAAGCTCACTTATAAACCTCTCTCATACGACCTACACGCTTCCTCTGAAGAAACAGATCTTTTCAAGTTTCAAAGACCGACCAGCTATTGTTCCATATCAGCTCCCTTTACAGAACTCAAGTTTGCCGTTTGATTTGGGTTCGTTTCATGCCAGCCGCTCTCTGAGTAATGCTGGATTCAGAGGTGTTCAGTGTCCAGCCTCTTTCCCTTCCGGCAAACAGATGTGTGGGCACAGCACAAACAAGCTCCCGATGCTTTGCTTGGTCCATAAATAACCTGTTTCTCTTAATCCATCAAGTTTGTGGATGTAGAAACCAGTGCCTTTGTTAGCAGGGAGGGAGTCGTGTGCTCGCTGGATGCCTGCAGTGTAGTGATGTATAAGCTTGTTCAACGTATAGGGGTCCGGTCCACTTCAGGGACCAGACATTATGCCAAGCCAGTGCTACCAATCCATCATGCTTAGGGACTGTACAGCCTATTTCGCCTGGCAGTGAGCCATAGTCACCCTCTGTTCACGTATTTCCATACATAAAACTAAGGATGTGATTTATTCCGAAGGTCGAAGTGTTTGGAGAAATGGTTAAAGGCTCAAAGAGTGATTTTTTTTTTTTAACTTGATGTTGTGAGAAGCTCAATACTGCATTAAAACTGGTGCCTTTTATAGATCCGCCGTGAGGATACGGATTTACATATCCTTCACAAATATAAACAAGTAAACAGAAATGCTAAAGTAGAAGAATTTGACATTTTTGGGAGGCGCTAATACGCAACATTGAAGATCAGTTTTGCAAAAAATCAAAGTTATCAAAGACCTGTGTCTGTCACTCCCTGACTACCGAGTCAACGAGAGGCTGACTGAAATTTATGTATCAGTCACTGTTCCAAAATTATAAGTTGGCTCTTACAAATGTTTGAACTGCTCTTGCTTATCCAACAAAGTTAAGTCAGGTCCTCTGGATGGTTTCTTTTTGTTGAAACATTTTGTCTATCATCCAAAGGACTTCATCACTCCAAGGAGCCACAACAAACTCATGCCCATAAGCAGTGCACTGACATAGTGGGCCAACCAGTTTGATGGTGATAAGATGGTTTCTGGAGTACACCCTCTCCACCATCGACTCCTCTGAGACAGCCATGGCCAAAGTGGTTCAAAACATCAAAGTTCAACTGTGAGTGTGCAACCTATGGGATTGAGTTTGTTGTGGCTCCTCAGACTGATGAAGTCTTTAGGATGAAAGACGAAACGTTTCAACACAAAGAAATCGTCCAGAGGACTTAGATTTGTTGGATTTTTTTTTTTTTTTACCTGGATCACTGAGCATAAACTTTGATACTCTTGCTATGGTTCAATAGTGTTTTATGTAAGCAATATATACAGAAAAGTTAAAGACTGTTAGCTTTTAAAAAGTATAGTTTGACTAAAACATCGCTAAAACCTTTGGAAAATTGGTGTGATCTCTCCATTCAGGATGGATTTCAGAAAAAAACCATCAATCCAACATTGGTGAGAGACACAGTGGGTAAAATACAAACATCCCTACAGTTTTAATGTATAATTTGTATTTGTGCCACAAAGGTTTAGGGACATGAGAAGAGTTTGTTTGAAAAGGTTTTTAGACTTTGTAAAAAGTTGCGTAACTTGAGTCTATTACGACACAATGCTCTTCATTTTATTTGACTCCATCTGTCTCTATTGGTGTCCACCAGGCCCAGTAGAAATGTGTTCTAAAATTAAACGTAATTGCGGATGTGTTATGATATCATCTTCATGCGTATGTACATATGTATGTATGTAAACTTTCTCTTGCCCTGCCCATAAATTCTGATCTACTCAAGATAATTTAATGAAAAGTCAAGCACAGTTGCATCATCACTAGTGAGAGTGTTGTGTAGACTTATTCATCCCAGCTTCAAAGTCAAGGTCACAAATCACGGTCAAATATTATACAAGGCATTTGCATGACTGGGTCATTGCTGTAGACTTCTGTATAAAAGTTTGTTGAGAAGTGTATAATGTGCCATATGTATAGTACTCTTGTTCTGTATGAGTCAGTATTCCAATGAATCATCTGAAGCCTGTTCAATAAAGAAACAACGATTATGCTTTTAAAATACTAGACTTTTCAGCTATGTGAATATGAATGTTGTAGTGATGTATTCACTAATGTAATCGGAAATCCTGGGAAAATAAACTGTCACATTTGGAGTGCAATAAATTCATGAGCTTTCTTTTGATGTTGTGATTGCTGCAGTAAACACCCTAATGCCTAATTCTGATTCTTTCAGTAAAATTATTCAAGGCTCCAAATCACATATAACCCCAAATGCTAAACTGTCAGGCTTAAGAAGTTTTTTGTTCTGTGGTGTCTTGAAAATGATTAGAAATTAGACTGCAATCCATATTTGATTCAGCATACTCATTTTTAATAGCATTTTGATAAAAGTGAACACGAAAATCTCAAGTTACATCTGCTTCCTCACTAAACCTTTTGTTTTCTAATAATTTTCCTAAATAAAGCAGGTGGGTTGGATACTTTAATCTCATAAGCAGCTTATATAAGATGCTGTGGCTTCATTACATTCTGTGCTGTTTGGAAAGTCTTTATGATAACGGAAGGCTGCCAAGAGTTGATGAAGAATGTATAAAACTAATGGTGAGACTTTTTTTTTTTTTTTTTTTTTTTGACAATGCAAGGGGTAAAGGAGCCCCATTCTCTGGAGGTTCGAGTTATATTAAAAGTTTGACCAAGGTGGTAATAAAAAGCCTTTGGCTCCCAGTGTGCAATTAAGCAATGGCTGAAACTATTGATTTGATCTTTTGTTTTGTCCATCCACCCACTTGTTACATTACTCGCAGGGGAACCATCAACAGGCATGAACAAAGAGCCCCAGAGAGAAAGAGAAATTGCTGCAGACAGGAAAACAATATCCTCTAGAATTTTGCATTTTGTTTCACATTGTTTTTAGAAACTCTTGAGTCTGTGTACTTGCGTGTAGATGAAACAAAATGCAAGTACATACAAATACACACAACCTCTGAGAGTTTCTCCAAACATTTTTGAATAGCTAGTGCTATTTATTGTAGTGTGTTTGCACTATTTATTACAATATACAGCGCAATACAATATAATATGTTAAAATGTGATGCATACTGTACAGCACAGTATGATAGAGTACTGCATACACTGTTGTAAAGTACAATATATTATATGATACAATGTGTATTGTATCAACAATACAGCATAAACCTAAAATATATAGATTTTGATGGAAGCAATTGTTAGGATTCTGTCTAAAGTGTCATCTGCCCATATCTTTTTGTTCCTGCAAGTGCTGCAAGTACACAGAGCAGATGAGCTTCTTCCTGGTTTCTTAAGGCTAGCTGCAAATCATAGCAGAACCGATGTTTCACATCTTTAATCTGTCCATAAGTCAAAATACTGTTCCAAACGATTGGGAAATTGAGGAGACCCCACTTTTACTGAACAACTATCAGCCAATCGCTAAACTCTGCATTCTAGCTAAGGTTGTAGAAAAACAGACATATACTCAAGTCAAGAAGTATCTGGATTCTTTTAACATCTTATCCCCATTAATCTGGTTTCAGGAAATAACACAATCACACTATCGGTTTGTTTTCCAACTACCCCTCAGATCGGGGGCAATATATGCAACACGATGGTACTTCTTCCATTTGTTTAGCTGTCAGCAATGGTATACCACAAAGCTCAGGCTTAGGACCCACCCTCTTTACAATCTACATAAGTAATGTAGGTCAGATCATTCCTGACACATTCTTACATTGCTATGCCAACAACACAGTTGTTTATTGTCATGCTAAGTCAGTTGCTAAGGTTTTACAGCTTTTACAGTCTGTGTTCAACATTAGTCAGATTTGTTCCATCTTAAACTGATGCTAAATGCTGATAAAACCAAAGGGATGTTGTTTTCAAACAGAAGTCTGCATCAGCAGTCCTTCCTCCTATCTTATCTATGATTGGTTCCTGTTGTGTTTGTCTATTCTTACAAATACTTGGGAACATTGGTCTATGCACATCTTTCTTTTAAGCCTCATGTCAAAAACTTGATAAAGAAACTAAAATGAAAATAGGTTTTATTTTTCAGAAATAGCTCTTGTTCAACACCAAATGCTAGGCATCATCTTGTAATTGCTACTGTCCTTCAAGCCATTTACTACGGTGACATTATTTACATGAACGCTCCTGAAAGCACCATGCAGATGTTGGACGATGTCCATCATGGCATGCTAAGATTCATAACTGGCTGTAACTACCATACTCACCATTGCACCCTGTATTCACTGGTTAACTGGTCATCATTAAACTTCATGGAGACTCTCACACTGGTACATTTTCATTTTTTTTAATCCTCCTATCTGCAGGAGTTCAGGTACAGCATGTGCTCTCAGGACATTATTACCTGCAGCGTCCCCTCAGTGCAGGTTGAATGTGGAAAAAGGGGCCTTCTCTTACTCTGCTCCTGTATTCTGGAACACCTTGCAAAACAATCTGAAGCTGTCAACTATGGCCTTTTTAAAGGAATTGTTAAGTTCAATGCAAAAATCAATGAAGATATATTCCTGTTTTTAGCATTTTACCCCATATCATATTGTAGCATGTTTTTAATATTGTTTTAGAGCATTACTTTTATTTACTTGTCATTTTATATGCTTTTTGTTGTGTGTACCTCATCTGTTTTTTTTTTTTTTTTTTTTTGTGTGTGTGTGTGTGTGTGTGTGTGTTTGTTTGTTTGTTTAAAACAGGTCTCTCTTGTAAATGAGTCCTCGTGACTAACCTGTATAAAGGTTGAATGAATGAGCACCAGCTGATTTCCACCCTTCATAAGGCTGAGTAGTGCCACTTCATCACTGGACTGTCAGTTACAACTCCGTACACTCCAAAGAGATACCCAAGTGTTCCCTGGATTACCTGTCTCCTCACTTGGAAATGCTCTCCTGCTGAAAGTCAGCTTCTACACCAAAGGAACAAGCCTGGTTCCATTGACTCAGTCTTCTACTCCCAACCTGCAAGAAACATATGCCAAGTAAGAGACTCCCTGCCATTGTAAAACAAACAAATAATATGAATTACCAATACGTACATATCACTGTCCTTTGCAACCCCTCCTGTCCCTGGTCATCTCTTGTATATTGAAAATGATGCTTATCTTTTTACCTTTGTCTGCTGCCAGGTCCTTTTCAGAAACCAGTAATCTGGGTTCTGGTTTAAAACTATTTCTTGCCCAAACATTTGTAATGCCTATAATGTAATAAACAAAACAAGCTGATGCTCAAACTGCACAGCAATATAACTTGCTTAACGATTCCAGTCTAAATATAGAACTGCAAGAATTCAAAATAACCCAAAATACTGCAAAGATCCTAACAGATTTTACAGATGAAACCTCGTCGTGACAGAACCAAGTGGTTGCACTGATAAATACAAAAAACAGAGCCATGATAGCAGTCGTTTTCTTTGAAGTTTAATGTTCTGAAGCACTGAATAAAAATCCAAGCGCCTTGTGTTTACAAGCTGTATAATAATCCTAACGTTCACCTGCTGAGATGTAAATGCTTTGTTTCTCGCCAGCCTTTTTATTTTATCTGCCAGGAATTACATCAGCTAAAGTGATGGCTGTATAATCAAAGTGTACTCCTTTTTTTTTTTTTTTTTTTTAAATAAAGGGGTCTGCAAAAACAACCAAACAATCATTTGGCGGCCTCCAAACAGCTGTGGCTGATGAGGACACGCGCCTGTGTTGGGCTGTAAATGGCTTCTTTTCGTGTTGATAGTGTGAGGCTGCTGCCTCCTTTGCCTGCCCCAGTCATGCATTTTGATTAACTCAGAATGTGAATTGAGTCCTGCCAAGATGGTTGTGACAGCCCTAGCAGAGACCTCATGAAGAACCCACACTGACAGTCCTCCTCCAATCACTCCACTTTAATTTGTCTCAGTGGCAAAGGTCATCGCATTGGCAAATGCAGCTCACACTATGGAGGCTTGCCTCTGGCTACATCTCCACCACACACACGTATTCAAACATGGACCCCACTGAGCCAGCAAAGCTACTAAAACATGATATAAGGAGATTCCAAGATGCATAATTGAACAGTTTGCACCCAGCTTGATAGCTGAAAATCGGCTTCATTAATCAACTCCCACCGAGTTATGAAGGCATGAGGAGAAGGGTTTTTTGCTGGCACAGAGCAAAATAATGGTTTGGTGCTGGATGCACTTTAGTCCTCAATCTACGTCCAAAAGGTTAGAATTACACATCGTACGTTTTACGTATGTTAAGCTGAGCAAATGATTAAAAATTTGATGGCCATGATTTTTTTTTTTTTTAAGATTGTGAAAGTATTGTTTGCAGCAGTAATTAATCCTTATAACTGAGATGCCGGTATGTCATGTGACCGTCAAGAACACTCCTGGATCAACTAAAGTTAGGCAGTCAGACAGAAAGGTGGAAATTAAATTAAGCTGAAAGTGATTAATGGGACTATAATGTATGGATGACAATATTAGATCAAATAAGTAAAATTGTTAGTATGAGCATCTTGCTGGTTCAGTATCAGTAGGTTGTGGGACCCACTCAGGCCTGATACAAGCGGTAATTCAACAG
Source organism: Simpsonichthys santanae (assembly GCA_031762415.1). Classification (NCBI taxonomy): domain Eukaryota; kingdom Metazoa; phylum Chordata; class Actinopteri; order Cyprinodontiformes; family Rivulidae; genus Simpsonichthys; species Simpsonichthys santanae. Next base: position 20,138,700 of record JARVLU010000001.1, read on the forward strand.
AGTCATAGTCAGGTTTTTTTTTTTTTTTTTTTTCCATTTACTTTTGTTAATTTTTTGCAGAGGAAGGTAAAAAGCTCAAAATACAGCTGTCTCTGAGTTGATGTTGAGTTGACCATCACCTGTTCCAGTTGTGGGAAGATTGGAGAACCTGGGTGGAGATAGAAATAGCTCAACAAAACGCAGGCAGTCCATAAACACATAGATTTGGTTTGTTTTAATTGATTTAGAGTCAGAAATGTCCCCTGAATCTCTACTAGAGGTGACCTGGGGTTATGCCTGTGGCCATTTCCCCATAATTTCGGGAGTAGCATTGGTGTGTCTCCACAACATTGGCCAGATTAGCTCTCTTTCCTCAGCACCACCACACCAGAATCAGATTGTTTGAGTCAACAAAAAATAAAATAACTAAATAAATAACTCAAGGGCAACACATTGGCACAATTTGTAGTGCTGCTTTCTCTCAGCAAGAAGGTTGTTGGATCACATCCCGGCGGGGGACCTTTCTGTGTCAAGTTTGCATGTTCTCTTCGCGCATGCGTGGGTTTTCTCTGGGTACTCCAGTTTCCTCCCACTAACCAAAAACATGAATTTTAGCCTGATTGGTAACTCTAAATTGTCCCTAAGTGTGAGTGAGAGAGTGAATAGTTGTTTGTCTCTATGCATCCTTGCAATGGACTGGAAACCTGTCAAGGGTGTCCCCGCCTCTTGCACAGTGACAGCTAGATATGGGCACCAGTGACCTCTGCGGGGGGTCCGAAAAGGAAGTAGCAGGTAAAGATAACGGATGGATGGATTGACAAATGGATAACAAAAGTTTTGTTAGTAAAAATAAGTAAATAAGAGGGCTTAGGATAAGATAAAATATGGACCGAGTTCAGAAAAAAGCTATTCTTGAGTATGGTTTTCTGGACTTTGAAGCTTCACAACATTCTTCCTAAATGAGCTGGATGGGTGGGATCCATTCTTTGCTTTGGGTCTGCATCTGCTGGTGTAATCACACACAGTCAACTGCGGTAATATGGAACTGAGGTTCATCAATGAACACAACACCAATCTTAGCACAGCATCATTTTTTTGGTACCATGTAGCCATTGGTTTTAACGTCTAACATCTTTTTACTCCATGTCAGGCAGTTGCACAATACAGCCACCCAGCTTTATACAACCCCACATTGTAATCTCTATCAAAACATCAGCTACTTGTAATTATTTCTAATGAACAGGTATCTATAAAGCATTTGCCAAATGACCTTTACCGTATTTTTCCGGCGTATAAGTCGCAGTTTTTTTTACTGATTTTCATGTCCTGCGACTTATACGGCGAAGCGACTTATTTAT
>JARVLU010000001.1:20169199-20179986 GCA_031762415.1 Simpsonichthys santanae
AGAACCCACCCCCACCCCCCCTCTTAACTTTCTCCCGAAGCACTTCAATGTTTTATTCATCCGGGGTGGCAAAACAAGTAAGTGTCTGTTTAACTTAACAAAAACTGCAACAGTAGCAATACCATGAAAAAAATAAAAATGTTTTTCTTGGGCCCAAAACTTTTGTTTTGGAACAGTTTTACCGGAAAACCCATCCTGTGTCTTGTTTTCCTCAACAAGCCGCAATCAGAAGAAAAATTTCCAAACAATACCAACGTCTCTAGATTTAGGTTTAATTTTGCAAACATCTAGCTATAATTGTCATCAAGATGGCAGAGGGCATTACTGAAAGTCATTATGTTTTCATGAGATAATTCAATTTCGTGAAGTTTATTGCGACCTAATGAGAATTACGGCACAAAATGTGATCATTAACCCCATCATCTGATGTGTTATCTTGGTTTCTGATAGCCACCCAAACATGGCAGAAAGAAGCCATTTGCTATATAATTAAAGGCAATTAGCAAATCAATTACAGCTTGATCAAACCTGATGGAAAAGAAAATAAAAAGGCACGAGCTGTGACAGACTGTTTTTGCACATAGACATTACAATCCCATCAAACACGAACCTCAATTATTGAACCTGAGGTTAAAGAAGAAAAAAGAAAATCAATTTCTAATCACGGATCGTCATGTCCCTTGCGCTCGAGCCAGCATAGAGCCTATTTCTCAAAAAAATTTCCCTGCCACGGAGGGCGCGCCGCAGTCTTAAATTAAACTTGTAAATATTTGTCACTCAGCCCAGCGAATGTCATGTGGCAGGGAGAGATGTATGAGATTCAATAGATGTTAGCCGTTTTGTTTTTTTTCAACGTCCATTACAAATAGGCCCAATCACGGAAAAACAGCCCTTGAGTTTTGGACTGTTGATGTATGACCTTTAGTTCAAACACCCCCTCCCTTTTCTTTCTATTCAATCCGATTAATTTTCTGATTAAATGAATTAGATCCCTCGTGGTATATGACATTTTAATGATGTCATTTTTATGCTTTTACAGCTCTTGTTTATTCCCATCTTAAAAAAAATAAAAACCTATCTCTTGATATTACTGTAATTAAGGCTAAGAGTAAATACACTCACTAATCAGAGCAGTTTTCCTTGATGGCAGCAAGTGCAAAGTCATCTTACTCTGGTGAGTCTAACACACTGCAGGAATGGAGCGTAATAATTAGGTTAATGGAAAATTCAACCTTTGCAAACCCAAACCACACCAAACCCTACTGATCAGCTCGACCGGCGAGGCGTCTCACCAGAAACGTGCCGGTGTCTTGATCTTCCTCTGAAAAGTCAAGGATCCCATTTGATTTGGCGAGAAAGATTTCTGAAAAACGCATGAACCTCTCAGTGAAATTTAAATTATTAAACCTAAAAAGTCAGTTACTGCATTTATGAATGTTTAATAACCATACAAGTAGTTGAAGCTTAATTAAACTTGTTTAGGGGGTGTGGGGGTTCGGGTTCGGACCTCTAATAATTAGTAATTTGTCAGGACGGGTGGGGTTTGGAAATTATTGCTATGGGCTGGGGCCGGGTCGGATTGGATTCTTTGGAACGGAATGCAACTCTACCACTTGGTGCACATTGACTTCTGGACATGGGCAACAGCAACCCACCACTACCCAGAAAGGAAGAAGAGGGTAAAGATGATGAATAGATATCTCCAGATATGGTTTGAAAAATGTCCAGTTGCCATCTTTGAGTTTGCCAATGTTGATTAGTTGTGGTGGCATCACAAATTGGGTTGATTCCAAGAGTTAATCAGTAAGTGGACAACCAATGAGTACTTTCTGAAAGTTTTCTATATTTTATGGTGGCAAGAGATCGTTAGATTTCGTTGAGCCTCTGAGTTACTTGAAATGGAACTAAAACTTCGGCAAAATGAAGTAACAAGAAAAACGAGAATGTAATAAATCTCACCCTTCTTCTTTTCAGTATGCTTGACATTTAAAGAGCCAAGGCCAAAAATAACACTGTATATATTGGGTCAGGTGCTCAGCTACGTCTGTCTGGTTGAGACTTCTGTATATTTGTTCGTTTTGAGATAGGTGATGCGGTGAAGACCCAGAAGCAGGATTAAACATAAATACAAATACACAAGACGGGGTTAATTGCATAACGCTGGGGTCATACATGGGTAATCAGTCACTGCGAGAAACTTACAGACAGGGAACAAGCAAAAAAACGGTAGAATATAAAAACAATTCAGACAGTTAAAATCTTTAAAATAACAAGACTGTCAGGGGTAAACAACACAAATACACACACACAAAGGCACAGACCAAAAAGCATGATCGCCTATATGTTGCTTTTCAGTGGTAAGCAGTGATAAACTAGTTCAGTTGTGCAAAAAAATATAGATAACTTAAAAAATAATAGTTAATTGTTTGCATTTAGCATTGATGTATTCGATATTTTTACATTTTTCCTCTAAAGTGTTCCTACAAATATACTCCACACATTTTGTCGTTTCGAAAACTGCATTGACTTTTACATCATTTGCATAGCCGTCATGAGCGCTAAGGAGAGTAGGCTGTTTGAGTAAATATGTTTAGATAGTTTCTAAACTGTGTTGTGCCACCATTTCATCATGAACTTGTAGCTAATGAATCATTCAGCAATCTGAATCCATCATTCATTGTTGAAAACTGAATAGTCTTTTACAGCTCTGGCAAAGATGTTTTCCTATTAATCATTCAGAGCGTATTTTCAGATGTGTTGGCTTGAGATGAATGCATACCAAAAAAAAAATAATAAAAAAATGCAGATATCAAGGGATTTTTGAAGGTGCCCTGTGAAGTGCTCAGACTTGCATCACCAGGCAATCCCATGCTAGGCAACAAGCTGCTCAGATCTTGTTGGGTGGGACTTGATGATTGTTTGCTTGTAACACAGCTTGTGCTGACATGTTAAAAAGTTTGTCAAAGTGTCCTTAAAGTTGGAGTTATTAGAGAAAACTAAATATGATATTTGTGAATCTGACTATCCAGTACCCCTGACATCTTGTTTTTTGTGCTATTAGTGCTCAGTGTATTCTTAGTGTTGTGTATTCTTAGTTTAGTGAATGTAGTGTATTCTTTGTTCCTCGTATCTTACTAATGTTTTTCTTTACAATTTGTATTTTTGTTGGATGTGACTGTGTACTTCCACCTGATGTACCACATGCGATGTGAATGACAATACAAATCCTTGAATCCGAGACATTTCTGTCATTGCGCTCAGACATGAAGGATATGTGTTGCTAAATATGTGGATTATAAAAGTTACAACTTTTCCTCATTTCTATCATCTGCAGAGCAGTTTCACACATCCAGTCCATGTTGTCCACTTAGTGCCTATCTGCTCCAGCAGGAGTAATATATGGGATGATTTGAAATGAGGGAATACTAACAGTGTGCTAAGGTCAGAGACAAGCCAGAGACCTTTTTTTGTGGGCTTGCTCATTATAATTTTTTCACCTTGTTAGCTTTAACACATGGATGAAGCTCTGCTAGCAGGACCCCTCTGCTCTGATCAATGCCTGTGGACAGCTGAGGAGGAAGCCAAGCGTGGCAGCCAGAGCAAGGCGGGGAGTAAGAGTGAAACACTGAGTTTGAGGGGATTTTGGGTGTTTTACCCACAGTGGCAATGTGAAATAATTGGCACAGGATATATAAATTGTTACACTGACTCCCCTGCTCATTACCCTGCCTTGTTAGATCTCATACCATTGAAAGGTGAAGGAATTCCCCATCAATGAGCCAGAGCGACGTGAATGTTTTGAATTCACTCTCATAGTTCGCAATCACTGTAGGACAGTGGACCAGATCTTCTTCAACCTTGCAGAGTTGCTAAGGGAATCATATGAGTTTTACTAAGGACTCTTGGGGGGGTGCACTGTGGAAGTATCAGATGCTGGGGTCAAGTAAAAGCTATCTGGTCCCTATTTAACCAAATCAAGAGCTGTATCCGCATCCTCTGCACAGTCGAGCTTCAGCGGGCACAGGTTGGACTCCACCAGGACGGCACCTTGTTTCCAATTTTGTTCATTCACAAGATATCAAGGTGCAGCTTGGGAGAGGAGAGTGTCATCATCTCCTTATTTGGGCAGAGGGTGTGGTTCTGCTGGTGTCTTGAAGCTGTGACCTTTAGTGCGTACTGGGGTGGTTCACAGCCAATTGTGAAGTGGCTGGGATTAGAGTCAACTCCTCCAAGTCCTAAAGCCATGGTTCTCAACATTGAAAAAGGTGGAAAGCTACCTTTGGGTTGATAATGAGTCTTTACCTAAAGCAGAAAGATTCAGGTATCTCTGAGAGTCTTTTTCTTGAATGGTGACAGGATGAAGCAGGACATGGATTGACAGACTGAAACCTTGTCTGCAGTGACAAAATCACTGCTCTAGTCTGTTGTGGTAAAGAAGGAACCAAGCCAAAAGGCAAAACTCTCTCACTTTACTGAACAATGTACATTCTAGCTCTAGTGATTCTAATCCCCACTCATGGTAATGAAATATGAATCAAGAACAAAAACATAAAAGATCCTGGGTATAGATGGCAAAAAATGCTTCCTCCATAGTTTAGTCACACTCAGCCTGAAAGATGTGGTGAGAGCTCGATCAGTCAAGGGGAGCTTGAAGAAGAGCTGCTCCTACTTAGCATTAAAAGAGGCCACTGAGGTAGTGCAGTTAGGATGGGCTGGCTAGTTTAGGAATACAGTATCTCATTAGGATGCCTCCCAGTCACCTCCCTCTGGTGGTTTCTCAGGCTTGTTTCCCCAGGAATGTTCAGGGCTTTGTCTAGGATATTCTCCTGGGCTTGTTGCTCCCATGACAAGTGAGTGGAAGAGAATGAATGGATTTATGAATGGGTTGTTGGTTTGCAAACACAAGATTCAAATCTGGATGCAAACTGGTACTGAAACGTGATCCCACCTGTCTGCTGATTCTGTGAAAGATGGATTCAGCCTATTGACCATTAGTCCACGATGAATACTTCTTGTTGCTAATGAGGCTTAAAGTCAAGACTCAGTTTTTAACAAAATTGTAATGTGACAAGCAAGTCATTCAATTCAATTCAGTTTATTTATATAGTGCCAGATCACAACAAAGTCATCTCAGGGCACTGTACAGAAACATTCACATACATAAAAAGTCAGTTATTAATGTTATTTATTTAAGGAGCCAGGGGATTGCTTTGAGTTTTTACTTTGTTGCAGTATTCCATGGTAAGCAAGCACAGAGGCAACAGTGGAAAGGAAAAACTCCCTCATGAGGAAGACACTTCCAGCAGAACCAGGCTCAGGACCAGTCGCCATCTGTTCTGACCAGCTGTGTTTGAGAGGACAGTAAGGAGAAAACGGACACAATGGCAGGTCCACCAGCAGAACCAGGCTCAGAACAAGCGTCTAATCATCAAATGTACAACTTCAAAAGTTTACCACAGATGTTCATTAGATTAAGATAGACCTCTGGGTGTTCTGGAGACATTTAGCGCTAACCCATAGTTTCATCACTCATCGGTTCTGCACCATATTGTACAAGTTATGGGCCTGCCCACTGCCGGTACACACCATCACTCAGCCCAGTTTATGGGACCATCTTGTTTGTTGTTCTAAGTGAACTGTTCCAAGGTGAGGATTTTGACATAAGCTGGCCACAGCCATTGACTGGTCAGCAGAGCTACGTCACTGGATTACCCACCCAACAACAATTGCAAACTACATCTGATCTGTCATTTCCTTTCCGATCATTGCAGAAAGAGTGTGGGTTTGTAGTCTGATGTTTTTCCCCAAGAGCTCAGTAATGGAAGTTCCAAAAGTAGTGCTGTGGACCACTGACAAGTATCACTAGAGCGTCACTCACAATGACTTGCTATGATGTCTGCCCACTTTGCAATGACTATTCCGCCCACAGAATGGTGAAACAAGTCACAGTGGGTATTCACCTACACCCAAGAAAACCAACAAGATAAGAACCAACTCAAGTTGTTCTCATCAATGGCAAAGCAGTTTTTTTGTGAGCAACTTACTCATTATAGAACTGGGTCCGTAACTTCTGAGCAATCTTTGTGAAGCCCACTGCCGCCCTGTTTAAAGGGGAACATGAATGAGTCTACTAAAAGAGATGCTGTCATGCTGTGGCTGTGACTCATCTCCAGTAGAAATGGCAATGGCAATTGTCAAAGTAGCATCCATCTAAACTTTTTCAAGCAGAATGTTGCTGCTCAACAAGCAATGCCACCAACTTCACAAACATACATGATGTAAAGACTGATTAGTATCTATAAACATCCTGTTTTTCACCGTTTTGTCCTTTTTTTTTATTGAATCCTGAATGAAATATGTTGAAAATCATCAAACATTTAAGCTGTGGACCAACAAATAAAACAATGCTTTAAAAACACCAACTTGTTCAAACAATGAAGTTGTTGACGTGTAATGTCTTTGTTTTGTACAAATGTATATCTGTCTGTCAGCACTGAAACATGATTGATGTTTCTCTTTCAAGCAGAATATTAAATAGTAGATGATAAAATGTGGAATACATAAATAAAACAGCCAGAAATCAATAGTATTTCTCGTCTTTGAAGTCGGCCTCTGTTACCCTTGAAGTTTGTGTTTAAAAACACCACATACAAACTAAATTCAAATAAAGTACACAAATAAGAGACGCCAATGAAGCTTCCAAAAGTAACAAATACAATTTTTGTGGCTATAATGAAAATGCTACAGCCAACGTCAAGTCGTTTTTTATAGCAAGAGCAAGAAAATTCCATTTTCTTAGAGTTATACCTCCTTAAATATAAGTTGGAAAAAGTAGCACTTTGAACTTTCTACTGCAACATGGGATACACTTTCAATTGATCAATAAACCATCAGTTGTCACAAATTACTATGATGTAAACAAATACAAATAGGTCACCAAGATGTCAATACCTTCATATCCATCCATTTTCTTTTGCCCACTTCTTCCTTTATAGGTCAAAGGGGTCACTGGTGCCTGTAACCGGCAGTCACTGTGCAATAGGCAGGGTACACCCTGGACAGGTCTCCAGTCCATCACAGGGAGACAAACAACCATTCACTCTCTCACTCACACCTAGGGACAATTTAGAGTTACCAATCAGCCATCCAGTTTTTGGTCTGTGGAAGGAAACTGGAGTACCTGGAGAAAGCCCATGCATGCACGGAGATAACATGCAAACTCTACCCAGAATAGCCCCCTGGCTGCAATTCAATCCAGCGACCTTCTTGTTGAGAGGCAGCAGCTTTACCAAATATGACACCGTGCTTGGCCATATGTTATGTAATATGTTCATATATGCCAAGTAAACCTACTTATCAAGTCTAATGTCCCACTAAAGCCCAATACTCTTTTTTTTATAATTGTTGGCGAAAAACAAATACTGGAATATAACAAACTAGGCATTACAATGTTCAGTTTTGGCAAGCACAGTGTTGTTTCAAAATGTACCCTTAAATAAATAGTTTATAAAGACTAAAAGACCATAACTTTATATCACTAAAAGAAAGGGGACATGGTAAACTCCAGTTTGAATGTGCAAAATGTAGTAGTAGGGCTAAAAAAGTAAAGGGAATGAAGAGAAATGAGAACTGACCTTAAAGGTCCTGCCATAACAATTGTTTCAACCAACTTCTTTCACAAAAATATAACCCTGAGATATCTTTATCATGTCTTGTGTAATTCATTAAAAATGGTTGAGGTCAACACACTGCTATTATACCTCTAAACTACCCACTCAAATAGATTTAAATATTGATATGTAAAACAATAAGCCAGCATTGTCACACTAGAGTGTGGTGAAAGTAAGTGCAACAAATATGTTGTGAAATTCAGAAAGGGAGATGTTCCACATGCATTTTATACGTAGTGCTTCACATCAATCCTGCCGAGTTGTATTAAATGGTTCCTGCTGTTACAAGTGCTCACATACTTTCAGGACAAGACCAGCTCAATTGGTGATTTAAGAAGGGCTAATGTTGGCTTAAAAAGAATCTCGTCCTCGAAAGAGTGGTTCTGTAAAAGGGTAAAGAGTTACCTATCATCACTGTGAGGATATTTTCCCAAATTCACAAAAACAAAGGATTGGGAAACACAAGTGTGAACTCCCATATAAAGTATATACATACATACATATATATATACACACACACACACACATAACAAGAGACGGATATAGAAATTAATGAGTTTTGCTAGCATGTCACAAGCTTGGTTGAAGAGCAACCAGCTGCTGTCAGAGCAGCATTAATGGGAGGTGTCGACTTCACGGAATACTTTCCAGCATTGCTGTAATGGTTACTGACTAGGCAGCCAACACGGCTCGTAAAGCACATCAAATCCATGCAGCACACCTTTCCCCCCCCTATTGCTCATCTGAAAATGCCATAAATCTGTGGGGTAAAGGCCACGGTTCATCACCTCATCCCCTTCTCCACAGCACCACAGCAAACACTCACCACCTCCCCCTCCTTTATGTCTCTTGCAGCTTTGCCTCCTTGCTACAACTCATTAAAGTTCATTCTTGATGATCATGTGCAACATCACACACCTAACCTTTAAAGTTTTTTTTTTCTTTCTATTCATTTCCCATCTTGTTTTGGCTGTGAAACCTCATTAATTGACTACAATCCCATGAATGTGGCATTTCGGTGTGATTTAAATCCAAGCTGCTCCCTTTTTCCTCCCACGTGAATTGGACGGGGGGGTAGCCCGAGGTGTGGAGGGAGCGATGCTAATCATGGTACGTGATTTGAGCCCACTTGTGCAATTCCTCGAGGTAAGCCTCTTTGATGTCCCTTTGTCTAGCTGCCTCACTTCTAATGTTCTGCCAAGCTTGCATTCTCATAAAGACCCCACTTTCTTGGTCTAATAATACTGTTTTTCCTTTCAGGGGTGGGGGGATTCTCCGGTAATTGGAATTTTACAGTCAATTGGATTGTATTAGAGAGAAGCCACTTGATCTTACCTTGAGATGTGGAGTTCAAGCAGAGGTTTTTGAGTTTGGCTTCTGTGTGGATTTGAGGAGTGCATGGGGACAATCAAGAGCATCAGCCACCAGGTGGCTGTCCTGATGGTTACATACCACCACCAACTTTAAAATTCCCTGTTGTTCTCCCTCTCTTTTTTTTTCCCCAAGTAGAGGCCAGCAGGCATGCATTTGAAGTGTTAAAGGTAGAGGGTTGGAGAGTGCTGACTTTGCATAGTGCTCTAAAGATAGAGAATATATATAAAGTACGATGGGGGGTGGAGAGAGATGGAGCTGAAACTCGCTCTTCCTGGAAGCGAGCCAAGCTCAGGCCTTCAACAGGTCTGCTAATGATGCAGTGCTGCCAAGTGGTGGAATTTTAAAGGCTATATATTACTCTTAAGTATCCAGCTGAGGGGAGGTGCACCTCAGTCCTCCGTGTCACCACACACACTGACAGTTGCCATGTGGCACAAGGGGGCCTCCCTCACCCGAGCATCATATGTCGTGAGGCCAAGGTACAACAAACCTTGAGACAGAGGAGGAGCGCTGGAGCAGTCCGCAGTGTTTCTCTTCTGGGCTTCTAATGATGGACGGTTTTTGAAACGCAGCTCACTTTTGACAGCAGTTTCAACTTTGTTCGGGTGTCAGCGACGCTGTGTGTGTGTGTTGGAAGGTGCTAAGCGTGTTTGTCAGTATGGGGGAGCATGGATATCTGGCATGTTGTGCGTGTGTGTGAAAAGCGCCCCAGGCACGATGAGCCATCAAGTTAGGAGTACAGTGTAACTCGGAGCAGTCAAGTCAGTCAATATTTTAGCTGCTGCTCGGAATGACTCACACAGGTTTTAGTTTCTAGACAATATATTTTAGACGGGGAAGAGAAACTGTTGTATACTCTCACTGCTGTGCACATTTTTTAAACCATTGTTACTTCGCAAGCACTCCACTGACAGCTCATTTTAAAAGAAACGACAGTGAAATGTTTGTGGTTTTATTTTGGAGCAGGTAAATGAGAGACAACCAGCTCATTAGTGGCTGACACAAATGAAAGTTGCTAAGGCTGCATAAGTTATAGAAAATTAATTGTTACCATAATATTAACATCCTAATTAACAAGCTAGATAATTTTCAAAGAAATTTTGAAGGGTGCCAATTCATCCATCCATTATCTTCCACTTATTGCAAAGTCAAGTCGTCGGGGCAGCAGCTTGAGCAGAGAGGCCCAGACATCTCTTTCCACCACCACCTCTTCCAGCTCTTCTAGGAGGACCCCAAGGCGTTCCCAGGCCAACCGAGATGTAGTCTCTCCGGTGTGTCCTGGGTCTTCCTCAAGGTCTCCTCCCAGTCGGACATGCCCGAAGCACCTCGCTAGGGAGATACCCAAGAAGCATTCTTACCAGATGCCCGAACCACCTCAAATGGCTCCTTTCTATGTGGAGGAGCAACGGTTCTACTCTGAGTCTCTCCCGGATGAATAAACTTCTCACTCTACCTCTAAGGGATGGTCCAGCTACCATGTGGAGGAAACTCATTTCAAGCACCTGTATCCATGATCTCATTCTTGCAGTCACTACCCAGAGTTTGTGACCATAAGTGTTGCAAATGGACTGCATTTATGGCACCTTTCTATCTTATCAAGATACTCAAAGAGCTTTACAACACAATCTGTGTCCTCATTTACCCATTCATACAGCACTCTAATAGATCTATACAAAGCTAATTGAACAAATCATTCTAAAGAGACTAATCAGAGCTTTATCACATTCATACACCGATGGGACA
>JARVLU010000001.1:20391452-20412335 GCA_031762415.1 Simpsonichthys santanae
TCAGGATGACTGTGCGTACATACTCACGTTGTAACTTTTTAACTTGTTCAATGTCAATAAAGTTTCTCTGACTCTGACTCTGACATGTGTACATATCAAGTCAAGTCAAGGTTCTTTATTGTCATTCTCATCACATGTGGTACATGTGATGGTACAAAATTGTGTACACGGGGTCCCAGTTACATTCAACAAAAGCATAAATTATAAAACAAAAAGCAGTAATAAGATCTAAGATATGAACTAAGAAATACGCTAAACTTAGAATACGCTAAGCACTAATAGTACAAAAACAATAGCATGTAGTCACGCACGTCTATACGTGTAGTCGCGTATGTCTATAAGTGTAGTCCCGTACGTCTACGCGTGTAGACATATGTCTATACAGTGTTTAACGCAATGTGTCTCTAATAATCAGGAGCAAATCAAGGAATCAGCTATTGATAATCATCTTAAATCTTTTAAAGAGGAACTTGGGCAGCTACAATACAAGAAACTACAGTACATGAATCCTGCTAAACAGTATAATCTACTGAAGAATTTATGAAACAAACCTTATGGTCATGAAAACTACTTCAAGACTTGGTGGCACTGCATAACACATCTCAAATAAAAACTTGCTAAATAAGTTGAACTTTGAAAACATATTCTGCTTTAAGATTATTGTCAGATATATATTCTTTCAACAAATGTTCCTTTGATGCAAACATTTGTTTTTCTGGACAGCCCATCTCCCAATATTTTATTAAATTTCTCTTGGACTCCTTTTCGTCTAGTCTCGTGTGAGAATTGGTTTTCTGTCCCCAGACACCCGAACGGTGCACCGCCGAGACTAATTTTCACTGTGCATGTTTACACCACGCCTTATTTTCCTGCTCTCTGACAGCAGCTGTTCACAGTAAACATGATGTCAGTTACCCTACCATTTCCTCCCTGTGTTTCTTCCATGGTAATTATATGTATCAATTCTTTCGGGCAGAGAAATGACTAGAGAGCTTGCCGCTCCTCAGAAAAATTGCGGCAGCGCTCTCTCCTCCCTGGATTGGAGTCTACAGAAGTTAAGTGAAAGTTAATGCACAGCAAACAACAGACTTAGGTGGAGAGAATCTCTGTGGTATATGGAACAGTGTTCAAATGAAATGCAGGTGGTTATAGTTTGTAAAGTTCTTCCCCTTCGAATCCTGCAGGCACCCAAAAAAAATCCTCAGCTCCGGTTGAGATGAAGATGGGGGGCGGGGGTCAAACCTGAAATGACTGTATGGTTTTGTACCTTTTCTCTGCTCAGTTTCCTTCACATTTCCCTCACTGATTTTTCTGTCGTTCTTAGAGATGTGTAGCGAACAATCCAAATCTTTTGAACGGCTCTTCACCTCAAATGTAGTTTTAATTATTTCCTTCCTTGTGTTTTATTTGGGTTTTCCTCCTCAAACACTTCTCTTATGGTTTTCCACTGAGACAAAATAGGATAGGCAAATGGGGGCCCTGACATAGTACATCACTACGTATAGCACACGCCATGACGTCACAGCACAGTCGTTCAAAATTGAACAGGTCTTTGAAGGGAATGAGCCGTATATTTATCTGTCTTTATAGATCTAATCCCTCTTCACAATCTACATAAATAATTTAGGTCAGAACACCCCTGATGCATCCTTAACATTTCTATGCTGACGATACAGTTGTTTACTGTCGAGGTAAAATGGTTGCTAAGGTTTTCCAGCTTTTGCAATCCACTTGACATCATCCAGTCAGTTTTGTTCCATCTCAAACTGGTGCTAAATGCTGACAAAACCAAAGGGATGTTGGTTTAAAACAGGAAGTCAAACCCAGCGGTCCTTCCTTCCATCTTATCTTCTAATAGTGCAATTAAGTTAGTCGATTCCTACAAATATTTGGGTGTCTTGGTCGATTTGCATCTCTTTTAAGCCCCATGTCAAAAAGTTGGTAAAGAAACTGAAAGTTGAACTGGGTTTCTTTTTCAGAAATAGATCCTGTCAAACTCGGAATGCCTTGTAACTGCGACTTTCCTTTGCTCCATACGGTGACATTATTTACATGAACCCTCCTACAAGCACCCTGCAGATGTTGGATGCTGTCTATCATGGTGCACTAACATTCATAACTGGCTGTAACTACCATACCCATCACTGCACCCAGTACTCACTGGTTAACTGGACATCATTAACTTCATATAGACTCTCTCACTGGTACATTTTCATATTTAAATCACTTCTTGGTCTGCTGCCTTCATACATCTCCTTATGTCACTGTGTGAGTGCAGCTACAACGTGCGCTCTCAGGACTTTATTACATGCAATGTTCCATCAGTGAGGACTGAACTGGACAAAAGGGCCTTCTCCTACTCCGCTCCTAATTCCTGGAATATCAACATAGACCTGTTTTGTTCTGGTTTTTTATATCTTTCATTTGGTACTTTTCATTTTATGATTGTCTACTGTTGTCATTTGTGTTCTTTGTTTGAAACAGGTATCGCTTGTAAATGAGTCCTCGAGGCTCAATGAGACTAAGTATAAATGAAGGTTGAATTGGATCTCGATGCTCTGAAAAGTCCGACCCGAGGCAGAAAGCTTAACCAAAGCCATGTTGATAAAAGCCTTTATTTATTAGCAAAACTTAAACTACAAAACTTTAGTTCGGGAAAACTTGTAGGGCATGTGGCGCAAACGAATGATGATACTTTTAAAAGTTTTCATACTGATCCAGATGTGGAAAATGACTGACACCATCAGACTAAATCCATTCTTGCTTCTCTCCTGGTGACTTTGGTGTGGTCCTATAGAATATATCATAAATTCATCATCATCGTCATCTTCTGCTGCTGTTTCACACACGCACACACATAGATGAAGAGCATATAAAGCACACATCTACAAAAACTGAACTTATTTCATGGCAGAGCAAAAGCCCATCTGTGTGGCGCAGCCGGCTGCTGCCACTGCAGAGAGCTCCGGCAGGATGGATGGTGGTGTGAGCGGCTGGAGCTGTGGAGCTGTGCTCCACTGAAGGAGGATTTGATTAAGTTCACTTGGATAGCTGCGTGGCTTCTTCACTGGAGCGTTTGGAAACATCTGATGGAGCCACGATCGGGATGAGCTGGCACTGAAGAGCTTCCTGCAGGGAGCAGGCTGCTGGAGGGACAGATGGGTGCAGACCGAAAGACAGATATGATTCTTTGTCTATACTTTGGATTTTTTGGGTTTTAATCAACGTATCAGAAGCTGCAGCGTTGCAATGCATTCAACTCGTTTCCTCGTTTCATCCATGGATAAATGGACGGACTTTCTCGCCATTTGCATAAAAGTGGTTCCAACACTGTTTTCTGTGACATTTTCCAACAAAATTTCATTTTCTACTCTTCCAAGTTTCCTTTAAAGTTTCATAAAATCGACCTAGGCTGGTTTTTATGTTATATTGATTACAGATAAACGTCAGGAAACGATCTCAAACCTTACAGTCAACTTTTGTCTTCAATAAGGAAGTAGCATACATCTTCTTGACTCCACACCTGCCACCCAGCTGTGGCGCCAGGACAGCATAAGACCAAGACGGCTTGATGTCATCCACAACAGGAAGGGACAGGACACTTTGCGTTGGAGATTAGCCTAGCCTAGCCTGCTACTTAACGCCTTCTGGACTCGAGCTCTGCAGAACATCTACGTCACCACACACTTGTGCAGTTGTGTTGCAACTTTTCTGTTCGAGTTGAAACTGAAGCGGCCGCTTCAACCGGAACAGAAAAAGAAATGAGTCAGTGAAACGCTGTAATCATATCAAAATATTGAAAATGTGCTTAAAACTCATATCACAGTTATTGAATAAAAGTATATGTGATATATATCGATATTGAGTTATTGTCCAGCCCTAAGAGATTGTGTACTTTATACACATTCATGTCTTGTATGATAGTTTATCCTTATAAATGCTACTCTAAAAATACTGTCAAAGGGTTTACTGTATTTCAAATTTGTCGAGTCGTTCATGAGATATTTTGCTTACAGAGGAAAAGTCGTTAATGTGAGTTGCATATAAATGATCTTGCACAATCTGAGAGTTATCCTGAGCATAAAATTTAATCACTAACAGTCAGTTTTACAAATATAAGGCTAAATGTGTGTGTGGTAGTAGCTGAGTTGTAGCCTTTTGTGTGTTTGCTGGAGTTTATGAGCTGTGACGGCCATCTTGAATTATGCAGACTCAAATCTTAAATAATAGACGTACATCAAATGATCAATTTCAGGTGGTTTCATTAAAATATGTTCAGTAGTTGGTGAGATATTTTAATAACAGACAGACAATTACCGGTACACTTGAACACAAACAGGCAATTACATGCTCACCCACTTTTTATGGCTGCAGATGATAAACTGCTCTTTTTTTTTAAATAAATGGGTTCTTTTGACGCTTCTCATTTTTGTGCTTTAACCGAAGGCATCAGAAGTGATTATTAAAAAGACATTGTAGAAAAGTGTTATCATACAGTTTTGTTAGAACTATAAATGCAAATATATCACAAATATATGGTTTGCTTTATTAAATGTATCATTTTTAGTACAGCTACTGGCTTATTACAACAGATTATTATTTTTTTTTTTTTTGTATAAGGCTGAAATGAAACCATTTTTTACTCCTATATTTAAATAAATAAATAAATAAAATAGTGCTAAAAGCCTGTCAGCACTCAGTCAGAATGATGTATATCTAAAAGTGACACTTACACCAGCCCATACATTGTAATCAGACGTTTCTAATTTCTATTCATACTCAGAGTGATGCGCAATGACCCATTTTTCCGACAAGGATCATTAAAGTTACATCTAATCTTAATAAATTGTTCAACTCCTAATAGAAATTTGAGGACGGGGACTTAAAGATGGAAAATAGAGCAAATACTCGCAGGCTGTCTGCAGAGAATCCTTGAACTGCAGTCAAGCACCTCCTGAGTCTGTGTCGTAGACGGAGAATGGTTTTCCATCTCTGACTTTATCTTTTTTTTTTTTTTACCGTCTGTTGTTTTTGTGTGGTTTGATTGAAGGCAGCACAGTTTTGGGATGCTGAGAGAGACGGAAGCAGACTTTCTATACTTCCAGCGCAGACTGAAAGATGAGTTTTAATAAACACACTGGGAACAATGGAAGTGCAGCTTTTTTCCACCCATTAGTTTCCATTTGAGCCAATATTCAGCGCAACTCCTTGAGCTGTTTGAATCATTTTACCCCAACCCTTAAAACAATATGTATATATGTATATTTTTTTAAGTAAAGTTTTGTAGAAAGATTAGGAACATCCAGTAAAAGTAGAACGCTGAGTGACATGAAATTTACAGAAGAAACTGAAGCAGAGTTATTGCTAAAAAGCAAAACACCGGATAGAAGTCAAAAATAGCTAATTGTGAGCTAAATACAGCAAAATGTTAGCTAAAACTAAAAGTAACCAGTGTAACTAAAAGTTTAAAAGGACCAAACTGTTACCCAAAAGTAGCAAAAGGCAAAATTTAAAGGCTCTTAAAAAAACCTCCGCCTGAAAAAAAAAAAAAAAACATTTAAATTTTGACCGGAGCTAACGGTTAATTTGAACACAGAGTAGATAAAATTGGATTGCTGCTGCCCTAAAATTCAGTCTTCAAAATTTCAATAGCGATCCAAAAAATGTACTTGTTCTAACATACACTTTTATTTTACGCTACACAGTTATTTGCATAGAAGTCTACGTGTTTTATATCATGTACTGTAGATGCTTTGCAAGTCTTTCTGACGAAAACATATTGTGTGTGTAAAAATATGGTTTTGTGTCATGGAACGTGGCCTTTGCCATGACATCATCATTCTGCAACTGTTAGAGAAGTGACGAGCAGCTGGAAAATGGAAACTTCCCTGCAAGATAAAGTGTGAAGTTTAGCACACAACTAAAACCAACTAATATAGGTCCAGTCGATTTTTCTTGGATGGAAAAAAAAATGAACTATGGAGAAGAAACATTTTCTATTCTGTTTTATCTGCTTCTTCCTTTCGGGGTTGCAAGGGTCACTGGTGCCCATATCCAGTAGTCACTGTGCGAGAGGCAGAGTACAAGAGGCAGAGTACACCCTGGACAGGTGTCCGTCACAAGGCCACAGAGACAAACAACCATTCACACTCTTACGTAGGGACAATTTAGAGTTACCAATTACCGGGTAACCCAACATACCCGGACCAAAACCCATGCAAGCATGAAGAACACATGAAAGATCCCAGGCCAAGAGGTAAACTTGTAACCAGAGGTGATGGCGCTAACCACTGAGTCTACGTGCCCAAGGGGCAATTCTAGGATCCAACTTTTAGGGGTGCTTAGCCCAGTACTGACGAAGGCTCTTGGCTTGAACAATGCAGCCCATGGTGTGGTTTTTGAGAAGTGCAAAAGTTTACAGTCCTTGGAATTTCCAGGTGATCTCCCAACCAAGTATACTAAACCAGGCCCGACTCTGTTTAGCTTCCAAGATCAGACGAGACTGGGCGTGTTCGGGGTAGTATGGCTATAAACAAGGAGCTCACTCACAAATAGGACTTCTCGAGGATCATAGAGAACAAAGACTAAACTAATGCAACCAGAAGTTGGTTTGTAAGCGCAATCATCGAGGTAGATGGCAACAAAAAATGTCATCTGGACCAGTTTCTTTAAGAGTGAAATGTTTTGGTCCACATCTGTAGCATCAAGCTATAGCCTGCCAACCAGATCTGTCCCAGAGGTAGCCTTCATTGGTGTGTTTTAAGCCAACCTCCTACTGGGATCTCAGAAGTAGGCTTTTAACACGTGCAAAGCACACCCACCCAATCATGTACAACAATGAAACGTTTTAGGCCAGATGGCCAACTTGCTACAGAAACAACCTGAAGACAACCAAGGCCAAAATGGTTCAGGGAAAGGTTTGCAAGCTCAACCATCCAGATAGACAACGACAAAAATTGTTAAATCGTGTCATCTGGACGTTTCTTTAAGTGAAAAAAGTGAAGGCTACCTATGGGACAGATCTGGTTGGCAGGCCACAGATAAGTCCTCCCAATTTGGGACTAAAGTTTCTCAAAGAAACTGGTCCAGATGACCTGATGTAACCTATTTTGTTGCAACCAGAAGTTGCAACATATATCTACAAACAAAACAAAGCACAATTAGATTTAAGCATTAACCTCTAATTTAACGATTAACCTATGACTTCAAAGCGTTCATAATGCAAAACCTGAAAATGTTCTCGAAGAAAAAGGAGGTGTTGTTCCTGCAGGTAAGGGGTGTTTACCTTCAGGACAAATTGAGGTCACCGATTGGTCAGCTGCTGCTGAGCATAATGGATTGATTGACAGATGACTGAGGATGACTTGTGCAAAAATAATAATTTTACTGGCCTGTTTAAGAGTGTCTCCATTTATTACATATTTATTGAACTTTTTTTTTTTTTAATTTTGGTGAATCTAACATTTGAGAACTAATCTTCCTTACAAAATCCTAACGATAGTTTAATTTTTCAAGGGTGCTGAGTTCATGCCCCGCCCCTTTTGAATGCTCTTGAATAACTGCCTAAATTGAGAAGGGTTCGAGGCATCTCTAATCCAGTGTTATCTTTTTAAACGTGTTTAGTAACATTTCTTCCAGCCAAAAAAATGCATAAACTGTGAAACAAAACACAACAGATTCAAGTTTCACACCTTCGCTGAGCTTTTGATCATATAAATGCGGTTTTCCTCTTTTCGAGGTTGGATTTGACATGTTTTTCTTGCATGCGAGGTGGAAACAGAGCATCAGCCTCTCAGTGTGGGGCTTAAGGGAAGACAAAGGGGGTCAGTGTGTGTGACATAAAGCAATGGCCCAATGGCTTTCCACTGACAGCAAAGATAGCACTCAGACACCTGTGGGATCATCACTTCTCTTGGTGGTATTTGTGTGTGCATTCTTGTGTGCGGCTGTGTGATTTTTCGAATGTAAAGTGCTACACAGGTCACAGCGAATGTATCACACAGAAGGTCCTGTGAAATGTAACTGCGGGTGGATTAATGCAACTGAATTAGGAGGTAGAAAATAGAAGCTTATTAGTGTGAGCCTGTGGGTTCGCAGTCTTCTCTCATTAACACCTGAAGAGAAAAACGCTCATTAAACTGAGACATTTTGTTGCAAGGTATCAATTCTATTGAACCAAAATTAGAATAATCGCGTTAAACTAAGTGTTTTGATTGAAGGATATCAATCTCCATCAACAAGAACCTGCATGTCAGTATGCAAACTATAGCCAAGAAATAGTTTCTGGTGCAAGAAGAATTGATTGATTATGTTTTAGTGGGCATTGGTTGTCACGTTTGTGATTCTAAGGCATATTGAGAGATGTCGCTGTAGGACAATAACGTCTTATCACATCGCTGTTACTCTAGCACAGACACAGCGTGTGTATAGATGGGAGTATAAGAGTCTCATTGAGGATGTTGTGAGGTGGTAGGTCAACCATCTGCAGGTGAATGCCTATATGACCAAGGGTGGTGGACTTCCAATGGAACAAGCCTCACATACAGCCCATGCCCATCAAGTAGTGTTGATATGGGTGTGGTCAGGATCTGTAAATAAGTGGGTCTGCTGCTGGTTGACAAATTGTATTATCTTTGGACATGGAGACACTCAACAGGAAAGGACAGAGCCATGTTTACTTTGAGGGAACTGGGGTCCATTACCATCTGCAGCAAACGGCAGTAGTCTGTGGTGGCCAGTGTCTGTCTGTCCCAGATGTATTGGTCATGCTCATAGGTTTTATGGCATGGTGCCTGATCAGTGCATCAGACCAGTCCAAAAGATTTCTCAGCTCTCGATGGACTGATACATTCAACATCCTCGGGAAATCTACGTTTGATTAATAAGGTGGGCGTTGTTTGGTTGAGGAAACAGTGACAAACAAAATGAACTTTTTGCCTCTGAAAACTTTTTGAAGGGGCAGATAACCCTACCCCTTCACCTGTACATTATAAAATAAAATTGGTACATCAATGTGAAAACAAAGATAGGACTAAGGAGGCGGTTGGGATTTGGACAAACGTTGGGTTTGCATCTGGTTATTGACTGAAAAGCTGTCACCTCCAGAGGCTAAGGCAGCAGAATACGTTCAGCTGTGTTCCAAGATTGTTTGGACCCCAACATCACTGACTTTATTCACTCTTGTTGATGAGCCTCGTCCCCAGGCAAAACTCGAGGCTGGTCTCTGAAATGCTCTAACAAAGCTCACACTACCTGCCTCACATCAACCATCCGACTGTCAAAGTCAGAAACTGTCTGCTCCAACATTTAAGGACATTGTAGCGATGTATTCTTTCTGACTAATGCGAAGTTTCACCACCGCTATCTGCTTTTTTTGTTCTTTCTCCACTAAAATCGTAAACAGTCTGCACCAATCTGCAGAGACGGTGGGAAAAAGGGGGTTTTATTACATGCAGTAGCTGGTATCCATGGCAACAACACATCATCAGAACCCAGCAAAGTATAGTGGGAGCTCCGAACCGAACTACACAAAGTTTAGATGCATATCTTTTTGACATGCAAGCCCACAATGTTTTTATTGTCTCCACCTCCATGCCCATTCTGCAGAATGCGTTTGACATAAGATCTCAGCTCAGACAGGAAGCAGAATAAAAAAAACCCAAGTACAAAAAGGATGGTGGGAATGGTCATTATCCAGGCAGCATTTCACATTACACAAGTCATCTATACCAGGTGTTCTTAAACTTTTATAACAAGTACCACCTTAAAAATACACCATAGAAAACCACAGTATTTTTTTTTTTATGTGTGATGCCATATGGAAAAACATGTGACGTGATGAACACGTTGAAAACATTGAAAAAAATCACACAAGCATGTGGTCCACAAAGACAGATATTTCATGTGATTACAAGCTTTCTTATACAGCTCTGTGGTGATGTTGGATATACAGTCCTCGACTTACGCTGTAGATCTGTTCCTACGCGGCGGCGTAAACCAATTTTCGACGTAAGTTGGAACGTACGTAATTACCGTACCATATAATGTACATGTACGGTACCTGTATTACCAAGCACTTAGCCTATCCTAACGCAGTACCCTACATAATTATCAAAAAAACATAAAATACTGTACAGTATGTTTAATAATGAAATACAATACTGTATTCTTCCACCGCTGCGCTGCGGTTTTATGACGTAAAACCAATGTAAAACTGACGTAAAACCGCATAACTCGAAATAAGGAGATGCGTCGTAACCTCGAAACGTCGTACCTCGAGACCGTCGTAACCCGAGAACTACCTGTACAGTGGAAAGAAGGGTGGAGGTACCATGACACTAAATAGTCACAAAAACCTACTTCTTCCCCCACATAGGCGGGTCTTCCAGAAGCTTCAGTTTCTTCTAAAATGTGTTGCTCAGCCATGATGGCTTTAGGAGATAGCTGCTAATTCAGTCAGATGTTTGGATTTTAAATAAATGGTGGTATAAAGTTTATCACTACTGCCATGAGAGACACTAATTGCAAACATTGCAAGTAGCTACTGACCTCCATTTGTGTTTTACAATACTTTCTCGTCACACCTTCAAGCTACCACAACCCACGTGGAGCAAAGGGCTGCCATCTAAAGGGCCCAGAATACTCCATCCAAAGCCAAACAGTCGACTCGCGGTCATGTGGTTGTAGGCTGTTCATTTTTGCATACACCTTTCGAGACACAGGTGCAGGGCTCTTGGGAAACCGCCCGCTGCAGTACACATCACTGCACGTGTGTCTTCCCACCAGAGGCTCCACTCCATCCATGCATCTGCCATTTGGTCACAAATCTATCAAGAAAACGCCACACTTTTCAGCAGACTCCTCCATACACAATGTCTGCACAATGTCCATCCAGGAGTTTTTAGACGTTTGACTAATTTACATGTGATACCTGCGATGGACTTGCGACCTGTCCATGGTGTACCCTGCCTCTCACACAGTGATAGTTGGATATGTGTACCAGTGACCCCCGCGACCCCAAAAGGATGAAGCGGGTAAAGAAAATGGATGGACTAATTTAGAGCGTTTAGTCGTACCGCTGTATGTCTGAACACATTTCTGCATTGAAAACACACCCATAAACTTTTGACCAATAACAATCCAGTTGCATTTGCCCGCGAGAAAAGGTTTGGCTTGGATCTTGTGTCGAGAAGGGGCAAAACTACTCTGAGAACAAAATTACGCAATTTTCGTCACAACTACGTCAACGAGTTCCGATTTTGCCACGTCAGATGGAGCATGCAGGGCCCTTAAGGCAATAGATTATGGGGGCCGAGATAGTGTAGAGGCAGGGCAGCCAACTAGGGACCCGAAAGTTCCAGGTTCAATCCCCAGTCATTGCACATCTCATGGTGCCTCTGAGCATCACACCTTATCTCCAAAATGCTCCCCGGGTCCTTTCAATAGCTGCCCACTGCACCACCTGGTGGTGAATGGGTTAAATGCAGAGATCCAATTTCACCATTGCATGGAAACATACAATGACAATACGTAACATTATTATTATTATGGGGCATGCAACTGGGGAACAGCTTGGAGGCTTAAGGACGTTGTTCAAGGGCCCAGAGTAGGGCAAATCAGGGTGTGGGCACACTCTCCACCCATTTTATGGTATAGCTGATGTACAAACCATAAACTGTAGGTCAACAGCAGAAAGAAAAAGAGTGTAGTCTGATCCTCTAATACCAATTAAGGAAATATTCCCCAATCGATCCTTGATATCATTTTGGGATAGCCCTTATCTTAAGTCTCTTGTTCTGAAAATAAATGAGTACTTTCACTGTATAGTCTTCGTTGATTCCAAAAAAATATTGCTCCTTCTACACACAGACACAAAAAACCCACATATTAGGACATTGTGCGTACTTCCGTTCATAACCCTAACCCTTACCCTAAACCCTACCATTACCAATACACACGTAACCAAACTTAAACTCAGTTCATACCATAGCCACAAGCCAAACCCATAAATGACATTTTACTACAAAGTATATCAGGATCAAGAGGTGGTCCTCACAAGGACTACTATTCCTGACAAGGTAGGTGAATATACCAGAAAAGGTCCTAAAAGGAAAACAAAACTAAGTACAAACTCTCTCTTGCACACACACCCACACACACACACATACACACACACACTTGTCAACCAAAAAGAGAAACCAATCTCTCCGAAGTGAATTCTTTCTGTCGGGTGTTGGCTGGGTGTAATAAATCCAACCAGCCTGGTACTAGCAACAGGAGATGGGAGCCAAGAGGCAATTTGTGGCCAGGAAGAAAAAAAAAAAAAAAGAAATCACAGAGCATTCTTAGACGCTCATAAACTACAACGGTCAGTCTGCCACACTAATCCATGGGCCACCAAACTCTCGTCTCACCACTTGATGGGTTGACATCACCCTCAATCATGTGTAAACTATGGAGACGGAAGGGGACCGTCATTTATATCCCATGATCCTCTTGGAGGCTGGTGAAAAGAAAAGCAAAGGCAAGGAAGCAGAATAATCGGACCACCCTCTTTAGCTCTCGCTCACGTTTGTGCTGCTGCTCAATGTTGAGCAGGTGAGTGTGTATAGACATAAAACCTCTTTTATATCTATTTGTATGCAGCAAAGTGCATTTAGTTGTACATGTTTGAGGTTAATAGTACAAACAGTTCAGACGTTGTCTGAATGTAGACATGTGCGCCCCTTTGGTCAGAGATCGCGCCCTCTAATAGCTTGTTGGCTGTGAATTTATAGTCATGTGCGACTCAGTCTGTGTTCCCCGTCCCTTCCTTCATGGATCAATGCATTAAAGCCTGCTGCTTTGAATACCAAACAAGGCTCCGGGATTGCACCTCCAGCGCCGCTGTGCTGAACAGATTGCATGTGGTCACTCGCTTTGCTACACCCAAATTGCCTCCCACAGAAAATGCCCGTTTTTTTTTTTTCCTTCTTCTTCTTCTGTCTGCAAAGCCAGAGCGCCAAAGTAGTGCCATTTAATAGCAACCCCAGCCGTCCTGTGTCGCTGCAACTCCAAAGCCAGCCGAGTCTCACTCTGTGAGCAGCGCTCCCCTTGCTCTCGCATGCAAAATTTATGACTGCAGCACGCCACAAAAGACGAGTGGGGATCCAGTTTTGTCTCACAGAGCAGATATAGGTTTTCAAATCCCATAGTTCTTTATCCCAAGATGTCGTTCAGCTGTGCGACAGCGGCACAGGCAAAGAGCAAAAAGGGAGAGAGGGGAAGATTAAAGCGTTCCCGTGGAACACGTGTCTATTTTCATCCTTCTCCACAGAGAGAAGAGCCTTTGTCTTATTACAGTTAAAAAGAAGGAGCAGACTCCTTTAAGCACAACTGGGCTGTCTTTCGTCTCAGAAGGCTCCTCCACACACACACACACACACACACACTTATACTAAGAACAAGTGGGTTCGGGGCCCATTCTGGATCCATAAAAGTGGTGCTCTCTCTTCACTAGAGCCGACCACGTGAGAATATCGTAAGTCACACTCACAAGTTTGAAGAATATGAAAGTTTGATTATCATGCCACTGATTCTCAACAAATAACCACAAGCCAAGAGAAGCAGCCAATGTTGTTGAATGTAAAACGCACAGACATATTTTTAAAAGGTGGAGTTAATGTGAATAAATGCATATTTATCAGCAGGTCTAGGATTTATTCCCCCATGATTAGACTTCTGATATCCCTGAAGAATAAGCCCCATACGTTAGAGTACAATAAGACTGAGTGGAAAAAGCAAGAATGTATCAAAACATTTATTACTGTACATAATTTTAGCTCAATATCTGTGACAACAATTAAGAACCATTTTTGTGTGTTCATAGTTTTAAACTGTTTACTTGTGTGATGCAGTTATTTATGTACAACTATATGGTTATTAGTTAACTCAAATGGCAGCAGCAGCCAGCTATAGCACTTTCAGTTCAGTCTGGGACACTTCCAGCAGAAATAGAAACTCAATATTACTTAAAGCAATGACCAAGAGTATCCTTTACCACAAAACTAAGTGCACCAAATTCCTGAAATTGTCTGCATCTATGAATGGATCCATCCATGTAGCTATTCATCCATGTATCTATTGATCTATCCAGCCACCTTCATGTATCTGTTACGTTATTCAAAGGTCTGAAGCAGGCTCTGATAAATAAAGGTTAAATGAAAATGGTTCTTCTCGTCCTGAGCATTTCCTTGCATTGATGACCTTGTGCTGATTTTGCGTATGACAAATAAACCAAAGCTGAACCCTTTTGTGACAAATCACTGTTCAAACATTTCTTGATCCACTCCATCCTGCCTGAACTCTTATTCACCTCTTTACCACACTCTCAGTTTGTCTGGACAATTGACCAAGTACTTGTGGTCCTGCACCTTTGTGACCTCTGAGAGGGAGGCCGGTGGAACAGTGAGGCTACAAGGAGCATTCACACACACGTCCTCTGTCTTATTACGGCTCATTTTCATTTCTCTTTTTTAAGTGCATACCTCCACCTCTCCAAGTTCTCTTCCACCTGTTCCCACCATAGATCACAATGTCATCTGCAAACATCATAGTCCACAGGGAGTCCTGTCAGGCTACATTCACACTGCAGGTCTTAATGAGTAATTCCAATACAGGTAGTCCCTGACTTACGGCACTTCGGACTTACGAACGGGTGTGCGGCGCAGCGTTAGCATACATTTTACATGTATTTCCTCGACTTACGGCAAAAAATCCGACTTACGTTAAAATGGGGTTACAAATGGTTTGTAGGTACGGAACTCGTTCGTAAGTCGAGGACTACCTGTATATTCACTTTTATTGATGGCATGTGTGGACTTCATTCTATAGTTACATCCCCAATGTGAAACAGTTGGCACACTGTTTAAATTGGACCTAAAACCTGAATGCAGTAATGCACAGATCTCATAAGCTCATATTTTGTTCACAGTGGAACATCGTAAACATGTCAAATATTGACATGGACTGTAGAGATTTCTCCACATCTCTCAAATCTTTTGAGTTGCAAATGATGGGATATTCAAGACTTCCCCAATTTTATGTTTTTGAACTTTATTTAGAAATTACTATAATATATTACATTATATTATTTATTAATATAAATATTATTTGTACACACATTTTTTCAGAGATTGTTGAACCTCTGACCATCTTAACTTTTGAGATTCACTCTCTCTAAACTGTTTTTTATTAATCCCACTTCTCCTTGTTACCAATTGATTATAGTTCTAGTGAAAAATGCTCCATCTCCATTCATAACCATTTGTTGGGCTTGCCCAGTCTTTTTTGAGATGTGTTGTTGCCAAAAAATTCAAAATAACTTATTTTTCTTTACAAAATGATAAAATTTCCAATTTTAAAACATTTAATATTTATTATGTTCCATTCTGAATAAGATGAGGATTTGTGAGATTTGCTAATTTTCATCATTCTGTCTTTGAGAAACCTCTTCTAAACATTTTAACTCGCAGTTTAGTGTTTTTTATCTTTAGTTTAAAGCTTGATGAATTTGTACAGTACTCGTCTTCTGTTTTGTTGTAAAGTGAGTTGTAGACTTTGTTGATTGTGTATATATTTTTGTCTCACACAGGAATAGATCTTGCGGACAATCTCCCCACCACCCCTCGACTCATCAAAACACATTTTCCTGTCCAGTTTGTGCCAAAGACATTTTGGGAGCAGAACTGTCGGGTACTGGATTATACTGATGTTCACATAGTAATGAGCACAAAATCTGATTTAGAACATTGCACAATACATATTTCATTTGAGGGATTAAAATATATGATACATTTAAAAGGCATGTCTGTGTGTGGCTCTGATCTTTTGTAGATCATCTATGTGGCCCGCAACGGCAAAGACAACATGGTGTCCTACTTCCACTTTGAGTCCATGACCAGTACCCAACCAGAGACTGGAACCTGGAACAACTACTTCCAGAGATTCCTGCAGGGAAAGAGTATGTATGAAAGACTGCAGTAGAGTTATTGTCACTGTTACTTCCATGTGATTAATGACAGAGTATTATTTAGGAGATAAAAAAATGCCATCTAATCATAATCATGTAAAACAATTTGGAAATTGTGTCTTTAATGAACACCACCTGACATATTACTCTTTGTCATACATTTGTTCATGTGTTTATTTTACAAAGAGAAAGCAACATGTTAGAATCAGCCAATGAAACACTAGGGCATGCACTCCTTTTGTTTGTCAAATCAATTTTAACACCAATAAGTTAAAAACAAGGTTGTCGTTGAAGGTTTCAAACAACCTTGTGGAAAAGCTTTCATCCATTTTTCTACATAACTCTGACACATCCTTCCTACAAACATTGACTGTTTTCCATTTATTGCATTTCTTTTTTTAATAATGAATTTGAAAATGTTCACAAATGCCCTAAATCCTTTTGTTTGTAAGGTCATGTTTTAGGACAGGTTACATAAAGATACATAAAATGTATACACATGAAGCCCTGTCACAAAAACATGCAGAGTGTTGCATTGTCCACTCGCGTTTTACACCCTTATCAGTTTGACAGAGTTTACAGGGTTTATAGTTCAGTGGGTGTCCTCAAAGCCAGCTGTAACTTTTATTAACTTTTAACTACCCCACCAAGACAAACTTTGTGAAAAAAAAATTATTATTTTTTTTTTTTCATTTCTTGTTTCCTTGGGTGACTGATGACAACAATCAATGATTTTTTCTATAACATACCTTTCATACTTTCAACATACCTATACCCAACGCTTTTTTCCATTTTGTGAAATTTGCTAAAAATTAAAATTTTGATTAACAACTTCTGTCTTACGTCTTAAAAATAGCATTTAGATTATTTCTGTTTTTTTCCCCTCTATTTTAATCATAGTTAATCTTATAAAGCAAATCATTAGTTAAGCTTATAAAGCAACAACAGTAAGGAGTAGGAAAATTCTTTCAGCATATTCATGATGAACTGACACATAAAGAGTCATATTAACAGAAACAGGTGAACTAGATGGTTTGAGTAAGTTGATTTTATAGCAAGTTATCATTTTTTATTACATTAACTTAAATGTGCTACCAGTACCATGAATTGACAAACCAACAATTTGGTCAAGCACATAAAAAAAAAAAAAAAAAAAAAAAAAAATCAACATAATTTGAGTTTTTGTGGTACATCAAGGGTCTTAATTCTATTTAGCGACTTTATCACTGAAATATGTAAAAAAAAAAAAAAAAACTAGTATCCATACCTTTCAAAATTTTACTCAAAACAGTCATGATGCCATGATTGATGTCCTGGTTTTTGACTTCCTGGTTGGAGGAGGGAAATACAAACCTACCATTCACTGTCACAGTGCCATCTGGTGGATATTTTGAGCATTACATACTTACTATGCCATACCATACCATGTCATTTTAGTTATAGAGCACTTAAAACAGCGACAAGGCCAACCAAAGTTCTGTACGATTATAAAACCAGGCAACACATAAAGCAACATACAAAATGAAGGGAAATCAGAATATAGACATAAAAACGTTGTAGATAATAAATTTAACGACCAACCTGTGTGAAGCGTACAGGTTCTGCTGTTGAAACAAGCTGACAAGCAGAGGTAACTCGTTCCAAAGTCTTGGGCCTGCTACAGAGAAGGCCCTGTCACCTCTTTGTTTAAGACGAGTTCATGGAACTGTGAGGAGCAACTGGTCCACTGACCTCAGAGAACGTGGTGGGGGAGGGGGAGATTGTTCAGCATTTTGTAGACATACAGGAGTATTTTTGAACAGGATTCGCAGGTGAACCAGTAGCCAGTGCAGGGAGACCAAAACTGGTGTAATGTGCGCTTTTTTGCCTGTACTGGTTAAAAATCAGACTGCTGCGTTCTGGACCAGTTGTAGTCGTGCAACGGTGGTCTGACTGATACCAAACAGGAGCGAATTGCAGTAATCAAGCCTAGATGTAATGAATGTGTGTATTGCTGTCTCCAGGTTTAACCGAATGGTGGAGATGGCTCAATCAGTTTGAGTTAGGATAGACACTCCCTTCTTTGAAATTTAGAGACTCAAAATGTGGTCCACTATTTGTTTGACCATGCAGTCACAGGGTTATTAATTGGTTTGTGTGAATGTATTTGGACAGTGCCCTGAGACAACTTCTGTTTTCTCAGGGTGCTATATAAACAACCTGAATCAAGTTGGTAAAATTTCTGGGGTACCGTATGCTCATATTCATTTCATCAGTCATTCGGGAGAAAATAGATACCAGTACTGTATTTAATGACCTTCCCATAATTGTGCGCAGTGTTTCTGCTGAAAAAATAGAAAGGGTATAATTTATTGCTGCTGGCCATGGTTGTAGAATTGGGCTAGTCAGTGTGGAGTGTGGTATTAATGAACATTCATGACAATTGCTCAAATTGACTTTTTTGCTGTCTGCATTGCTGTCATGAACCATTGATTTGTCCTGCTCATCATGGTGATTAGTCATGCACCTCTTACTCAGTGCACGTGCTTTGTCGCTGAGTAAATAGACATGTGAGGTGTAACAGTAAAATCAATGTCACGATTATCACAGTTACAATGATAAACGTAAACAAGTGACACTGTTGAAACGTTCTCCTCCTTTGCTCCTCACCCTTTGGCAGTGGTGGCATGGTGTCATTGTACTGCTCAAGATACCAAAAGTCTCCTAATAACTCACAGGTTGCTGGTTTCTTCACTGGTTTGAGATGACAACCCCTATTGGAATTTGCCCCCTTTGTAGCCGGACTTTACCCCCGTGAGCTGCTGAGAGCTTTACAGTGAGAGAGATTGACCCAAGTGATCCTCTCAATGGTCTTTACGGCAGTGGACATGGACACCAACACCTAGAATGGCCTGTCCCATCTTAGAGAATGCCAGTGCTTTTTTAAATGACCTTCACCAGGATCCAGTTTCCTCTTAATGTCCTCCTTCTTCCTGTGGTACAACATTAGCAGAAACAATCTCTTTTGCTGTGAAAATCTGTAAGATAAAGTCAGAAAGAGATAACTCACCCTCATCTTGGACTCTCCCAAGAGGGGAAAGTGATACAGTCTACCCTGCAACTTCTTACAGTATCTGCATGTTTAGTAACACCAGAGGGAGGCAACATACCCAGTTTAGTTTTGTTTCTTCCATTGTCTTTTGAGTTTAGTTTTAGCAGTCCCATTGTTTCTCTCCACCAATCCTGTTGTGGGTGAGAAGCAAAGTGATTCTTCAGCTTTATGCTTAAAGTTTTGGTCACATTTTGAATGATTTGATTCACAAAGCGAGTTCCATTGATGCTATAAGCCCTCTTAGGTATTCCAAATCTTGGAATTATTTCTTTAACCAGTGCTTTTGCCATTTTTAAAGCATCTGGATATGCACACGGAAACAGTTGGATAACACACTCTATCTATAATGACCAGGCAAAAGTGTTCTCGTTACATTTGTTTATCTCAATAAAATCCATACACAAGTGTTAAAGGAGATAATTTGGTCATAGAAATCTTCCTGATTTAGGCCTCACATTACCCTGTGGATTATGTTTCAAACATATCAGACATTGTTGACAAAATGTTTTTGAATATGTTGTGAAGCCATAGTGCGTAAACACTTTCTCCACCAAACAATCCATCCTACCTTTCATACCTTTCTACCATGTGTGACACCATGTGAAACCAGGGCTGCATATTCACACATGTTCTTGAGCAGGATGGTTTACCTGTCGGACAAGTCTGGCATGTCATTCACTGAGGCTACATGTCTCCCTCATTTGTTTTTGTCCTTGTCTGTGCTTGCATCCTGTATGTAATGTTCAGCACTTTGTTTCAGCTGTGGCTGTTTTAAAGCACTTTATAAATAAAGCTGCTGCTGCTGATGATGATGGTGTCAGCCAAGATTGTTTCATCAGTTTGTTCTAGTGTGTGAATGTCTGTTTCCAGAGGTAACAACAGCTTTTTAGCTGCTGTGCCTGCAAATGCATTGCCTTTGGAAACCTTATCTTCACAGTGTGTGTATGTGTGCACAGCCCATTTGCGCACACTCACTTCCTGTGGGAGTTGTACACCGTCCAACAATTTAACACTTAGCTCTCCATGTGTTATGGGTTTGCCTCAGTCACATTATTATGAGTAACCACAGCATAACCTGTCTGATTTTGACCTGCTGGGGTCTTTTTGCATGATCCATCTACAAAGTAGGTTACGTATGGGTCAGTTAAAGGTTCACTGTTTAGGTCATTTCTCAGCATCTCTACTTGTCCCGTCTCTGAAATACAGTCATGTGCTGCCCCATCCTTTGATGTAGACAGAAGTGTGGCTAGATTCAATATTGTAGACCTCTCCATCATTAAGTGTGGCTAGGAGTATTGCCATATACAAGTCTTGCTGGTGACAAATGTGTTATTTTAATCTGTAAAGGAAGCATTAAAACAGCATGTGCCACCTTCAATGTGAGTTCATGAAACAATACTACAAACACGGATGCCCATATTTCCATTGAGGCTGCCACAAAAACTTGGACATAAAGTGGGAGTGCCAATGCCACAGCGTCCAGCTTGGTTAAATTGTATGCAAGCGTCTGAAGAAGAATAGATGTCATATGTCCTTTCTTACAGTCAATTGTCTGAACAAAAGGCTTTGAATGGTCTAGCAAAGCTAGACATCATCAAACTCAGTTTTGTCTTAGTAAATGCTGCATGATTCTCTTGTGATCGTGTTATGTTTTCATTAGCTCCCATGCCCTGCTCGTATATCACTTTTAGCAGTGGTGCGGTCACTCCTGATAAATGAGGACTCCACGCTTTGCTGAAATTCAATACCCAAGTTTTCTGCACACTTTACGTGTATGTTTCTT
>JARVLU010000001.1:20415876-20437247 GCA_031762415.1 Simpsonichthys santanae
TGTGCGTTCGGCTCCGACTTACGGCAGAATCGAGTTGCGAACGGTCCTTAAGTCCGGAACCCGTTCGTAACTCGGGGACTACCTGTATTAGATAGCCAGGCTTGGAAAGCCAAGGTCAGAATGCCAAGGCGCCCACCTTCAGCTAACAACCATGGCAATATGAACTCAACTCGTCTGACCCCTCCTGCGGGTGTTGAACCAACATGAAGGCAAACCTGTGTTGCACCTTTGGGCTGAGCCTGACCAGGACCCATGGGTTGATGCCCAGTCACTAGGCACTCGCAGACAAGCCCCTCCCCCATGCCTGGCTCCTGGGTGGGGCTCCAGTAACCTACATCCAGAATAGACATTAAGTTCCTTGCTTTTTTCTGTTCAAACAGGTGTTTTTGAATCGCTCTTTGTCTGACTGTTCTCCTAGGACCAATCTGCCTTGGGACATCCTACCAGGGGCAACTGCCCTTGACAGTATAGCTCCTAGGATCATTCAGGCACATAAAACACCTTCACGGTGTCAACTAATGGAGTGTGAGGTAAAACAAATACAGTAGTAGGTAGAGATTTCTTCAAAGGTTAGCTGGACTCTCCCTTAGCGATAGGGTGAGAAGTTCAATTGGAGACTTTGAGAACAATCACTGATCCTCCACATTGTAAGGAGCCAGTTGAGGTGGTTCAGGCGTCTGTTAAGAATGCTCCCTGGGCACCTCCCAAGGGTGGTGCTCCCGGCATGTCCGACAGGAGAAGATCCAGGACACACTAGAAAAAGACTGCCTCTCAGCTGGCCTGGAAATGCCTTGGTGTCCTCCCAGAAGAGTTGGAAAAGGTGGCTGGGGAAAGAGATGTCCGGGCGTCCCCACTGAAGCTGCTGCCCAAGCGACTTGACTCAAGAACAAGCCAAAGATAATGGAGGAATGGACGTATTAGATACACAATTTGTGGTCAGACAGGATCGATTATATACATGCAACTCCACTAATATTTGGTTAATGTCCCTTAGCAAGTTGTACCTCAACTGCACACTTGTATTTATCAAGCTTCTGGTGTTGTACTGGTTGAGTATTTCACCACTTTTCTTGGCATGGTCCTCAAACTTCCAACAGAGTTGAGGTCAGGACTTAGGAATGTCATTCCAGAAGCTTCTTAACATGCGTTATCCAATCAGCAACCAGCTGAGATAGTCATTGTACAAAATATGTTCCCCTACAGTGGCGAAAGTAGTTCTCTGCATTTAACCCATCGCACCTGAGATACACCCAGGTGGAGCAGTGGGCAGCTATGTAGGTGCCCGGGGAGCAATTAGGGATTAGGTGTCTTGCTCAGAGACAGCACGACATGTGGAAATGGATGAGAGTCGAACCAAGACATTATGGTCCCCAGTCGGCTGCCCTATCCCTACCCCATCTGTCCCCAGCTGCAGAAAACCATGATCAACAAAATATTTTTAAAAGGCATCATCAAGTTAAATGATAGTAAGGAACATTCAGTATATTATATTTTAAAATGTAAGTAAGTTATGAAGCAACTGAAAGAACAACAAAAGTGGAATAAACCCTCACATGTCAGAGCTAAGTTCACCCACAGGTGCAGGAGTTACACCAGCACTGTCCAAAGAAATGATTCAATCAACCAAACGACTAAAAGTTTATTTGTATGTAAAGTACTGCAAAATAGATCACTGGCTATTGTTTTGTATACTGGTCATTTCACCCACACAAAAGAAAAACAATAAGATGAATTTCACTAAATACATCTGACAAATTGTTTAACTCCTGCAAGATCATCATCAGTTTTGCTTTTAATGATTCTGCTCCAGTCACATTTCTTATAGTTCCAGTAAGTGCCTTAGATTTTAGCTGCAGGTTGAAGACTAATTCATTATAGAGCCCCCTTTTAGAAACCAGTTTCACTGTATTTGAACGCGTACGATATGTAGTGCATGTGGCGAGTCGCCCTGCACAGGCCTTCCACTCGACCTTCCGATAGTCTCGAGGACCTTATAGAATGTAATTTCCAAGAGAAGCCTCAAGAGCCGTGGCAAGGGTGTGGGAATTGGTAAACACACGAAACGAGCGGCGTCCCAGAGGCTTTGCAGTGCCTAAGAGAAAGGGTAAGTTAGTGTGGATAACACTGCTATCAAACACTGAGACAGCACAGTCAGCCAGAAAAGGACCTAAACTCATTACAGATCGGAAAAAAAAAAAAAAAAGCCTGGGCCTGCACGCTGGCTTATAGTCGTCTACTTATCGCTGGGAAAATTGGGGCTCTCTAAAGGATTGTTTGGAAATGTCACTCGCCGAAATGAACTTGCATTCAGTGCTTTCAGTGTTAAATGTTATCCTGTGGTTTATAAAGTGTATTGTTTTTAGCTGTTTCAGTCTGGTGTTGCTCTGCAGAGCTGAAGCTTGTTGACATCACGTTTTGGGGTTTGGTCTCTAATGCTGCAATTCTTAATGATGAACAGGTTAAAACTTAAGCACATATATGTTTAAGTTTTGAGCCAGTTGTGCAAAAATAATTACCTGCTACTCAAGCTGTTGGTGA
The DNA here is from genome assembly GCA_031762415.1 of Simpsonichthys santanae. Taxonomy (NCBI): domain Eukaryota; kingdom Metazoa; phylum Chordata; class Actinopteri; order Cyprinodontiformes; family Rivulidae; genus Simpsonichthys; species Simpsonichthys santanae. The sequence continues at coordinate 20,418,415 of JARVLU010000001.1, forward strand.
TGCTCACCACCATGAAAGATTAACATGCAAGATTCAGAACCAGTTTCTATAGAGTTACTTACCTGTTCTTTGAAAATAGGTCACTGTGCAGCTCAAACGAACTCATCCCGAAATCTTTATTGAAGCAGAAATGAGCGGACTAATTAGAGATGTTCAAAAGGCTTGCTTGCATTTTAATGAGCATAATGAATACTAATTTAATGTTAATTGGTAATGAAGACGGTAAAATCCTTCAAAATCGTGGGTTCTTTGGAACCCGGTCAGTGCCAGGTGAAAAAAGTCAAGGAAATCAGTTTCATCAGTTCAGTAAACCACATACCACTGAGGTCTACAAGCCCGACTACACTGTTCATATTTACTAAAAATACATTGTTTTCTGTATTTGAGTTTAAAAAAAATTGTCTAAATAAAAAAATCTAACAAAAAGTGGAATGTCAACATTGCAATCACATTAAAACACAAAAAGGTAGAGCGCTCTGAGCTTTACTTATAGTACGTAGGAACCTTTTCAGCACGCAGTTTGTTTTAAAATAAAGCAAATGGACTTCTTTTCTGTTGAAGATGTTGTTTCTTGTGCAATTTTTGTAAATTAAATTGAAAAAGCTTCTTGGATAAAGACAAAACGCTTTCAACTAACTTAACAGAAGTTCATGCCCTCCCAAACCTTGGCTTTTTCCTTCAGTAGGGAAGGCCGTAGATTTACCACAGCACGGCCATAACTACCACACGAGGAATCCCATCATAGTCACCACGGCTTCCCCTAAAAATGTAGTGCACCCAACAAATCTCCTGAAATTCTGTTCTGGATTTTGGTGTGACACCCCAAGATCTTCAGTGGCTCCTGCAACATATCTCGAGGCCACTGCGCAGAAGACCTGCCATTGAATTTATCCATCCAATCTTACCTGCCTCTTTTTGGGTCACTGGTATCAGCAGTCACTGTGCGAGAAGCAGGGGACACCCTGGACAGGTTGCAAGTCCATCAAAGGGACATAGAGACAAATGAGACAAACAACCATTCACTCTCATTAGCACATATCAGCATTTTAGTTATGAATTAGCCCAACATGCATGTTGTTGGTCTGTTGGAGAAAACCCATGCATGCACTGAGAGAGCATGCAAACTCCACCCAGAAAGGTCCCCCGGCTGGGATTCGATCCAGCGACCTTCTCACTGAGAGGCGGCAGCTCTGCCAACTGCACCACTGTGCCGCAGTTTACACAATTAGAAGGTCTTTACGCTGTTCAAGTAACTTTTAGCTGAACAAGACTGTCCAAGATGAATCCAAGCTGGATACAACTTTGGGATGAACTTCAACAAAGTCAGGTCATCTGGACGTGATTTTATATTTTTGTTGAGATGTTTTGTCCTTCATCCAAAAGGACTTCATCAGTCCAAGGAGCCACAACGAGCTCAATCCCACAAGCAGCACACTCCCATAGTGGGCCAACCAGTTTGTTGGTGACAAGATGGTTTGAGCATGAACTTGGATGTTTTGAACCATTTTTAGTTATGGCTGCCCCAGAGGAGTTGACGGGGGAGAGGGCGGGAACCAGAAACCATCTTATCACCAGCAAACTGGTTGGTCCACGTGCTGCTTGTGGGACTCAAGTTTGTTGTTGCTCCTTGGACTGATGAAGTCCTTTGGATGAAGGACAAAACATCTCACCAAAAAAATAAAAGTCCAGATGACCTGATTTAACTTTATTGGATTTTCTATTATTGAGCATGAACTTTGATGTTTGGGATAAACTCCCTGAACAAAAAGAAGATGAATAGTTGAAAATAAAGATTTATTTATGCAGTAAACAGATAAACGAATGCACGATTTCAGTTCTCATATCCCAATAAATGTGACTATTTCAATTCAAGTTTCCTCAGATGAAGCCTGTGCATTTATTTTGTCTGCAACACTCACGTTAAAGTTGCAGATTTAACTTGAAGGCCCAATTAAATCCCTGCAGCCACGTGTTTGGAATGAGGAAGACAATGGATCCAACACAGGAAAAATGAAAACAGCACCAAGTTAACACTGATATTTAGTCTCAATATATGATAAGAGCTCGCTCTGACCGTAAGAGGCCGTCATGTGCTCGACCCTCTTTCTCCAGTGAAACACAATCCCAATTACACAGTGTAGAAAAAACACTGAAAATGAGTTTTACGTGCATAAAACAATAAATGAAGGTTTGTAAAAACTTGCCTCCCACACTGTGTGCAATGAAAAAAAAAAAAAAAACCTTAACAGGTAACCCGATCACGCATGGCCCTTTCTAGATAATCAGACAAAAAAGTCTAATTATCCTTCTGAGGTTTAAAAACACAACCTAAAAATACAAGTTTGACATTTTGTTTTCGGCTGTGGGTCTCAAACGCTTCCAGCTTTGATCACTTTCCACAAATTTTAAACCGAGTTCATGACATGTCGATAATCTGTATTGGAGCGTCGGCGTCATGTCTAGGGAGAAGAGTTCACGGGAGTGAAACAAATCAGAAATACAGTGGATATAATGTGCTGTCTTTTTTTTTTTTTTTTTTTCTATAGTTATAGATTCCGAGATAGACACCCCGTTCACACGTGTTTGTAATTAGGAGCCAATTACTTTTGAATAAAGACCAGAATGAGGGGAGACGGCGAGCTCGGCTCCGTGCAAAATGTAATCACATTTGCCAGCCAGCACCTGGAAAGCTCACTAATTAACATGTTAAATCTTGTTTGTATGATGGAGGTGTAAAAATAACATTTTGCTACTCTGTCAGGATTAAGTGCTAGACTATAAATTAATAGCCTGTGCTCGTTACCTAGCAACCGACCCAATGTCAATATGACAAAAACAAAAACTTACGTTTTGCACTTTTTTAAAAAAAAACCTGACCTTCCTGTACATCAGTGGTTTTCAAAGTGAAGGTCAGGACAAAGACAATAATTCAAAATAAATCTAAAAAGTATATTAAATGGGGCAAAAGGGAGGACAAGCCAGTGTCTCTTGTGCCAGTCCCAAGCCCAGGTAAATGGTGTGGGTTGTGTCAAGAAGGGCATCAGACGGAAAACTCTTTTGCCAAAACTATAATGAGTTCATCACTGGATTGGTCAAGGGCCGGGTTAACAACCACCGCCACCGGTGCTGTTGACAAACAGGCTGCCGGTGGAAATAGTGCTGCCGTTAATCGAAGACCACGAGGAGGGAAATGTGTCAGGAGACAGAGGGAGAAGAGGAAAATCCAGAATGTAGGACTGAGGGAGGCAAATCTAAATGTGGCGACAATGACGGGCAAATATAAAGAGCTGGCTGACATGATGCAGAGAAGGAAGGTAGACGTTTTATGGGGCAGCTGTTTTTTCATATAATAACTGGTACAAACAGTCTCACCTGCTATTGTCCTGTTCCCATTTTTAACAAAGTGTTTATGCATCAGTAGCAGTCAGGTCTCAACTTTGGCTACGTTCACACTGCAGGCAAAGTGTCCCAAATACTGTACAATCTTATTGTTTTTTTTTTTTGTTTTTGTTTTTTGCACATATGCGACCTATCTCAGATTTTTTTTTTTTTAACGACAGTCTAAATGTGACAAATTCATTTTTTTCTAATCCAACGCAGATCTTTTTCATATGTGGTACTAGTGCTGAACAGTATGACTAAAAAATAGTATCAATTTTTTTTTTTTTTAAAGGTTCTGGCAGCTTTACCGTATTTTATTTTATTTTTTTAAACTTAGATTTTTATTTTTCCCCTTGACGGCTTTTATGTACGTTTGTGGTTTATTTTACCGTCGGGAGTACAAGGCTGTAATCAAAGTATCAATTACTTTGCCCCCAAAAATTGCACAATACTGTACTGTACTGTATATGAATGAGTCAGTATGAAATAGCAGAAACAGATGCAGAATGTAAAATGTTTTTGAGCAAAATTCAACAAATTAAAAATTAAAGCTATGCCAATTTTAACACTGCTTTCTTTTCCAAACTAAATATTTGAAGATAGTTCTAAAAACACTTTAGATTTGACCTAAAATACTCTAAGTATTTAAGTGCTGCAAGTATTTAAGTATAGCACAAGTAAGAAGAGCTTAATTCGCCATACTTGAAACCAGGGTATTAAAGTATTAAAATGTCACTCCTTACCATTGACATTAATTAAAATGTCGTTTCAACGCTTGCTTTTCCGGTCGTATGCCGTCCCTCGAGAAAATATCTGTTCAAGCCATGTCTGACCATTTGGCTCAACTGTTTTGACTGGCGCTACTGGTTGACCTGGAAACCATAATGGCAAACATTCTTGGTATTTTGACACGTTTTCTGTTGTGGTGATGGAATAAGTTGCTAGTGTTACCACCAGCGGCAGCAACAAACTTTACAATATACAAACTCTTGATCTGCGTCGGATTTTTTAAAACTAAAAAAACGTCCAAACTGGAGAAACAGCCTCTCTCTTGGTCACAAGTTCTTTTACATCTCCAGTCTCACTTTCTTTATCCGCCATCTGTTTTCTGTTCTTTATTCCGACTTACGACCAGCTGTTACGTAACAGATTGTTTTGCTACCTGGCTGAGTACCTTGTATGTCTACTGGCGGTGCCGTTCCACGCAACGCTCTCCAGCGCTTCTAACGGTGAACATTATATAAACTGCTGCAAGTTGAAGCCGTGGTCTCAGCTATGCCGCGGTGTGGTGGTATAGGGGAAATTACAACCCACCCAGCACTATGTGGGTGGTACTCATGTGGATACATCTGATGTTTGTCATCATCATTAATCTTGGAACTCCACACGTCTTCAGCTACAGAACAAAAGTCCAGTTGCTTCATCTGTTATTTTAAGTTGTCATGTCCTGAATGACAGAATCTACAGCAGCTCATCCTAACGTCAGTGTCAGACCGGGTCAATATTATCGTACGTGGCGCGATTGATACGCCAGTTTGCGTCCACCTTCAGCACACTGCTCCTGTTCCTAGATTACAATTCTACACTGGGAGGAGCCAGAAAGAGGCAAGCGAAGCCTAATTCCTGTAAATTATCATGTCTACGGCTGAAATGAACGTACAGCTGGCTCATTATACATTTAATTCATTAGCAAAGATGAGCAAGTCAGCATCTCACACCAGCCTGTGCCCATTTAGATAATTTCCTCTAGATAGCACATGGTGTCTTGTCTGAACCACAGTGGCATAATTAAAGAAATTTCAGAATTTTAACTGGCTTATGATGAACAGTAAATGTGAAGTTTGCTCAGTCGTCTTAAAACTACAAAGTGTACGCAAATTCTGAGAGAAGCTATTATGAAGAAAGTGTGATAATGGGATGGAGTCATTGGTGAGGACCCAAAGATGCAGGCAGAAGGTTTATTTACCCCCCCAAAAAAAATTAACTAGGTAAAAGCAAAAGGCAGGTAATGGAAATCTAAACTAGCAGGTGAAACAAAATGTCAGGACAGAATGAGGATCTGAGGTTTAACATGGGAAAAACAGTGCAAGTACTGGGCAGGGCGATTACTAAAATGGTAACAGCTGGGATGATTACAAATGGCTAACAGGTGTGAGTGTGACAGGCATTTCAGGAGAGCAGAGGAGAAATGTAGCCACAGAACCTCAAGAACCCCAAAATTGACATTATGGTGCAATTTAAAATGAATAAAACCTCACAATCTTACTTCACATTCTATTAAAGCCTAAATGCATGATGCTGTTGGATGTTGCAGGTAAAACAACGTGACATAATATCACCACAACCAAATCTAAAACTTTCACCCATAGGTTTATGGTTTGTCCCATCTTGTACGTCATCATGTTTCATTTCAAGTTTGTATTACTTTTTTAGGGTTAGGTTTGTCTAATTTTAAAAACAACTTGTTTAAAGATTACCGTATTTTCCGGCGTACAAGTTGCTTAAGTTAAAAAAAAGCATCATGAAAAGAAAAAACTATACAGGTAGTCCTCAACTTGCATTGAGTTCCGTTCCTACGGGCCGAACGTAACCCGATTTTTACGTAAATCAGAGCTCATTCCACGTGGCGGCCGTAAGTCCGGATTTTTGCCGTAAGTCGGAAAAAGAACGGTAAACGGCGTTTTAAACACGTTTTTTTCAACGTAACACAACACCAGCGTACATTCTGTACCTTAAACATGTACAGTACTGTATTTCCAAGCAGTTAGCTAACACAGTACCCTCAAAAAACACAGAAACGGCACTGTGCAGCTATTGAAAGTCAATGTGAGGTGTGATGACGTCACTGGGGAGGCGGGTCGTAAGTCTGAAATGCCGTAAGTCGAGGACTACCTGAAAATCTAAGTCGCTTTGGCATATAAGACACATTTATTATGTGTCACCGCTGACCCGTCGCGTTTGTTATGCATTTATTTAATGGTTAAATCAGCTTCATTTTGCCTGGGTGGTGCCATCCATCCATCTATCACGGCCGGAGTCGCTAGCTAGCGTTACTCCACATGCACCAGCAGAGTGAAGCAAGTGTGCACGAGAGGACTCACTGTTGCAGTTCTTTGAAATTTAAAGAGTCATTCAAAAATTGCTTTATATACAGTATATGGAGAAAAAAAAAAGTCACTTTGGCGTATAAGTCGCAGGACTGACAAATCAATGCAAAATGCTGAGACTTATACGCCGGAAAATACGGTAATATGTTTGCTCATGGTGGATTGCCCTCTTCAGGTCGAGGGTGATGTTCTCCCTCAAGTGGAGGAGTTCAAGTATCTCAGAATTTTGTTCACAAGTGAGAGAAGAATGGAGCATGAGATTGACAGATTGGTGCAGCATCAGTACCAGTCTGTTGTGGTGAAGAGGGAGCTGAGCTCTAAGGCAAAGCTCTCTGTTTACTGATCAGTCTACGTTCCTACCCTCAACTACAGTCACGAGCTCTGGGTAGTGACCAAAACAATGAGATCGTGGATACAGGCAGTTGAAATGAGTTTCCTCCGCAGGGCAGCTGGACTCTCCCTCAGAGATGGGGTGAGAAGTTCAGTTATCTGGGAGAGACTCGGAGTAGAGTCGCTGCTCCTCCACATCGAGAGGAGCCAGTTGAGGTGGTTCAGGCATCTGTTAAGAATGCCGCCTGAGCACCTCCTTAGGGAGGTGCTTCGGGCATTTCCAACCCAAGAGACCCCAGGGAAGACCCAGGACAGGTCTCTGTTGGTCTGGGAACGCCTTGGGCTCCTCCCAGAAGAGATGGAAGAGGCGACTGTGGAAAGATGTCTGGACCTCCCTGCTCAAGCTGCTGCCCCCACGACCCAACTTCAGAACAAGCTGAAGATAATGGATGGATATTTGCTCACTGAACTGGGTTTATACCTTTTACGGTAAGACAAGACTGCTTTTTGCCTAAACACTTACTGAAACTCCCCACCACGGAGGTGGCCCATTTTCATGACATAACAGTTTCCTAGTTAAATATGAACCAAAAACTACAACTTTGACTGGATGATAGAGCTCTATTCTGACCTCGAGAACTTTTGGTCTCTGTAACATTAACATGTCCTGGTTTGTCTTCTTATACATCCTTCATTGCAACTACAAATTGCAGACAGGCTGCTATCTCTGCTAAACCTGACAAAGAACATCTTGAATGTCCTTTAAAGGATTTTTGTCAAGTTTAACGTTCGGTATGATCCGTGGCAAATATCCTCAGGTTCCATTCAGGACTGTGCTTGATAAATGTCAGCCACTCTAATGGAAAGCAGGTCTGTGCTAGCGTTAATATTTTTTCCTCTACATTTGTGGCTTTTTTTTTTTTTTCTGTCAGAATGATAGAAGTATTTCTTGTGCCGGCACGCTCACGTTCTCATTGTCATCTCTCATTTTGCACGGAGAAACTTTGTTCTGCTACGGCTGCTTCCGCAATCCTTCTTTGTCGCCAGATTTCTGCTCTGTGTCTTCATTTCTTCCCGTTTCTCTCCATCTTTTTATTGCTCTCCAGTCCTTTCTTTTCTCATGCTTCTTAGTTCTTCTACTAAGCTGTCCTTTTTAAAAACAATTGTCAATTTATCGCAGCATTTTGCTCTCCTCTAGTTCCTTCTATATTGAGGTTTTCCAACAAAGCAGGTACATTTCAAGCCATAAGCTATTACTCAGCCAGTCATTCATAAATGAGGTTGGGTTAATGTAATTTACAAAAATAAACAAAACGTTCATTTTATCTCGATTTGTTTAACTGTCAATACGGTGACATAATCAATAAGGTGATTGCAAACCATTCAGCAGTTTATGGAAAACATTTAAAGCTGATATAACATTGTGAACATGCACATTCTTCCTGTAAAATGTTATTTAAAGTTTCTAAACTCACTAAATCTAAGGACATTCAAAGTCAAAGTCAAATTTACCGTATTTTCCGATGTACTTGTCGCACTGCCCTATAAGTCGCATCCGTCCAGATTTGTATAATAATGTGGAAAAATCCATAAATATGTCAGAACTGTTTACCGGAAATGTGTGCCGATGTGCCAAAAATCAATGGGCTGCGGGAGCATGCGTGGGCGGACTCTAACAACAATTTAAGATAAACGCCTCAAAACATAAATGCACTTTATTTTTGAAGTGCAGCTGATTTGACCATTAGTTTCACCGCTGAGGTGTTCCCTCAGGAAGACGTAAAGAGGAATGCTACTCGTTTAATCAAAATTTAACAAAAAACACCTAAACAACTTGCTTCCTCGAAATTATAGCAAAAAGTGCGTCTCAGTATAATATTTGCTTAATAAATGCACTTTAATGGTCAACTTAGCTGCATTTCACCAGGGTGGTGCAGCTGTTTTGACGGTTCCAAGCAACGATCAGAATGAAGGTGGGGAGTCTATGGCAGGCTGATTGAGTCATTAATAACTGGTGAAGATTCATCCAGGACATGGGAAAAAAAAAAAAAGTATAATAAATAAAGTCCAGTTTTTGTATTGAATTTTTTGAATTTGTCATTATAGCCACGTTTACCTATTACATGATACAACAGCATGCCATATTCCTATTACTTCTCTGCTGCCATCAAGTGGCTGAAAGTGGAACTGCTCAATTTTTTTTTCCAGTCAGAATGAATGAAAACGGTCATCTCAGCCAAAAAATGGTTTATAAATATGGGGAAAAAATCCACAAATATGGTCGCTTCAGCCTACAAGTCATAGGGCATGTAAATTATATGCAAAAAAAAAAAAAAAAACCTGTGACTTATAGGTAAAAAAAAACAAAAACAATATTAGCATAAAATTAACAAAATTAAAAGTATGATACTATCCTAAATTGTAAGTTTACAGCTATATAAAAAGTATATCTACAGTATAAGTATGAAGGTCTTGACATTGACATTTGTATTAAAAATGACAAATGCAACATACAAAGTGAATGTACACAGTATGTGTATGAAGTCCTTGATATTGATAAAAAAAAGGTAAAGTGACATATGCAATACAATAAGGCTAGTACATATATAAACAATACTGTAAATATAAACAGTAGTGCAAATTGAACACATGAACGTGTAATGAGTATAACCTGTTTTTTAATGACGCAGATTCCCACCCTCATTGTATTTATAAAACCCACAGTGTCTGCTATATTGTTAATCTGTTTTTTTTTTTTTTTTTTTTTTTTAATGCTACTAAAAGTTTTGACATTTTAAAATATATACTTTATATTAAAAAGGATGCCTGCCACCAAAAAAAACAACCTGATTCCATCATGTTGGCCCAGTTTCACATCCATCATTAGTTTTTGCTGCTGGTCATGCTGATAATTGGTGACACTGACCATCCACAATCCAATACGCTCGACCCCCTCTGTCCCACAACACAGTGACTAATCTGTGCTTTAATGTACTTTGTAGATGGAATTTTTCACAAACCATACGTATCGACAAGCACTTTCCAACAAAGTATGAATCATCTAGCCCCCGTTTAGTTATATCTCCTGTATCATTAGATACATTTTGTACTTGGCTCCAACTCAAACAATTATTTAGTAACTGACAATGAAACATGTTTTATACGGTGCATGATATATCAAAAACTGCTCTAACATTTACTTTGTGAGACTAAATGTAGTTTAAGATTAAACCACTTGAACTACAATTTCAAAAAGACATTCAAGACTTATGAAACTTGTACCTTTTTAGAAACTCAGATACTCTGGAGTTGTACCAATGATGCAGGTTCTTTATTATTTATTTATTGTATGGGAACATTGACGGTTCATGGCACTTTCACTTCCTGCTGGTCTGTTTCACACTGAAGTGCCCTCTGAAACAGTAAATCTGAATTCTTCAGACAATATGAGCTGTTTTCATTGGTTTTTTTTTTTTTTTTTTTTTTTTGGAGCCACAAAAAATCTATACCTGTGCTCTTCATTTGCTCCGTAACACCTGAGATACGTCACGTGGGACACTGCAGCTATGCAAGCTGGCCTGGTAGGGAACTAGTGTTTTGCTCAAGGACACCATGACATATAGGCAAGGCTGGGACTTGTTCCCGGGACTTTCCAGTCCCAAGTTGGCTGCAGCTCCCATCACCAGTGCCTACTTTTTATGCTTGAGGAGATAGAATCGTGATCTGGAATTTCTTCATTTGGTTAGATCAGCAACAAACCAGGTCCAAATACGAGAATCAACTGACACAGATTATGAGAATCTGCAAAATGATAACCTTGAGTGAAAGTACCAGTTTCATAGTGGTAAAACCACATATCCATCCATCTATTATCTTTACCCACTTCTTCCTTTCCAGGTCATGAGGGTCATTGGTGCCCATATCCAGTAGTCACTGTGCGAGAGGTGGAGGACATCCTGGACAGGTCTTCAGTCCATCACAGGGACACGGTTGTCGTTTACTATGGTTCTTTTGGACCTCGTAATATTATATTTTCATGTTTAATGTAGAGGAAACTGGTTTAGCACAAATTATTAAATAGTGCAAGCTGGTATGTGGTATGTCTTCCAGTAACACCTTATTATCTACTCTCTTAATGAACTCTGCAAAAATACAACTAATCATTGGAAGTCGGTCATTAATTACTGATCGACTTCAGTCTAGTTTAGATCATCAAGTTCAAATTCAAGCGTCTGTTTCCATCACGTTGGCACATGAGGTGGAATGAAATGTACACAAGGTCCTAGTTACAATAAATCATTAGTTATATCCAATATATTTTCCCTACCATAACATCTAGCGGTTTCGCATGATGTATGAAACTACCATCAATTATTAATTATATTCTTATTGTAAATATATTAAATATAATGCGAAACAAACGCAGTTGGGCTTTTTGTTAATTTATCAGTTTTGTTGGCTGTGAGCAGTTGCCCGTGTTGGACGCCATCTTAGCTTCTCCACATGTTATAAATGTAAAACAATGGGCGGGATGGGCAGTGCACTCTGCTATTTTATATAACTTTATGATCATATATCACTACATAAGTGATTTCATTATAGCTATAGTAACAAGACTATTATTGCAAGAAACAACAGCTAAAGGACTTTTCTGCTCCTTATTCATAATCAGTTTTTTCCTCCATCAGACCAGGATGGAAGCTGACAAGCAAACCATCTTCACGACCGCCGCCATAGATGTCAAATAAAACAAAGCCCACACATTTCAAAGTAACTGCTTCCATTTGCAAGGGGTTTTATCTCAACACGCCGTTTTACTGGGCCCTACTGCACATTGATGCATTCTGAATATTCAGCTCAGTATCTGATCATATCAGAGACGTGGAGCACAGGAAGAGGAGGGATGTAGAAGTCCTCTGTGGGTCGATGCAAAGGCTGCTAAATTACCTCAAAGGGGCTCAGTTTTTGAAATTGAATAGGCTTCCTGAATGATTTAAGGCCTGGCTTTATGGGAATAATGGAGAGCTGGTGCGGTAACACAGTTCACTCGGGGTAACAAGCTCCAAACAGTAAACAGACGCAGGAAAACATAATAGCTGTACTCAAATGGATTGTGAAGAGACACCAATCTACCTGTATTTTTTATGCATGCCGAACATGCACTAAATCTCATGAATGATTGTTTGTGCACACATAAAAACAGTGTTGTGTTCTTCCAAAGCTTACACTTGTATAAAATGCCATCAGTGTTGTGGTACGGTACAGAAAAAGTTCTTAGTGTAACGTGTTGTGTCCAAGCTTTTTCATATGCGGGTCAGAGATAACACAGAAAAACGAGATTTTCTTCAACATCAATATTTTGGAGAAAGGACAAAAGGTTATTAAATTTGGTGAAGAAGGGGTTCTAAAAGAAGTTCTAGATCCAAAATATTAAAAAGTCTAATACACATTAACCTTGTATTAAAAAAAAAAAATCTATTTGATTTATTGGGTGGCGGCACGGTGGCGCAGAAGGCGAGAAGGTTGCCCAATAAAATCCCAGCCGGGGGCGTTTCTGGATGGAGTTTGCTGTTCTCTCCGTGAATGCATGGGTTTTCTACTCCATAGTGTTGTTCAATACCAGGGTTTTTGTTCTGATGCAGAATAAAATACGGGCTAGTATCAGCGATACCAATATTTTGTGCAATACATTTCATGTGTCTGGTAAAGCAAACAAATAAAAAAAATGCTGTGTACAGTACTGCAAATCAAAGTTGCATCAAGAATTCAAGACATCAAAAAGTGATTGATTTATTTTAAACTCGGTATGTTGAGGTAGTGGCCTCACCTACAATAAAGCTGAGCGTGTACAACAGAAAACAGAGGACACAAATCATGCAAAAGTGAAAAGGGTGTTTCAAACACTAAAGAACTAAAAAGGAAAATCGTAAAACTATTATAATAAATTATTAAACATAGGTTTTTAAGATAATGGTATTTATAATCCATCTTTTAGTATATATTTTTCCAGAGTTCACCAAGGCTGTTTCATCACCGTTGCTCCATATAATTTGATGACACCTGGTCCATGTAATCCACTTTAAATGATTTATTCTTTAGGAAAACTTAACTGAATAAATCTAGACTTTTTTACCCATGTGATTATCTCAGTTATACACATATTACTCCAAACTTAACTAAATTAATGCTTCAACAAATAGCTGCATGAGTTAATTATTTCATAACCATATGTATTGATTTGAACAACTCCAACAGCAACAGTTCTTGGTGTCACTTGAAGCTCCACATTTCCTCCCTCTGCACCTGGATGGTCCTGCAGCCCTGAAGGACTCCTCCAGAGCAGCAGCATCACCTGACTCTTTGCTCTCCTCCTCTGTCATCATCAACAAAATAATAATAATAATAAATAGTTCCCACGAACAGCGTATCATTTAGACAAGATCTCAGTAGTTTAGTTACTTTCCATCATGTTCCTGTCAATGATATACTCATTACCTGAAATGACTGAAGTATCAAAAGTATTGAAAGTTTGATTTAAGTACTGATTCTAGAGCGAAATGTTCTGGTATCGATATTTTAGCATTGATTCTGGTTTCCTCCCACCGAAAACGTGCACGTTGGGCTGATTGGTAACTCTAAATTGTTCCTAGGTGTGTGAGAGAGTGAATGGTTGTTTCTATGTGGCCCTAAGATGGACTGGAGACCTGTCCAAGTTGTCCCCTGCCTCTCACACAAATGACAGCTGGACATGGACACCAGTGACCCTCGCAACCAAAAAAAAAGAAGAAGCAGGTAAAGAAAATGAGGATGAATTTGTTGGGTCTATTGTTTTTTTGTGCTTGGAAAGTTTCTTTTTTTAGTTTATTCTCAGAAACAAGTCTAATATAAGTAACTTTTCTTTAAAAAGTCACTAAAAAGTGGGCAAGAAATGCAAATTGTACAGCTGGCAGTCAACAACGCAACTGTAACTGTTGGACTCAAAAGTGCTGCAACCACACACAAACAACAAAAAAATTTACAAAATGAAAAAGGTGGGGAAAATAAAAAACAAAAAACGGAACTGAGCAGCCCTAAATATGGGAACAACAAACTGAGGACCTTGACTACAGAAAAGAGTGATTGCAGAATGAGAACAGCTGGGTTAATTAACAAAACGTGAGATAAAGCGCGTTACTGAGGAACAGTGGATAAGAACAAGAACGTACAAAAACTGACTGAATAACCCGATTAATTAAACTGAGAAGAAAAAATAAACCTGAAACATTCTTCTACTTGTTACGTATGTGTCAAATTGTTTTGTATTTTTTTAATTATAGAATGAATAAATACTTTAAATAAAACTTTAAATAAGGTCATTAAAAAACAGAAAAGCACAAATAACACCCAATCAGACAGCAGCATTACAGCATTTGTATTCAATAAATAAATATGTTATTTTTCCATTGTGGAGATTTGCATTTTATACAGCATCAGAATTGTGCATACAGGTAGTCCTCGGGTTACGACGGTCTTGAGGTACGACGTTTTGAGGTTACGACACATCTACTTATTTCGAGTTACACAGTTTTACGCGTTTTATGTCGGTTTTACGTCGTAAAACCTCGGCGCAGCGGCAGAAGAATACAGTATTGTATTGCATTATTAAACGTACTGTACAATAATTTATGTGTTTTTTGATAATTATGTAGGGTACTGCGTTAGGATAGACTAAGTTCTTGGTAAAACAGGTACCGTACATGTATATGGTACGGTAATTATGTACATTCTGACTTACGTCGACAATCGGTTTACGATGCCACGTAGGAACGGATCTATGTCGTACGTCGAGGACTACCTGTTTACTTAAAGTTTGGTCCAACGTCATCAATTCTCAGCATAAAGCAATCCTGGCATGAAAGCTGGCTGACGATATGGATCCCATCCAGAAAAATGAAGCCTAAACTACCAAAAAAAAAAAAAAAAAAAACTGGCATTTTATCATGTTCTTTTGATATTTTAAGATCAAAACTGCGTTTGAATAGGAAAACTTGTTTATTTAGTCATATTTTTTAATGTGTCGGAATGGGAAGAATTAGCAATGTCAACAAGTGTTCAATATTTGTGGGTTATAGGTGGAGAACCTTAAAGCAGCAATTACCTTTGTGGCAGAGCTACTTCCTAACCTTTGCTTCGTCGCCATTCGCGGCCATTAATGTGTCGTCTTTCTGATCAGAGGCCCATTCTTCCCAGCTCTTCACCTCCTCAGCTCACGCTCCTTCAGCTTAAATTTTATTTTATTTTTTTGAAACGGGCTCTTAAACGCTGACAAAAAGGTAATTTGCCAATTACAATGGTTCTCATTAATGTCTGGCTTTCGCAAAAGACCGCTCTTCTTCTTATGTCTCATTATTCATTCACACCTTCCTGCCTTCACTCCAACACTCAGAAACGCAGTCAAGTTTTTCCTTTTCTTCCTTTAACACATTACTTTTTCCAAAAACGCAGTCGCTCAACCTCACCACTGCTTTCATTTCCTTTGTGCCTTTGAGACCACTGTCCTCCCTTTGTCCTCTTTATGCTCCGTCTTCACTGAGGGGTACACGAACGGACCGTGTAGCAGCTGTATTTTTGACAGGACTAATGAGGCTTCTGTTTTACCTCGACTGTGGGCAAAAACGCCATTATCCTTGCACTCATCTACACTTGCTTTGCAAGTCGAAAGGCATGGACCGCAACGCGTTGCACGCTTCACTGCCGTTTCAGTGGAAATTAGCATAACCATGGGGCGTCTTCTTTTATCGCCTCTTGCTGCCATGCACACATTTTATCACATTGGCCATCGAGGGAATCAGACCACCAACCCTGCTAGTGACGCTTTATCAATGGAGAGCGTGCTACTTGCAGGGGATTATTCAAAATTATTCTGCAGCAGAGGCCATCGCCAATGTCTTTCAGTGGTTCATGAAGAGTGGAGCTCTTCCCAAATTCTTCACTCGAGCTTCTGTTGGGCAGCGTTAAGGCGCAACCAGCGCAAAGGACTCGCACTCATTGGTATGAATTTGTGAATTTGTGGTTGATTAATGCAAACGCATCTATACTAAATTCCTTTTTTTTTTTTTTAAGTGCAGTTATGGGGCCAGACAGTTCATCAGTAGATGAATCGTATCACTCTGGAGGCAGCTCCCAACAAATTCCCCATTGGGATGGATTTAATTCCACCCCATGGTTTTAGCTCATTGACACGGCCACTACTAACACTAGACCGCACATGATCTTATTTAATGCAGGAGCAAAAACATGGTGGGTCCAACTGTGGAGATCTCCTGTTAAAAATTAATCTGTAAAACAATGTTTAGAAGATAAATCAGTCAGCAGCTTAGAACAGACAGACATGAACAGAACAAGACAGAGGGGGTTTCATCCAACCTTTATTTATACAGGCTGCTCTCATTGAGCCATGAGGACTCATTCACAAGAGGTTTGTATACGAGAGCCCGTGTACAACGGGCTTCAGAACTGCCTTTTTGTTTCCATTAAACATCAATTTGTGTGTTAATTGATCACCTTGCCACCATTATTAACGCAACACTGGTTAAACTATCGTGTTGATACCTACTATGCACAGTTTATTATAAGAGCTAGTTGTATTTATGTAGTAATACTGGAAACAATATAGACTACCCTTATAAAAAGGTACTCAGGGAATACTTTAAACGTATGCCTCAGTAAATAAAGTTTTTTTGTTCACTTGCTTTTTGCACCTCTGAACAGTTCAACCCTGTAATCATGGAGGATTTGATGTGCAGAGCCTCTGCCTTCTCGTGGTTTGATGTCGTTCTGATCAGGATGACTGAGCTGCAAAGTCACTGTATCAATAGACGTATGTAGTGTAAATGCACGACTGTAGAAGCGATGTACAAAACAGTGCACGCACATTAAAAAAAAAAAATTGTTTAAAGGAAAGCCAAAGTTGCGTCGGCAAACATTTTTGCTCACGTCTGATCCTCGTTAGGCTCGAGTCGTGATGAAACAAAGTCTACGACATTAAGATTTAACAATCCCTCTCGGGGAACATTTGCCAACGTGGACAACTGAAAATCTGCATGAATATTTTATGAGTGCAACACTGTTTTTCCTGACGTTCAACCTGAAAAATAAATTCAAAAACAGGCAACTTGGTTCCACGCTTTCCTCCTATTTTTATGCTCTGACACACACACACACACACACACACACACACACACACAGGTGGTATGGACATGGTAAACAGTGTATATAGCTGCTGTGTTAATGATGTGAGGGTGGAGTTTGTTGTCTGAGCCTGAAATCCTGCACAGAGCAAGTCTGCCATCTACTGAAGAGAGGAGGACTCATCCCCTGAGCCTTCATCACGACAGTGATTCATCATGGATCATATTTTCAACTAATATCCAACTTTTACTAAAGTTAGACCAAGTATACGCCATGAATATTCATTTTCTTTATTTATACATGCAAGTCACTTTGAGGCAATTATCATTTGCAAAACAGTTTATAATCACACCTGCAGTCCAACTTTTTTTTTTTAAATAGTCTCAGAAAAAAAACTTTTTACTACCAAGATTGTTACGATTTATGAAGAGGACGGAGTAGATTAATTTGATTATTGCACACCACACAAAGATCTTTTTAAGAAACTAATTTTCAGTATGTTTTTTTTTCTTCCTTAAATACATTTACTGTAGTATTTTACTGTTTAGTACATGCAGTACTAAAAATGTTTTAACATGTGAAACATTCACTTGGTTTGAGGCCTTTAAAATAAATCACCGGATCTGTGCAGGAGGAAACTGTTGAATCGGTTTAGACAAAATAAACAGATTCTGAACAATTCATGGTTTCTGGTTTTAAAGAGATAAAAATAAAAAGATGACCAATACTTAACAAAATTTAAAGTAATGTTTTAAAACCATCCCTGAAAACTGATTTTCAGTTTTGTGCCATTACTCAAAGGGGAGTTTCTGGTTATTGTGAGTAGCAGACTTGGCATGTTTAAAAAAAAAAAAAAAAAAAAAGGATTGGGTTTATAATTTATTCATTAAAGAAACTCCACATAAAAATACAAATGAAAACGTAGACAAGTGGTGGAAAAGCAGCAGAATTTTTTTGTTCTAATAAATAGTCTGACACATGATTTTTCCCAACAGTCATTTAAATTTGACTTGTTTGATCAAAAATGTTGAGAATAAGAAAAATTATGAATACAAACCTGCTCCTAATGCTCCGTCTGATTGTTTGAAATATCCCCAATGAGAATACATGCAGTTTCTTGAAAAATTTGTTTTTGACGCGAAGCAAAAACAAACCATTGTGTCATTAAATCTTAAATGAAATTTAAAAGTCTTAGAATTCCTTGAAAAAAATGCAAATCACAACATTGGAGCCGATGTCTTTGATGTCTTTTCATACAACACATGTCACTTCTCACAGTATGTATTTGAAATTATGTATGTATGAATTGAATATATGTATGTATTGAAGATGACTCTCAGTTACTACCAAATCAAACTTCAGCTCAATAGCTAAACAATAAACATGCAAATCCATTGCTGCAACAAACCAACTTCTAGGGCTTAAATTTTTTTTTTAATATATGGAACAGTTTTTTATTAAATTAGAGAAACGTCACAATATACAAATGTAAATAAAGACCAAACAAACTCTTGATAGAAATAAAACAAAACTACCTTTAAAAACTATATTTCTAAATTATGTCAAGCTCAAATTCAGTGCTGTAATTAACTTGAGTGTGTTTGTGTAAGAGACACTTCATCAGGTTTGTAGAGTGGAGGATGAAAACAAGAGGTGAAAATACCACTGTCTACCCTCGTGTTATCTTTCCCTTTTTCATATCTGAGACCATCATTCTGACCAGATGAAATGGCCGCGCTGACGAAAAACAGCTGTAGCTTCTCACACGTAGTCCCTCTCAGGATGACTGTGTGTACATATTCACGTTGTAACTTGGCAACTTGTTCAATGTCAATAAAGTTTCTC
>JARVLU010000001.1:20439027-20449511 GCA_031762415.1 Simpsonichthys santanae
CAATACTCTAAAAAAAAAAAAATCTAAAAAAAAAAAAAAAAAAAAATACTTAAAATGCTGCATAAAAAAGGCAACGTAAGGTGTGATGACGTCACTGGGGCGGCGCCGTAAGTCCGGAACGCCGTAACTCGAGTGCACCGTAAGTCGGGGACTACCTGTATTTGAATGAAACTTTTCGTACGTAATCATTAGATACACGTCTACAACTTATTAGCTGTGGCAGCCATATTGAATCAGGTTGGCTTCAAAAGTCTATCAACTTTAGCCAACAGAAAAAGGGTTAAAGCTACAATTTTTACAGATTATGGTAGTCGCTGAGAGTCACTCACAACAGTAAATGCTAAAATTATGGCATGCAAGGCAGCAGGTGATAAGCATTTTTTTTTTTAAATCTGCATAATGATCAACCTGTCTGTTCTTAACATTATCAGTCCAGGTGGTTAAAGGGCAGTTCTGTGCATTTTACTTCCATTCCTTTATCTTTATAAACACACTGTCCTGATGACCACTCAGACATTTGCAGTAATGACAAACACACCATTAATAAACAGTAATTTTGGATAACCACTGTTTTTATTTTATTGAATCCAAAGATTTATAACCACTGACTTTAAAAAAAATAATAATAATAATAGATAATAAAAAAAACGCAAATCTGACTTGTTACAATTATGACCCCCCAGCACACTCCAACGTCAAACATTCAGTCACTTATCACAGTAATCCTGCAGGAGAAACTGGATTACAGAGTAATGTATATCTTGTATTACTCCCACACAGGCTTCTTAATCCCCTTACATCCCATTTTTACACAATTGAAAGGATTTGGATAAGTTGCAGACTGCAGATGGCATCAAAGATGGACTTCTTTCTCCTCCTCTCCTCCTTTCTCGTGTGAGCAATGCACGATTCATCAAAGAACTGATCCAAAGTCAATCTCCTTCATGGCGTCCATGTGTTGCGCCTAAACCTGTATAGATACCTTCACGTTCGCGCAGATATCTTGCCTCGTAGCCAAAAAAAAAAGCTGAAGATACGCAGCAGAAAATTCAACTTTTCTGTTTCATCCTCCTATACTGTGTCACCACGGAGCTCAAAGGCGGAATCTGCGACTTGATAAGTCCGGGTAACATCAAGGAGAAGAGATGTTTTATTCATCGGCGCAAAGCTCCTGAATTCACTCAAATCAAATTCACCCGCCTTTGTTTGAGAGATCAAGCTGGAGGTTTGACACGTATAGAAGTGATTGGATTTCTTAGAGGTATAAAAATAAAATCAAATTGAAAAGAGAAGGTTGTGAGAGGATGATGTTTGAGGGGCATTAATAAAAATACTGTAGATTTTATTTTATTTTTTTTATATATATAACTGGAACGAGATACAAATTTCTGATCAGATTGTCATTCATGACCTTTTTTCCCCACCCATTTTGCTGTTTATCAGTAAGTCAGCCACTCTCGTTCAGGTGACCCCGGCCCCCCCGCTGATTCACTTGTTTTGTTGCAATTCTTTCATCCCGCGTTTCGCTCACTCTTCTCTCCGTTCAGATTTTTCCCATCCATCCTCTCTCCCACTCTGATCCCCTGCCATCAGAGAAATTCACACTTTTCTGAGAAGCGCACGCTGAGGTCAGATAGTTGCAAAAAAAATAAGAGTTTTAACTCAAAAAAGTTTTTTGGGGCAATGCTTCAATGCTCCAAAAGGTCGTGATTGAAGGTTATTCATTTATTTATGTAATTGAGGATTTCAAATATAAAAGTGAATTTTTTTTATGCAGCTTATTGAGGTTTTTGTTTCATCTTTTTTTTTTTTTTTTTGTTCTTTTATCAGGTTTCAGTGCATTTCATCAACTTAAGACTGACTTTACATGTCAGGGACGACTGAGTGTCACAAAATAATCCACGTCACGGCAGCAATGTCACCGATTTAAGGTACTGCAGAGTTCTGAAGATGAACTGCCATTCCATGTGTAAGCCCTTTTACTAAGTACACAGTTCAGTTCCACTTTTTTTTAATAAATTGTTTCTTCGGTATTCTGTAGTAAAGCTTAGTATTTTGGTCTTTTTTGGCTTCCCAATATTTTCTGCCCTCATCATGCTTGAACTTATCACTGTTTGATTAGACTAAAGTGCAGGCAGACACCAGGAGCACAAAGTAAAACATAATAAAGTGAAACAAAATAGCAAATGGCAGCAAAAACTTACAAATACACAGGGCCAAAACACAAGAACTGACTGCTAGGGTTGCAGAAACAATGAGACATGGAGCGGTGATCAGGAGTGGTTTAAGTAGGACAGAGGGAGAAGGAGAAATTAATGCACCTGGGATGATTACTAATTACAAACAGGTGAGTGAGAAGTGGCTGGAGACCAACTGAGGAGCAAGTGGAGTGAAATGGAAACAGTCAAAACACAAGGATCAGACAAAATATAAGTTAT
Source organism: Simpsonichthys santanae (assembly GCA_031762415.1). Taxonomy (NCBI): domain Eukaryota; kingdom Metazoa; phylum Chordata; class Actinopteri; order Cyprinodontiformes; family Rivulidae; genus Simpsonichthys; species Simpsonichthys santanae. The sequence goes on from JARVLU010000001.1 coordinate 20,441,466, forward strand.
TATATTCAATATAAATAATTACTTTGTACAAGGGGAAAAGAGACAAAAGACAAATAAAATAACAGAAAAACAGATTACGTCAGAACTATGAATTTTACTAAACGTTGCTATTTTTTCTTCATCTTTTATTATAGTTGTTGTATTTATTACAGTATTGGATATCCATATTATTTTTTAATACAGTTCATTCTTTTGATTGATCTTTTTTTTTTCTTTCCCTACCGTGTTACAGAATTTCCTCCGATGTTCTCTTTTTGTATTCTTAGTGATTTGCCTTTCCATTGCTTGCGTTTTATAATAATCAGTCAAGTTCTGATGAATTGGGATTCCTTTTAAGTATTTTAAACACTTTATTTCACTACATTCACTTGTCCACCATAGTACTATTTTTTTATTGTACGGTTTTCCTCCGTTCTGCATTGAACAAACACGATAATTTATATTATTTACAGCCATTGTCATGTCTACTTTTTCTAAATTAGTTTTACTTAAATAGGTTTAACCCAGGCTGCTTTATTAAAGTTTCATTTTTTAATCTACCTTTATACTCATTATTTATTGTTAATCCTGCTCTGATTTTAATGGAATAATGAACTCTACCAACTGTTTGTGTTTTTATTAATGTCCCACTCAGACACCAGCCAGTGAGTTTGATACAAATGTTAAATCAATGACTGTCTCTGCTCCTCTTCTTACATTAATTCTTATTCCCCTCCCATCATTAAGACATACACATTTTTTAAGATGAGTGAATAACAAACAATATGAAGTTATCTTGATTAATAAAACTCTTGATCAAAAAACTTTTGCTTTAGTTATAAAAATGTATTTGTTGACTGAACTGTTTTGGCATGTTGTTTCAATTCAGAAATGTATGTCAATTTAACTTGTGTTAAATAAAAATGAAAAAAATAATACTATAAGAAATATAGCATTGCTACTTCGCTGGACTTTATCCGAAACCTCTGCGACCAGAACCAGAAATGAAGTGCCGAACCCAACACAGACTCTCGACTACATTTGGTGTGTGGACCTGTACAACTGATAACATTTGTCTAAAATATGAAAGCAAGCAGCAAACTATTCCATAAGGAATTTCTTTCGGAAATGCTGAAAAAGCTTTGTCCGGACAGAGACAGGCCCAAGGTTGAACTCTGGGCAGACAAAGTATAGTTCTCTTTTTTGAGTTCATTGAGGACAGATGTAACACTTTCCTCAATTTTACTTCGTTCTCATCCTCTCCCTCTGCCAACCGATGTCCACCCCTAAAATCCATGTCTACCTTGTCTCCTACCTGTTGTCATCTGAACTATTCACATACCAGTTTATGCCAAAATCTGCCTCTAACAAAATCCAAAAATGATAATAATGAAAAAAAAAAATCAGTCCAATAAAGTTTTACATTCTGTGCCAACTCTCTAGAATGCCACGTCAGAGTTTCCAGCTCTAACTCGCGTTGCGACGACTGCTCCGAACTGAAACCCCTTGGCCGGACCGCTGGGGTTAATTGGCTCTAAATTCCACAGATTTGAACCGAGGTGCACCAATATAGCAAAGATTGATCATTATCCACCACTTCAACAGAAATTCATAAGTGGCCAATATTCTCCACAGCGCCCCCTATATCACTATTATATAATTTATATTTTTATATTTATAATTATAATAATAATTTATATATTTATATTTTTTATCATGTATTGTTGGGTTTTGGTAAATTCAGGAACTACAAGATGAGTTAGTGAAAAAAAAAAAAAAGATTCCCCACAGCCTGCACTTCAAAGGAAAATGTGTACGGTAGTCCCTAGCTACTTCGCGGTTCATTTTTCGTGGACTCGCTCTATTGCGGTTTTTCAAAAATAAAGATTGGACATCACACACAATTGTCTGATTGATGGATGAGCCACACAATCGGCATAAATTTTTTTTATTTAAAATTAATTATTTAAAATTATTTTGCACCTGCTGCACCTGTGTGCAGCCCACACTGCAGGAAAAAAATACATACTCCTTCAGCTCCTCCGTCTATCTCCATTCTCATTGTTTAGTATTGCAAGAGTGTGGGAAAGGTTTATGTATGTGTGTCTGTGTGTGTGTGTGTGCGTGCGTGCGTGCGTGTGTGTGTGTATAAAAACTATTACTTGTACTACTATTACCACTTTGTGGTTTTTCACTTAAAGCTGGGCTTCAGGGTACGGATCTGCCACAATAAATGAGGGACTACTGTAAATGAATGTTTATAAAAATACATACAATATAAGAGATTTCCATCCAGAAACAAGACAAAGAAAAATTAAAATTAAGATTTATTAAGCTCAAAATTTATACTCATTTTCACTCACAATAACGATGAAGAAACATGACTAATGAAACTCTTCTGAGGGCTGAATGGTTTATCAGGTCTGGATTTTTTTTTTCTCCTGAGTTTCTGCCTCGGTGGAACTGCTCATGTTAATCTAATAGATGCTGTCACGTCTCAGAGCTTGGCGTGGCTCAGCTCTAACTCTGTTTGGACTTCATCATGCCTTCTGACACGCCGCTGACAGTAACAACAAGGTAATTGCAGCAGAGAATATCTTGGCACCTATTAGAGAGGCCTGACCTGCTTGGTGGAAGCCACTTTTTGGTATTTGATTGATGGTGACTCAAAAAAGCCTGACTGCATTTGTGAAACGTAATTTTAGTTGTCAGACAAAAGGACCCCAATCAGGATTTATCTGAATTTTAAACTGAAGTACTACATTTGGTTCAGTTTTCAGGAAGCTGTTACACTTTACTTTTTATATAAACTAATTTGGTTTTATATCTTGTATGGAGGGGGCGAATTAAGATTTTTTTTTTTTTTTTTTAATAAGACCATTTAGTTAACCTAAAGTTTGAGTTGAAAAAATACATCCTCATGAGAAACCAATTGAACAGACAGAAAAGATAGTTTTGAAAAGACGCAAACAGACCTGCTGAGAAATAAGTTTTCTGATTGTCAGTCACCGACCATGATGAGCATTACGAACAAGTTCCTTTAAAAGAAATATGAAAATGATAGAAAATGCATTAATTTATGGGAGGTTCTCCACCAGACCAAAAAAACATATAAACCCTGTTCACTCTGAATGTTTTATTTTTGTGTTCTCCTGTCCAAACTCAGCGTTCATGAGAAACATGGATATTTTTGTAAACTAATACACCGTAGTCAATGGAGGGAAGGAAATCCACAGTTACAAGGCATTTCCTAGCATTCAGAGTTAGAAAGGATCTATTTCTGAAAAATAAACCCAGTTTAACTTTCACTTTCTTGACCAAGTTTTCGACGTGGAGCTTAAACGAGAGATGCGAATCGACCAAAATACCCAACTATGCGTGGGATAGTTGGGATAGTTGACAAACTCAATGGGAACACCATTTGAACATAAAATCGAGGGAAGGACCGCTGGGACCGACATCCTTTTTGAATAAAGCATCCTTTTGGTTTTGTCAGCATTTCGGATGAGTTTGAGACAGAACAAATCAGCCTGGATGTCAAAAGCAGATTGCAAAAGCTGCAACTGTTTAGCTCGACAGTAAACTGTATCATCAGCGTATAATGTAAAGATGCATCAGGGTGATCTGACGTACATTACACATATAGATTGTGAAGAGGGTGTGTCTTAAGACTGGGCCTTGTTGTACGCCATAGTTAACTGTTAAATAACTGGACGGAAAGTTAAAATCCTTTTTTTTTTTTTTTAATGGTACACTGACTAAAACTACATTTATTCATAATCTAACATTTTGCCTGTTTTCATCTTTTACTAACTTACATTAAATGTATTTAATAAGTCTCTTTAATCCTTAAAGTGATGTGATTTTATTTTTTTTACCATACAGTACTGTATTGTTGGGTTTAATTTGTTCAGGCCTTACAGCGTTTAATCTGTGAACTTGTGGGCTGTTTTATGACACTTTCTGTTACCAGTTGTTCAGGTATTAACACTTAAAATTTATATTTTGCACTCAGAGCAGAATTAATTTACTGTAGGTACAGATTTTTGTCCTTTTTGTAACAAACCTGACCCCACAGTGTAATGCTGCCTGCTTTAGATTTTAAATGTTGCACCCGTATTCATATATTAGAAATAATAAATGTAACATTGTGTTTTTCAGGACAGTCTTTCAGCACATTTGTATCAGTTTATAGCTGTGGAGAATTGATGTTAATCCTATGATCGGCTATTTAAATCTGATTGAGATCTCAATCCCGGCCAATCAATCGGAGCGTTGTCATTCACATCAGAAGACGTTTAGGCGACTCAAGTAGCAATAAACACTTTCACAAATTGTTCGGTTCCATTAATGAGGCCTTTGATCCGTTTCGGCTGCTTCGGGGCCAACAAATTAAAATCAGCGCCGTTCGATAGAAAGATGCAAGAAGATGAAGTGCCGTCAAATTATTTTTAGAGGCAGTTGCAATCAGAAGCGTCTTTGCTCGAAACTGAAAGTAAAATTGAAGCCGAGCATCTTCTTTCATTAAAGTCCACTCTGCGAGTGTGTCGACTGAGGTGTGTTGTCCTCGTGGTGGAGCTCATTAGATCATATTACTTTTTGAAGTAGAAGGAAGACGGTTTTTACATCATCTCAAGACATCAACACGCTAAAATAAAACATGAAAACATTAATAAAAAGGAAGCTGAGAACTTAGCAAAGACATGTTTCAGTTTTCACCTTAGGTGCAGCAGTAACTGTGGACATTTTATGCCAAAACACACTGTTCTGTTGATTTATTGAAACAAAAATTAAAACTTAAGGACATTATTTATTTTTGCATCGCTGCACTAAAATGGTACAGGTGGGAAATTTGATGTGGTACAGCATCACAGTTTGTAGAGAGTTTCCTCCCACAGACCAGAAACATGCATGTTAGACTAATTGGCAACTAAATTGTCCCAAGTTGTGAGTGAGGATGGCTGTCTCATTTGTGTCTATGTGGTCCTGTGGTGGACGTGTGACCTTCCAGGGTGTATAACAATATAGTCAGAACAAAGCAGCTGGAACAATATACAGGAAAAGTTCTTTGCACAATACAAAATTACTGAACTTGGCTGCTGTACGTGTCACACCGCAGTATAAGTTGCATCAGTTCAAAAATGTCTAATAACGTGGAAAAAAACATAAACACATCACTTTGCCGTATAAGTCGCATCTATTATGCGTCACCGCTGACAACCCGGAAACGTGGGCCGCTGTTGTGCCAAAAATCAATTGGCTGCCAAATGGCGGCTGCGGGAGCGTGCACGGGAGGACTTTAACAAGACTTTAATAAGATTAACACTTCAAAGCAATTATTTGTTTGCTCGAAATTATAGCAAAGGTGTGTCTCAGTTGAACTTTTTCTTAACAAATGCACTATATTGGTGAAATAGCTGCATTTCAAAAATCAATTTGCGGCTGCTGAGCGTGCAGAGGGAGGACTATTTCTTCAAAATTTAAGATCACCACCTAAAAACAATTACTTGTTAGCTTAGCATTATAGCAAAGGCGTGTCTCAGTTAAACTTTTCCATAATAAATGCGATTTAATGGTAAAATCAGCTGCATTTTGCCTGGGCGGTGCGGCGAAATGCAGCTGATTTGATGTTTGCTCCAGGAGTTCCGGAGCGAGACAATGGTGGCTTGGTATGGCAAGTCAAGTGTCTCATTAATAGCCACTTTTACCTATTAATGAGCCACTTGGCTTGCCATATTGCTCGAGGGCCCTCTAGCTGCTGAAAATGGTAGTGTTCAATATTTTCCATGTCAGAATGAATGAAGTCGTCAGATCTCAGCCAAAAACTGGGTTATAAATATGAGTGGAAAAAATGTATATTAGTCGCTTCACTGTATAAGTTGCAGGACTTGCCAAAAAGGTGTGGCTTGTAGGCTACAGTAAAAATGCGGACCTAAAATTTGCATTTCATATTTGCCAGACATGGATTTCTGCCTTAAAATTGACTATTTCACTCAAAGGGATACCTTTTAAAGATCACAGCACAGTTACCTCACAGAATGGTTTCAAATACAGACAAGCTTGGCACAGACAATCAAAACTTTATGATATGGTTTACAATTGAAATTTGAAGATAATTACGATAAACTACAAATACCTGAAACTGACACTCACAGAGAACATGTGATGGTTTTAGGAAATATAAGTTATGGAGACACACCTTCGTTATAGTCTCAGCTACACAAACAACCCTCTTAATGTTTGACTGAAAGAGCGCAGCAGAATCAGAGTCATGGACAGCGTGACTCAAACAGGCTGCGTGCGCTCTCGCGGCAGCACCCTCTCTGCTAGCTGCAGTTCAGTCCTGCAAGCAAGTCATGCATTAAAAGTTTACACAAAGTACAATCTTAGATGCAAAACTCTTGGGAAGGTGATGGACTTGTCCCCATGGCACTAAATTAGTCTTGTGCGAACATAAACAGATGTTTATGGTAGGGCGGTCGGTTCCTTTGGCAAGGTGGGCCACACTTCTTGGGTAATGGTTGGGGGGAAACGCTAATCTCTTTATTCATGTCTTAAATGTGTGTTTTGCAAAATTCCAACAGGATTTAATAATTTTTATGCTTTTTCGTTGAGATTTACTAAAAAAAAAAAAGAGTTAATATTTTGCCTCTTTTTTTTTTTTTTTTTCATTTATTTTTTGGTTCTTCCACACTTCCCTCCTGTTCTGCTCCCCTTTTAAAAACATTCTTTTTTTTTTGGTAGATGAAAAAGGTAGACGGCCAGCCCTTGCAGGTCACAGTGCATTAACCACACTAATAAACCCATTACACTACGGTGGAATGGGATCCAAACGAGAGGAGAGACGGCTGAGCTATGGGAGGAATAAAGCAAAAGAGGCTGATTTAGACGGAGGAGGAAGCGATGGCGATGGCAGCCCCGGTAAAAGCCTCACTCTTACATTTTACATACCAATGTTTTTTAAGCTCTCCCCCTCTCTCTGTCTGTTTATTACATTTTTTTTTCTGCCAACACTCATTAAGGGAAGGATCTGCCATCTTATGCCATTGCATCACTTTCTGCTCCCGTACGCAGCTCCTCTATCTGAGCATTAGCGTCATTGTGGGGCCAATTACGACACAGCAGAGCTGTTCAGGGGCCGTAAATGTCTGCAGCGCGCCCGTAAAGCTCCTGTGGGGATAGAGAAGATGCCGAGACGCGTAGAATAGAAGGAGAATATGGGACAAAGATACAGCTGTACTTTGCTAGAATGAGATCATCGCAAGTTGTGAGGAACCAACTTAATTGTAACTATTTATAAGAAACGGTATGTTGAGAAATAAAGTTAAGAGCTGTTTTGGTCAAATCTCGAAAATGACGTTAGCGCACAAGTGTGTTGTGAATGATTCTCAGCTACTACCACGTCGAATTTGAGCTTTGGCGTCTGTAAAGTTGGCTGAGTTAGCGCCATTTTTGTGTTCGCTAATGCCGGTTAGCTGGGTCGGCCATCTTTTTCGTTCATTCAACCTTTATTTAGACGAGTTAATCCCATTGAGCCTCAGGGGACTCATTTCCAAGACAGACCTGATTCAGTTTGTTTTCTAATCAGTGGTAGATGCAGTGCCAGCAATTAACTGAAAGTTTTATTCGACTCTAATCAGTGAGTCATGAGATATTTTGCTAACGGACAGTTGACTGAAAAAAAATTTTTTTTTAAATCATTCAACGTTATTTATACAGGTTAGTCTCATCAAGTCTCGAGGATTCACAAGAGAGACCTGTAAATTTAAAAACATGCGTTTGAGACCACTGTCAGCTACTACCACACCAGAGTTTTGATCAGTATCCGTGAAACTAAGTAAGTCGTAGCCATTTTTGTGTTTTTAAAGTCAGTTGGCCGTGGCAGCCATCTTGAATAGGGATGTCTCCAAAAGCTAATCGGTTGTGGTTGAGCATCAGATTTATTTATTTATTTATTTATTTATTTATTTATTTATTCATTTCATTTCAATACCAATAAAAACACAAATACAATTTCAGAAAATTAAAAAGAAAACAAATATAAAATGAAAGGAAGCAGAAGAAGAA
>JARVLU010000001.1:20464082-20474525 GCA_031762415.1 Simpsonichthys santanae
CTGAACTTCATTTATATTTCAAAGCACTACCTCATGGCCAGTTAAAACCAGTTTGTATTGTTTCTGGGATATTGTTCACGGGTATGTTTCTCAATAAAATAAAATTGAAAAACTGAAGGTGCGTTGTGACCTTATAACACCTGACAGTGTCGCTTATAAAACTAAATCGGTATCGGCAGGTCAGGCGTTTTAGAAAATAAGTGATCGGCCCGAAAACTGCAATCGGTGCATCCCTAGTTTGGACATGTCCAGAGGAGGGACAGTGGGCAGAGTCCCTCGCTTCTTCGCGGTTCGACTTTTGCTAACTCGCTCTTTCTCAGTGTAACATTGTACAGGAATCACGATTGACAACTTTAATATACTCACATGATTGGGACGGTACAGAAGAAAGAGTCAACAGAAAAAAGTTTTAGACCGGCGCCGCTATTTTCCAATTTTTATCAATAAGTCTACGCTGTAACGCAGGTCAAAAGAACTACGCGGCCCAGAAGCCAAAAAGTTCTTCTGGCCACTGCCTTCTGCCGAAATGGAGGGAAAGTTCTGCAACGCAAAAATGAAATGCCAGGAAAAAGACAAAGAGAAGATACATGGATGCAGTTAAAGAGGACATGGAGGTAGCTGGAGTGAGGACAGAGTGCGATGGAGGAGGATGACTCGCCGCGACCTCCTGAAAAGGGAACAGCTGAAAGAAGAAGTCTGAATCAGAGCATTGTCCCTGTGAAGACATCATCCGCTGTAGGAGGAACAGGTGGGCTTTCCATCACCAGTCTGACCCTCTCGGACACGTTGAAGCCTTCAGCTATGACATCACTTCATGAGTCAGCTGAGCGGTGCAACATGAGATCCCCGCCCCCCACCTCCTCTTTTACAGTTACTCAGTACACTAAGCCTGCAGCGCGTCACGTTGCCCATGTCCCACTGAACATATTTAATGTCACAGTCCCTAAATAACAGCTTCATCTTAGCTTCGCCGCACGCAGGACGTAGAAATATATAAATACACCGTGACAGCTCCGAACTCTGATGAAGTCCTCGTGGAGGAATCAGTCATCACGTCACTCTGAGGAAAACCTTGTTAGACTGAGAGATTTTTAAAATACATAAACCTTTTATATATTTTTTAAAATATTACTGGACTATGTTCCCTGTGCTGCCTTTTCTAACCAGCAGAGGGCAGCAGCACACAGACTAAAGGAAGTTACTGGCTTCAGTTGTAACAGTCATAAAAAAAACTGATCACATGTAACTTAATAACTAAAGACAGAGTTTGACAGCAAAGTTAGATTTATTGTTTGTTTTAAGAGGCAGAGCAACGATCCTGAACACAGTTACAGGTATTATTAGACCCCTGCCCCCCTCCCTTCACACAGTATAATGACCCCACTGTGACCTATTAGAACGTGTCTCAAGCAAAACTAGAAAATCGTCAGTTTGAGGACGACTGTGATGCTGCTTTGCTCTTAGTTCTCACCAAATGGGTTTTTTCTTGTTGTCTTTCCTGTCCCTGAGACGCTCTCCTGCCCCCTTACCTCGCTCTGTACTGCCTGGACTCTTGCACTACTTCAGGGTGTACAGTTATTTACAGCAGATGTTCCCATCACTGGTCCTCGAGGACCACCATCCTGCATGTTTTAGGTGTTCCTCTGCTCCAGCACACCTGATTCAGTGATTTACTTCCTTCCTCATGTTCTGCAGGAGCCTGTTAATGACCCATTCATTCAAATCAGGTGTGTTGAAGCAGGGAAACAACTAACACATGCAGGATGGTGTTCCTCAAGGAGCAGTGTTGGGAACCATTGATTTACAGGACAAAACTCTTGAAAGAAAATTTAACTTGGCGAAAATAAAAATGAAAAATACTCTGTAAAATAAGTTATCACCAGTGGTCGATATATTTGTCCGGTCGCCCAACCCTACCACCATGATAATAAATACTATGAACTTCATCCATATGTCAAGACCCTGCAAAGACCACCCATGTTCTAGCTAATTTTTCACTTCCACATCCAGAGAGAAGGTCTCAACAAGAAAGCCTCCTGAGACGTGGACAGTGGAGCAGCACGGCACTAACCGAGGTAACGTGTTCCCCGTGACCCGGAAGTCCCGGAAGTTCTTCTCGTACTGCGGCAGCTCCACCGACTCCTTCAGCCACTGCACTGTGTCCTCCACGGTCCAGTTGTGGACTGTTGGGGAACAAACAAACACAAGGTAACAGATCAGAGACAGACGGGTCTGGAAAATGTATTTGGACTAAAAAGTTGATTAAAAACATTAACAAGAAGTAATGTGGCTTCATGTGCTGCTGCACAGAGCTTCAGATAGTTTCCAACATTTCGATCAAACGCCTCTGTGATGACTTTTTAACATAAAAACTGAAGAAGCAGGACCAGCAAACGAGCCAGATGTCCTGCAGGTATAGTATAGCCTGAGCTGCTCAGCTGCTGTGATCAGCTTTGTAAGAGTTCACGCTACGATCATTTCTTAAAAGGCTTCATCGATTCCTCAAAAATAAAAAAAGGGAGGCAGAAATAGAAGGAATACTCCAATAACAAAGTGCAAATTGCTCAATATCTTACAGTGCTACGACCCAACGCTGTGTGTGTGTGTGTGCACGTTTTTGTTTCAGGTTAAGACACGTGTCAAAGTCAAGGCCCGTGGGCCATATCTGGCCCTCGATAACATCGTATCTGGCCCCCTAAGATATTTTAAATGTAAATTTTTTAATCGTTGCTCACTTTGCTTAAAAAAAACAAACTACCGTACTAAATACTTTGTTCAGTGCAGACCTCTCAGGACAGTTTGCCAACTTTGAAGACAGAAAAAAGGTTGGATTTTTCAGTAATCTTTCATTTTGATGTGTAAAGAGCAGCAGAAAACATCAAATGGGACCAATTAAACTCTTGTTGATGAACCAGTAACCAAGAAAACATGTCAGCTATCTGACTGGAGTTAATATATTGACTGAAATTGGCCCTTGGCTTGGACCAAGTTTTTAATTTTGGTCCACTTTTGTAATTGAGTTGGACACCCCTGCCATAAGAAGTCTTGTTGAGGGGTTAGGTTTAGGACTAAGGTGTGAATTGCAGATGGGTTAGGGTTAGGCATGTGCTGGTAATGGTTAGGTTAAGGGTTAGGCTATAGAAATTAATGGAAGTCAATGCAAAGTCCCTATAAGCCACAAATACAAGAACGTGTGTGTGTGTGTGTGTTTCAGTGGGGTTCATTTAGAGAACCTCTTTCAGAAAGACGCAGGTCCCCGGTTTCCCCTTTCAGTTGATAATTTAGGTTGGTTAAGTTATTCTTGTGCGCTTCCCCTTTTTTTGTTAGTAACACCAGTGTCAGGATAAAGAAAGTTCTCCTCCACCCAGCATTTACCAAGTTCTAAAATTAATCAAATCTGACCTCAAATGTACAAAAACACACAACAGATCTCACCGTGTCTTATTTATTAATGGAGCCATAATGAAAAAGTGTTGCTGCCTGAAAATAGCGGAGGAACATCACATCCAGGAGCTGCTGATCAAACGTATTGATTACCTGGTCAGCAGCAGTGTGATCACCTCTATAAATGCAGAAATTCTGACACGTGTGTGTGTGTGTGTGTGTGTTAACACAACAAGATGGAAGGACATCAGCAATGACCTTAGAGAAGCAAACTCTGCCAGAAATCGTTTTTGGAAGAGTCAGCGGTCATCTTTAAACAATTTAGAGGTCGTCATTCAACACAGAGAGATTATCCACAAGTCAGCTGCTGATCTTCCCAGGAGTGGATGATGTAACATGAATTCACCCCAGAGTCAGACTGTGCAATGCTCAATACCCAGAGCTCCATCTTTAAAGTACAAGCCTCAGTTAGCAGGTTAAAGGTTAAAGCTCATGACAGGACAGTTGGAAGACCTCTGAACAATGTCCAGTGGACACATCAGCACAAGGTAGCAATGTTTACCCATAATGCACAGCGTTACAATTGGCAAAAAATAAAATAAAAATACCTGAGCATTTCAGCAAAAACGCCTCATTACCAACTGTTAAGCATGGTGGTAGAGGTGTGATGATTGGGGCTTGTTTTGCAGCAACAGTTTGTATGAACAGCTGAAGCAAAAGAGGCTCATTCAACGGGACAATGATCCCAAATAGTAGAAACTCTACAACAGAATGGCTTAAAAAATATCAAGATGCTGCAACGGACCAGACAAGTCCAGACCACTGGTTGAAAAGTTGTGGTGGGACCTGAAGAACGCTGTGCAGAAATCATGAACTTCAGACCTCAATGAACTGAAGCAATGTTGTAAAGTAGAGTGGGCCAAAAGTCCTCCACAACCACCATGATAGACAGATAGACAGAAGACAATGACTAAAAGTTACTGCTGACATTCTACAAAGTGCTGAGTCATGGGCTGGGTGCACATTTCCACACGTTTCAAATTTTCATTTTGTCGTAGGTTTTTGTACACTTGAGGTTTTAGAACCTAATTTAAAAAACCAACATCAATTTCATTATGAAAAACAATGACAATAAACTTTTCCCAATGAGTTTATTAAAAAAAAAAAAAATTAAACTTCAAATTAAACTTTCAAGATTTTTTGAGGCATAATTTTCATTCAAGCACCGGGACAAAGTTTTGTAAAACACTAGAAATAAATAAACAGTAACCAACACTAATAAACAACACGAGCTGATCTTTATTAGACATTATCTAAATAAGTACACACTAATTTGCATAAATGCTCGATGACTGAGGTGCAGCAAACTCAACACCTAAATATACTTATATCCAAAACGAAATAGCCGAAAATGTAAAAGCTGAATGTCTGTCTCATTTAGAATTTTCCTGTGGATTCACTTCCTGTTGAACACTTTATTTTAACTCGCTCCCTCAGCCGTTAAACTGCTGAGGCTTTCAGAGCTGAAAAAAACAAGACAAAACAAAAAAACAACTCAAGCTGTTTCTGAATAAACTCCAGGCTTCACATTCAACAGACTCTCAGGCGTTGAGGCTAATGAGGACTTTTCAGCGCTGCTGTGGTGTCTTTTTGTAACTCGGCACATTTGCATATTTTTCTGTGAGATTTTCACTTAGTTCGCAGAACCAAACCTGGTCCTCCAGCTTTTACCAAAAGTAAAGAAATAAAACACTGGTCCACCAAGGAAGACTTCAGTTTGATATTAATTTGAGAGTAAACCTTACATTTAAAGAGGTTTTATCAGTTTGTTTGTATTTTCTGTCAAACAGAAGCTTTGTAAGTAAAGTGCTTTGTGTTATAATCATTGTATGTTCATACACAATGATGAAATTTGTTCTCTTCAATTAACCCGTCATACGTGAGATACATCCAGATGGAGCAGTGGGCAGCTATGTAAGCGCATGGGGAGCAGTTAGGGATTGAGTGTCTTGCTCAGGGACACTACAACACATGAGACGGTTTGACCATCTGGAACACCATCATTTCTCATATTATAGTTTAGAAGTCTGGCATAAAAGGAGGCAGGTGAAATGCATTCTTCCAATTAATGCTAAACATTACATTTTAATAATGTTTCAATTTAGGTTGAACACAACAAAGTCCACATTTTCCTTATTTTAATACAACTGTGAGCACCTGGTTTGGTGTGTCCAGTAAATAGAGCCGGAGTCACAGAGGAGGAGTAAGGTTTATTTGAACAACAGATGTGGCAAGCAGATAATCAAGTGGCTTCATGAGCACCAAGTGTTTCAGTCAAAGTCTCAGGAAAAAAGTACAACTGGGCCACTGATTCCTATCAGGTTAAAGGAGCACACCAGGGAATGTGACTAGGCTCCCTTACTTTTAGGAAACCACAACTGCACCGTGGGACTTGTAATTAAAGAAGAGTACAGCATATGGCACATCATACACCTGTCAACAAACTATTATACAGCAATGTATAGCAATGTCGCAGACAAGCAAAGCCCTTGTATAACATTTAACCTAGATTTGTGACCTTGACCTCGAAGCAGGGGTAAAGAAAAGTGTATGTGACACTTGGTTTAGTGATCAATCGATCAACATTTATTTACAGAGCCCATGACAACAGCGAACAGGTGCACAAAGTGATTCACAATATAAAAACTAAAAACAATCAATAAAATTAATAAAGAAAAGCCACAAGTTCTTAAAAGCCTGCCTAAATAAAAAGAGTTTAAGATTAGATTTAAAAAGGCCCAGATCAGTGATGCAACAGCACAAGTCCTGATGTAGTTGGTTCCACATTCTGGGTGCAACAACCAAAAAGGTCCAGTCACCCCAACGTTTGGATTCAGACTTGGGCACAAATGGTAAAGACGTATTAGTTGATCTTAAGGTTCTCTCATGGTACATCACAATACTATACAACAGTTTCAGAATTCATTTTAAACAATAAAGGTTTAAAATCTATTCTAAAATGAACAGGAAGCCAATAGCGAGAAAATAAAACAGGAATGAAGTTATCACGTCTGGGGGTGTTGAGTAAAAGTCGGGCCACAGCGTTTTGTCCAAGTTGAAGGTGTCTGATGGAGGACTGGGAGATTCCAACATACAAACCATTACAGCAGTCAAACCTAGAGCTGATACAAGCATGAGCAGGCTTTTTCAGGTCAAGATGATTTAAAAAAAAAATGGTTTTACTTTGATTAAAAGACGTAACTGACTACAGAGGATATATGTTTATCAAACTTCAAACCCTTGTCAAAGTTCACCCCCAAGCTTTTAACTGTGGGTCTGAACATGGATGTCAGAGCACCAAAGTTATCTTGGGCAGATCAGAAGGTACCGGACAAGTGCAGGACAAGAGTAAGATTGGAGACTATGGAGACTATACCATAACACGTCCCACCTTTTACAGGCGTATAATTACTAATGGTCTCTGCATTAGACATCGTACTGGCTGCACATCTGTTATGTACTATCCCAAGTATTAAGCCTCTACAGTCTTCCTAGTGTTTCAGATCTTTTAACCGGAAAAGACCAACAACTTTAATCAGGATAGAAGCAACAGACATTTGTATCGGCGCCATCTTGGTGCTGACAGAGGCGAGTTTACCTTCAGAGGTCTTCCAGCCCCTCCACAGCTCCTCCACTGTGATGTGCTGGTCTTCGCGGTGCAGGTTGCTGTGTTTGTTGGTTTGTTGCTGCTTCATGTCTTCTATTATGAACTGGCAAACGAAAAACAGACAGAATCGAGTTATCAAATCTTTCCATTAACGTCACAATGTATGTATCTGAAAGCCGTACAGATGGCTGTGCTTATGTGGTTTTGGCCTGAAGAGAAAAAGTTGACTACGTCTAAGTCTAGATCTGAAGCCCACATGCACACATTTGCTTTTTTGTCTGATTTCTTCCTTTTAAGGGCTTTGAAAAGACAAGGCGAGAGAGGGAGAGCAATGGAAGAGGCGCCACTTCTACCTTCACGTGTGTGAGTGTGTGTGCGCGAGTTCTTTTAGTTTCCGGACATAATCCTTTGGTAGCTCAGAACTAAGTAACCCTGCAGAAGAACGCCAAAAGAAACAAACCCACCAAAGAACTGCCAGAACACCAGCAGCATTAACAAGGATCGTGGCTGACTACCAAACACCTCAAAGCATTCAGACTGGAGAACTCGGTGGATGTGTGTGGCTCCGGGCCTGAATTGAAACGCAGGACCCGTCTGATTCATCTTACCTGTTTTTGATTATAAATTAGCCCGATGGTCCTGCAGAACAGTGTTGAACTGTTCCAGTGGATTACGACAGAAAGCACAATCCCAGTTCAGAGTGGTTTTTATTCAAAACTCGTTCATTTTTTATTGAACTTTCTTCCAAATTACAAGAAACTACCATGAGTCTTGAAATATTTCACTCTGTGTAACGTGTAATACGAGTTTCACTTTGTGAAACAATTGACAAAAAAAAACTGGACTTTTTTTTTTTTTTTTATGATATTCTAGTTTTATTTAGACCAACCTGTACTTGCTGAAAGTTTAAATGCAATTCAGCGACTTGATTAGAAGATTTTTTTCTAAAAGATTGAAAAACACACAAACAAAACATGCATGCATCATGAAGGACCACACTCATCCAGCACACACACTTTTTTTGCCCCGCTCCCCTCAAGCAGGTTACAAATCATTAAGTGTAGAACCACTAGACTGAGGAACAGCTTCTACCCTGAAGCTGTTGGACTCATAATTCCCTAACCAAGAAAATTACTGTACTGTAACACCACTTTAATTGGTGATATGTGACTTATCTGTGCTGCTGATTATTCATGCTGCTGATTATATCATGCTGCTGGTTATCTCATACTGCTGTATTCATTCATACCCATCTGCTCACCACAGACTCATGTTCGGGCTGCTGTTGTTACGCCATATTGTTTTATATAGTGTTTAGGTACATCTTAGATTGTTTAGCGTACCGTTTTGGTGTTTGTTTAGCGAATATCAGTGTATATCTTGATCCTTATTTACAGTTTCTTTTTACACTTAATATTTTTACTATTTTGAATGTAAATGGGATCCTGTGTACATAATTTCGTTCCACCTCATGAACCACATGTGATGCAAATGACAATAAAGAACCTTGAACTTGAACAGACAGTAGAGAAGTATCTGATGTTTCTTTAGAGTACTTTGAGTCACTATAAGAAAAACGAAGAGTCAGAGGTCAGTTAACATTGTTTCAATGAACAAAGACCAGGGAGTTCCCCTTTGATGTCACTTCCTGTTTCACTTTGACCACATCAAGTTCAATAGAAAATATGCCAGTTACGTGACAAGAGAGTAAAATGGTGCACATTGTGCCAGTTTATTTTATATATGAAGATGCTTTCTTCCATTTTTTGTGTTTGTAGGATATTTGTCAGACACTTTAAGCTACCGATAGACTACTACATTTCTATTTTGCGTCTTTTTTTTATAAGTAAGTTTTCTTTGCATTATGGTTCTAACAAGCCCTTTTTCTTTTTTTTTATCATAATAATAATTAGGAACAAATATATTTTATATACAGTATAAGATCTTTGATGATGCTATAAGAAACAAGCAGGTCTGCAACTAGATGCTGTTTTCTGCTCTTCAAGGAATCTTAGCCGGTAGCCTTACATATAAAGTAGATAAACTGAAGGTGTAAACTCACAGAGGAAGTAACAGGCTCCGTGCAGATCTTAGCGTACTGTCTCTAGCATTAGCACATGCTGCTTGTACGTGTCAGCTGCAAATAATAAGGTGCTAAAAACTGCTTTTTGGCTTCAACACAGAAAGCACAAAATAATGGGGGAAAGTTATCAACAGTGACTGTTAGTAGTATTCTGAATCATATAAAAAAATGAGCTGTAGTCAAGGACACCTTTGACATTTTATCTCCTTGTTACATTTCAATGAGTTTCAGATCCGACTTGAAAAAAATAATATTGCAGTAAGACAGCAGTTTTCATCAACCCCTGACTGCACCGAATCCCTTTGAAATCGTCCTAAAAGCGTCTTTTTTAAGATAGCTTAAATAAGAACATTAATTGTGACAGAGATATGAAGAAGTGGCAGAACCCAGCAGCACTTTAACACGTCTCCAGAGTGTGCTCAGAAAGCTCAAGCAGTGCTGTGAGTTTGACATTGAATACATAATGGCAGTCTGGTGTTGAAAGGCTGTCTGCTACAAATGTTCCTCCTGTCACCGAAAGGACAAAAAAAAATACCTTTTTTTTTTTACCTTCGAAGAAGTGCCCTCTGAAATTAAAGTCTGGCACATGGACCAACTTCAATGTTGGTACTTCTAATCAGATCTTCAAAAGATTTAGGGAGGGGAGAGCTGGAGCTGTCAAAACAACACTCTGTGACCCATTTTTTTGCAACTAGATCATAATGAATTTCTCACAACACATTCTCAAATAAACAACCGGTGATCAGTATCCGTATTCATCCTGGCACTGACGCAGGTCTCCAGAGATTAGGACGAGCCAACTGAAGCAAAAAGTGTTTATCAGCGGTAGAGCTTCACCGTCGCGCACAAACCTCCAGCGTGAAGCGGGATCTGAACTCTCACCTGGCTGACAGTTGATAGCTAGTCGTCAGAAGAAAGACGAGGTATAGATCAGTCAAAACCAGTGTCCACAACTTCCCCTACAAGGAAAACATGGAAAGTAGCTGCTTGGTGCAAACTGCAATGGAATCCTATTCTATTGTAAAAAATAAAAATAAAAATAAAAAAACAAACTTATGATGACTTCAAGATTTTAAGATAGGGATGCACGATATATTGGATTTTTGGCCGATATCCAATATGCCGACATGTTAAATCTTATTTGGCTGATAATCAATACTAGGGCTGGGCGATATGGACCAAAATTAATATCTCAATATTTTTATGATGAATCGCGATACACAATATATATCTCAATACAGGTTGTCCTCGACCTACGGCGCCATCGACCTACGGCGCTCCGTACTTACGGCTCCGCCCCCAGTGACGT
>JARVLU010000001.1:20476358-20489592 GCA_031762415.1 Simpsonichthys santanae
GGTCCTCGGATAGGGACCGAAACGTTTTCATACAAAAATAAAGTCCAGTTGTTTCTGTATTGAACCTTTCTTTGACATTTAGACTTAAATCCAACAGAATTTGTGGCTTGACTTGAAAGGGGTTGTTAATGCCTGAGCCCCACTTAACCTGACAGAACTGGAGCGTTTTGTAAAGAAGACTGGAGTAAAACTCCAAAGTCCAGATGTGAAGGACTAACCAAGACTCGTCCACACAGACTCCATGCTCTGTGATTGCAGCCGAAGGTGCTGTACGAAATACTGAAGTGAAGGGGGTAAATATTTATGCAGTCACTTAATGTGCATTATATACAGTATCTTTATTTAATTGGTGCTATTCTTTAGAAATTACACTTGACTTTGACATTGAATAGTTTTTTTAGAAAGTAAAAAATGCCAATTTACCGGCATATTAAATAAACCATGACTGATTATTGACAGCAATAAAAGTACAAAAAAATCTAAGGGGGTGAATATTTTTCATAGGCACTGTAACTACACTGCCTGGCCAAAAAAAAAGTTGCCACCTGGCTTTAACTAAGCAAATAGGTAATTACTGCATTGGCTATTATCTTTCAGCTGCAACAAGTAATTTAACCCCAACTGGTGCAATGAGTTGCTTCTCATTTCTTAAACAACCATGTGGAAAGACACATTGCGTGGTCGTAGAAAAGATGTCAGTGAGTCTGTTTGAGAAGGGTCAAATCATTGGCATGCATCAAGCAGAGAAAACATCTAAGGAGATTGCAGAAACTTCTAAAATTGGGTTAAGAACTGTCCAATGCATTATTGAAAACTGGAAAGATAGTGAGGACCTGTCGTCTTCAGGGAAGAAATGTGGCCGGAAAAAAATCCTGAATGATCGTGATCAGCGATCACTTAAATTTTTGGTGCAATTAAATTGAAGAAAAACAACAGTAGCACTCAGGGCTATGTTTAAAAGTGAAAGTAAGAGCATTCCCACATGCACAGTGCGAAGGGAACTCAAGGAATTGGGACTGAACAGCTGTGTAGCCTTAACAAAAACACTAATCAGTGAGGTTAACTGGTGGGGGGGGAAGGCTTCAGTTTGCTAGGGAGCATAAAGATTGGACTCTGGAGCAATGGAAGGTCATGTGGTCTGTTGAGTCCAGATTTACCGTGTTCCAGAGCGATGGGCGCATCAGGGTAAGAAGAGAGGCAGTTGAAGTGATGCACCCATCATGCCTACTGCCTAGTCATCAATGCAAAATATTGGTGAAAAATGAATGCAACACTGGATGGAACTAGATCTTGTGACATTCCAGAAGCTTATTGAAACAATGACACAGTGAATGCATGCCGTAATCAAAGCTAAAGGAGGTCCAACAAAATATTAATGTACAACCTTTTTTTTGGTGGTGATTTTTATTTATGGGGCGGGGGGCAGACAGTGTATTTATTTAATTATTAAAATGGACCATACATTAACTGAAGGTATCCAATTCTGAGTCAGTAATTGGACAACACAGCAGTGCTTGCAGACTGACCAAATGCCTGTTAAAGCCTCTAAGACCTACTGGATGTCATAGTCAAAAAAGTAAATACAGTACTGTACTGTACTGGCAAAAAAAGCATGTTCCAACTCGCAGACACGAAAAAGAAAAAGGAGATCATTGAACAGTTTTTTTTTTTTATTTTAAACCTCTGATATTGCATACCTACGGTCTCAAGATATGAATGCAATACAGTATATGCTATATTTTAATACTATCTGAATTTCCAGTTTATTGCTCAGAAAGTTTTTCATTTTTTAATCAAGCAAAAATAAATTCATGAGAAAATGACAAACTGTAATAATGGATATCAAACTACACATGCTCCAGTACCTGAATAATACCTAGTCACTTAAAAGTCGCGTTGCATCATGAAACCACTTACTGGCAGAACTGCTTTGCATGGAGCATTGAGATACTTTACAGAGCCATATAAAGTAAGCAGAGCTGCACAAAAGAAAAGAAAGATCTCGGTGTAGGCGTGTAGTGGTTTCAGTGGCTCAGAGTTGAAATAGATCCCATTAAGAGAATGCAAGATGTGAGACTTTTCTGCACAGAAAACAATATATGAATCAGTGTCAAGACAACAGGGTAGAGAATCTGAACACTCTCAAACTTCAGCCCTGAGAGGACAACATGTCCAGTTCTTTCAGAGATGTTTCACAGGCAGTGTGGCACAGTCCGACACAGAAACACACTTACACAGCAGCAGACAAAGAGAGATTTGTTCATATCAGACTCCAGTTTCAAGGAACGTTGGCTACATTTGATATTTCTCCCATGAGGCTCTGCTCTTGTTGACCCCTGGCAGTCCCTGTCACACTCAAGACTGTTCACATACAATGTGTGAAAGCCATTACATCCACTGTAACTGGTGACATACACCAACCTTCCTCACAACCGTTGATTATGTGTGAGAAACTGCAGAAAGAGGACAAAGATTTGAAACAATTAAGACAAAGGGTGCTGTGACCAGGCAAGAAATTTCTCAGGAGTGCATAATTTGAGTAGTTGTGAAACCATCAATCACTTGGTATTTTTTCTGTTTGCTTCTCTGAATCTTGAACTGTGGCCAGACTTTTTATTGTTACCGATGTGCTCCTACTGTAGCATTCACTCGTCCATTTTTTGTTACTTCAGGTCGCAGAGGCAACCAGTCCAGAAGGGAAACCCAGACATTCCTCTCCTTGTTCCGCCCTTTCCCATCTGAAAGCCATCACCTCGGGCTTAGAGGACCTGCTACTTCAGACATGGCTGTGAACTGTTCAAATCCTCTCCATGACTGCACCTTGAGATCCTGTCCATGAACACCACAAACAGGATAGGAAAAAAGGGGCAGCTCTGGCAGAGTCCGACCTCCATTGGAAGCAAGCTCAACCTTGTACCAAGAACACAAACACAGGTCTTGCCTTGGTTAACGGGGATAGAAACACCCTTAGAAGTGACCCCGACACCCCAGACTCCTGCCCACAGGAGGCTTCAAGGTACAAGGTCTCCAAATCCATAATTCACATGTGGACTGTGTTAAGAATTACAGGAATTAAAGGAAACAATCAAAGGTTTAGAGCAAAACAAAATCGCTTTCTTTAGGAGACTGCATTGTTTTTCTTAAGTGTCTTGAATCTAAATTACTGTGCCTCTTATGTGGGAGTCAGACAGTCGTCCTTGTCTCACCTCACTGGTAGCAAAAGGAGGTCACATTGTTCCCATACTTCCCAATGCCTATATTTACTACAACTTTTGAAGGATTACAGCTCTCTACTCCAAACTCCCAGTCAAAATTGAAAAGGAACCAAAGTTTAGGGCAATTTTGTCAACTGTCAACTCTTGGACAAACTAATTTACAAATCTATTCTGAAGATAAATCTGACTTGACTAAGTTCTATGGATTGTTTAAATATTTAAAACAATTTTAAATGTGAAACAGAGATGAAAGGTACTTCTTAAAAATAAATATTTCACATGTATACTATGGCGATCACATATTTTTAATGCTTCTTGAGTCTTAAATAATTATAAATCTAAAGAAATCAATAATTTGTATTACTTATCCTCTGCCTAGTTTGCTCTGGGTTCAAATGACCCATGGAGGCCTCAATGTCTGCAACACCTCTCCGTACCACAGAGTTGGTTTCCGTGTTGCTATTTAAATGTATGTAACAATAGTTTTTAAAATGTAATTAACAAAAGCAAATGCAGCAATTGCAAGGTTTTAAAACTAGTGGGTTTGTGAAGGAGACACTCATTGGTGACATTGCTCTCTGGCTAATTAATTAATAAGCTGTAGTTTGATGATATCAAACATTCAACTTGTCCATAAAAATGGTAAAATTGTGACTTTGCTGTTGTCATATATTGTGGGCACCGGCGACCCCCGTGACCCTAAATGGAAGAAGCGGGTAAAGAAAATGGATGGATGGATGGATGTATACAATATTGCCTGAGCAGTTTGTGGGTAAAATATCTGAATGTTCATGTGTGTGTGTGTGTGTGTGTTGATAGTGTCGGGGTGGAGTGAGATGCTGCTCTTCTCTACTTTTTGGCAACGGCACCTTCCATATTAACAGGAATAATAGTCTGTCTGACACTTTCCTGTCCACATCAAATGCTTTGAAAACATTTTTGACCTCTAGGGATACTTTGAAGTAGGACTGGGCGAAATGGACCAAAATTAATATCTTGATATTTTTAAGATAAATTGCAATATACAATATATATATCTCACTATTCAAACATCTGCTAAGTTCAGGGCACAAACCGATGCAGACATGTTCCTGTTTTTAGTATTTTACACCGCTTTATAACGTAGCTGTTTTTGTTTTGTTTTTTTAATATACAGTAATTTTCTTCCATTTATTTTTTCAATATACTGTATGTGCTTTCTTTAATGATTGTCTATTGTTGTCATCATTCTTTGTTAAAATCAGGACTCTCTTGTAAATGAGTCCTCGAGGCCCAATGACACTAACCTGTATAAATAAAGGTTGAATGAATGTTAAAATTGAGGCTTTTTGGGTCCCAAAAGCAGTAGAATGGTTACCCAAAAGCCTAATTCTGTTTCATGTTTTTTAGATTTCATAGGTATTATCAAGCATTCAACAAACTGAGTTTAAAACTGAGTACCAGTATGTACTTCTTAATGTTCTTGTTATCAGCTCCGTCTTTACCTTATTGGTTTTCTGCTATCAAGCCTCTGTGCAACATCTTGGCATGTTCCTTTGTGTATATTTTTGCTTTATCTTTCTAAGTTTCTTCTAAGTTTCCTTGTGCTTTCAGGATTATTTTTGGACATAGTCTGTCCCAAACCTCTTTCGTTTGCTTTCTTGACAGCCTCTCAGGGTAGAGCCTCAGATATTTCACTGCACAAAAAAATTGAAGAACTGGCTTCACTCTGATGTTGTGTATTTTGGTACACTTTTTGAAGTGTCACACATTCAAAGGCCTTTAGTTATAAATAAATCTTCTCTTTAAAAGCTCTGTCTTGAACAATCTTAGACAAGTCAACAATCAATCTAAAAAAATAATCTTTTTATAGATACCCTAGGTATTTCTTAACCCTTCTCAAGTGTCTTTGGTTTATAGCAGTCCATACAGGGTGTGTGTATACAGTATTCTCACATGAATAAGACCTAGTTTTGCCTCCCAGGTGATAAGGTATCAACCTAACAAGAACTAATAAAGAACCAAATTGAAGAACCAAAACCCTTGCCCCTCTCGTCTGTGACGTGGTTAGAATTCATGTGATTCAAGGGATGCAACATGATCTGGTCAAACATCTCCTTGGCAGACAGGCAGCTCTGAGCCAAGAGGTGAAGACATGCACCTGCCGTCCCCCAGTGACCGTGCTCAGCAACAAACCTTAATGTCATTAAACACCACAGACTCACACGGGTATTTAATGCAAGAATTAGTTCAGCTAGTCCTAATAACACAACTAAAACTGTGGAAAAAGTTTATGTGCTTCTGAAATCATATTTAAAGTGTGATTGCCTTAAAATTTTATGTCAATATCTTATAGAGAAATAAGTTGTCTTTTTTTATGTTTACTGGCTGAAAAGCTAAGGTGAAGTGGATTTATTAAAGATTTCATGCAGGACAACCCTATAGACATGTCTGATAAAATAAATAGTTTTACAGTTTATTTTTTATTATGGTTAAAATAAACTATTTGTATTCATCTACATATTTTTGGTTAAAAATGGGTTTCCTCTGGTTACTCCGGTTTTCTCTCCTCCGGGCACTCCGGTTTTCTCTCCTCCGGGCACTCCGGTTTTCTCTCCTCCGGGCACTCCGGTTTTCTCTCCTCCAGGCACTCCCGTTTTCTCGCCTCTGGATACTCTGGTTTTCTCGCCTCTGGATACTCTGGTTTTCTCGCCTCTGGATACTCTGGTTTTCTCTTCTCTGGCTGCTCCAGTTTTCTTGTCACCATGAACTATATTTTCTCCCAACAGTCCAAAAACAAGCATGTTATAGTATAATGGATCAACAAATCACTACTAATTTTTTGTTGTTTTCCATTGTTTATTATAACACCACCTGTCTTTAGTGCTGTGTTAGGAGGCTGTATTTAAAAAGATATGAACTGACCTTGTTTAGTTTTTCCTCTGAAGTGTGTTAAGATGACTTAAACTGGTGCATAATAAATGAACTGTAGCGATCTTCCAGGATTAGCTGATCCATCTTTATATTAAAGCAGTGATCTAAACAAACTTTGTACTGCATGGCTCCACAATTAGTCTAATTTCTCAAAGGATCTCACCTGCTGCGTTTCTGTCTGGTTGCAACTTTGGCGTTTCAAAGGACTTTCTATGAGCCATAGATAAGTTTAGGAAGTTTGTAAAGATGATCTTCTATTTAAATAATGATTGTCTATCCACAGCGTGGAGAGAGTCCCCCCCACTTCAAACTCTTGGGGATGTACATCTCAGAGGAACTTTCCTGGTCAGTCAACACCACAGAATTGGTTAAGAAGGCCCAATAGTGAATCCACTTCCTGAGAGAACTTAGATGAAACCAGTTGGAGATTTAGCTGCTGGTAACCTTCTATTGCTCCAACATAAAGTGTGCTGGCGAACGCCATGGTACGCTGGCTCATCAGGACTGCTGAGAGAATAACTGACTGTCCTCTCCCCTCCCTCAACAATATTGCCAGCTCCTGCTGTTTCCACAGCAAAAGAGGATTCTCCAAGATCACCTCCATCCTGGTCACTACCTACTCAGCCTGGTGCCCTCCAGAAGAAGGTACAGAAGCATAAGGGCCACACAAAAATACTCAAAAACAGTTTTTCTCATGTGCCATCTGAACTCTACAGTAAATACCTGCGAAACTCCCTAAGCACAATTTTCCTGTAGTGCAATATGTTTGGTCACTCAAGGGATGTGCAATTTATTCAGTCTGCTTCCACTACCTCAGATGTATTCTTCTGACCAGTATGTCTGTTTTCTGAACTGATGTTTCTTGTGTATAAAGGCCATTAACGTCTGCAATGAATCATTGTGTATCCTGTACGTTTTTTTTTTTTTTTTTTTTTAATAGTCACTTGAGGTAACTTAAATTTCATTGCTCAGGCTGCGCAATGAAAATAAAGATTATTCTATTCTATTCTATCTTTCTTGCAGGAAACTAAAACCTGCATCTGCTGCAATGGTTGGTGGCTAGTTTTATGTCTAGACAAAATTACAACAACAAAATAAGTAAATTTTCACTTGGAAAGGGTTTACTTCAGAAGGCAAAAGCACAAAACCCAATTAAACAAATATTACCATCTGATATTAATTACATAATAAAGCATATCTGTGTGTTAAATGATGTGTCACTATTGTAGACATGCTGACTTGGCTGCCTCCTGTGATGACTAACAGCTACATATTAAAATAATCTGATTGGTAACCTAACCAACAAGCTGGAACTTGCTGTTTGCATTGTAAACTAAATATTTACTTGTCCTGCACGAACCAATCTTCCCACACACAAGTGACGGATAAAGTGCCTTTGTGTCAACACTAACTCGTCAAGCTTTAATATTACGTAAAAATCAGTTAGTGAGACAACACAAACGCTTGGACACAAATGGTTTTAAAGCCCAGCAGCAAACAGGTTGTGTTCCTGACTAAAAATGGACGAGATAAAAATCAGAATCCAGATATTTTATAGGTGGTTCTTTATCCCCGTTTCTGATTATAGCTTGTTAAAAAGACAAAATATTTCTTTATCAAGACACCTAAACAGTTGAAGCGATTACCTTTAGTTATGGTCTCCTTCAGGATGTCCTGAGTCTAGAAATGCACTGATTGCTTGACAGTTGCCTGACGCCGGTTGGTATGTGACTGTGCTGGCAAAATTGAATTCTTTGTTGGGAAATTACTGAATCGCAATGATTATATTTTTCTGAATTGAATTGTTTTTATTTTGAAATCTCCATCTCATAAACATTCAATTAAAACATAGTTTGTGTAAATTTGGAAATTTATCGCCTGGCAACAAATTTAGTTTGATCCCCAACTATGCCAAACATTATATGAAGGGATTTCCTAGTGCTACTGTAACCAACAAAGGAAATTTAAATATTAATAATTAATACAATTTTAGCATTATTTCTGCTAGAAAACTTCAATTTAAAGGTAGATTAGGAAGCTCATGTGCCCTGCTGCTGTGGAAGGTGTGGGCAAAGTCCCAATGAAGCACTCCATTAGGCTTGACAGAGCATGATGGGTCCTTGACAGTTTAGAACATGTACAAAACATCCATAGCAAGGTTTTGCTGATTTATTGTTGTGGTAACATACTGTATCATAAATAATAATAAATAAATAAAGCGCTATGTGTTGTCATCCTTGCATGTTCCCATGCAAAGACGAACTTGGCTCTCTACATTTAACCCATCACACCTGGGGTACACGCAGGTGGAGCAGTGTACAGCTATGTAAGTGCCCGGGGAGCAATTCGGGATTGGGTGTCCTGCTCAGAGACACCAAAAGATGTGCAATGACCGGGTATCAAACCCAAGACCTTCAGGTCCCGAGTTGGGTGACCTGCCCCTACACCAATGGGGTTCTGAGTCGAGTGGCATGGCAGCCAAATGACAAGAAATAAATAGTCTGGTTTAAAAGTGAAATCCTAAAGTATTGTGTGTGTGCCCATGTCAGATGAATGTTTCTTAAAAAGCTCACCTCCACGCTCTCGTTGACCTCTATCCCCCCGTCGTTGTCATCGTCCAGCTGTTTGTGGATGTGCCGCAGCGCCTCCAGACTGAAGCGGTCGGCCTCGCCCATGCATGGTGGCATCACTATAAGACATGGATCTACAGGGGGACAAAAGTTCAGGTTGTGAGTCCAGGTTTGCGTCAGACAGAAACAACGTTCGTAGCGATTTAGAGAAAAGCAAGTCTCCAAATGTTTGATACAGATTTGAATCAATCAAAACAAAAAAAGACTTTTAAGGAACTGCAGTTGTGACTCATCCGTAATATCTGTCGGCATGCAGGAATGTCATAAAATGAAACTGCATTCCCGAGTCATAGAAAACAAGCTACAATTATCTAATTACTATTGTAAACTGGTATCACACATTTGTCATGGGTTTTCTAAGATTAATCTACATCAACATGGTTTCATCCAAGCTCCAATCTCCAGGTTCCCTAAAAAAAATACTCCTGATTTTTAGTCTTTTAAGGGATGTATATTAAGTGTTCAGGGCTTTAATGTCAATTTTACCCAATAAAAATTTAGTCATCCACAAGATGAACCAAAATTTTGTTGTCTAAAAAAACGCAAACCCAAAGAAGGGTCCTCCTGCCATTAGGTGTTTAAATTCTCTTTCACAAATTACCTCATAACTGTCTTTGAAAAGATAATAATTTCATCAAAACTGTTTTTATTAATTTGTATAAATACAGGAGAAGCAAATAAATCCAAACATTTTCCAATAAATATTTATCGCCAGTCGCCATGAAAGGCAGATGATAATATGATCACGTGTTTGTTTACCTGTTGGCAAAATGACTCATGAACTACTTGATGGGTTTTATTTTAGGATGCACGATATTTTCGGAATGGTATTAGCACTTGGATGACTTTTACCACAGACATTTGGACGTCAAATGTTAGCCCAGTTAGCATCATTAGTCTTATGGCACAAAGGATAGACAAAAACTTTGAACTTAAAAAGGCTGTCCTTCATACTCAAGAGTGAAGAGGATCCCACACTGCTGCTAGAAATCTAGAACAAGCTTCTACAAGTGAGACAGCATCGCAGGTGCTAATCCTAATAAATAACATTTATAATGAATATATGTCACCAGCTCTTACACAAATTTTTGTAGAAAAAAATAAATAAATAAGGGAGCTATGTTCCGACAAAGGAAAGTATATTGGTATCAGTTATCAGCCAAATCAGTTTTAACATATCGGCATATTGGATATCGACCAAAAATCCAATATAATGTGCATCCCTAGCTTTATTAAACATAAGCAGAGTTATTAGATGAACACCTACAGCTGATAAATAATTAGAGTCACCCTATTTAAAGGACACCACCAGAGCTAAACAACCAGACTGAACACAAAAATGGCTACAACTTTGTCAGTTTTACAGAACTTGAGCTAAGAGTTTGAGTGGTCATAGCTGAGACTACACAGATCAGAGAAGATGTGTTTAAAACGTTGGCAGAAAGAAGCATAAATATTTGAAATAATTGAAAACAAGCGCAAATGGCAAAAAGTATGGTTATTTTTTGTTTGTTTTTTTGACGTAGTCAAAAAAATCAGAAAAAAAATGGCTGAAATTTGCTGAAAAATACCTAAAAAAAAAGTTGCTATAAAAGCAGAATTATCCTGAATTTGGCAGAAAGAAGCTGAAAAGAGCTGAACCAAAGCAAAAACTGAAATGAGCAGTAAAAGGTGTTAAACAGCAGAGTTTGAAAGATGTGAATAGAACTCCATTCATTTTCAATGAGGAACACGTGGTTGAAAAGCTAAATATTTAAAAAAGTAAAAAAATGAACAAATACCAAAAGTCACAGCAGGAATGAAAATGAGCTGAATGTTTTGATATATGAATTGTTGAATTAAACAAAAATTGTGGAACGAGTTACATGAAAAAACGTACGGGAGATAAATAGATCTCAATAGTGAGAATGCTTTAATAGAAATATTCACACTATTGACGATGGTTTAATTTTATGGAAAATACAGTTTGATTTATCATCAGCTGAAATGTATCAACCCATCCATTTTCAGATACTGTGTACTTTATGAGATGGCTGCTTGTCCTGAGCCTGGATTTGCAGGTATATTTCTGTTATGAGGAAGTTTTTCCTTTCCACTGTTGCCTTTATGCTAGCTCAGAATGGGAGACTGTGACAAACTGAAGACCCAATTAAATCTGCTGGCTTCCTTAGATAATTGTACTAATAGGAATGTATAACGTACAGTATGTGAATATTTCAGTTCAGTGCCCTGACATAACTTCTGTTGTGACTTGGAGCTATATTAATAAACTGAACTGAATTGAAACAGGACAGACGTTAAAAGACAAACTGGTGCTTCTGTCACACATGATGATGACATTCCTGTCGTGTCTCCTGACACGTCCACCTTCCCTTTCCACGAGTCCATCACTTCCAGCCTTACAAGCGATGGACAGTTTGAACTGGACGACAGCCAAACTGTCTGTGCGCACGCATGCATGCACACGTACACATTATGAGCCAGATTGGAACACGCACATGAATGACGTCTGCCACGGTCCTAAAGATGTCCGTTCACAAGGACACAACCGTTTTTCTTACTCAGGACATAAAACAAGTCGTACCAAGGTCTCTCTGTCGAAACCAGACAAATAAGTATGTGCAACTCATTCAGACTAACACAACACACACACCTTAACACACAACACTGTTATTTCTGCAGCTCTATCAGAAGGCCCAATAGAGAGAACACCAGGAAGCTTGGAAGTCCACGCTCCTCGGTTTGGAATTGAGAACTGAAATGTCTTCGACAACAGAATAGAAGTCCAGTTTTTTTTTTTTTTTTTTTTTTATCTAAACTATTGCTTTGTCAATGTCCTGAGAAGACATTAAGGTATTAAAACATTTTAAAGTTGGTAAAAACAAAATAAAAGCATGCACGAGTTTGTTCACCGAATGTTTTCTTTACAGAAACGTCGCTCGGCCTTCTCCAGAAGATGCAAACGGTGCTATTCGATAGGACTTGTGTCTGGGCTAAGTTTGGACCAGAGGACAAACTGAGGAGGGACAAATGAGTCCATTGAAGGAACCAGGACTGGCAAAGAGCCACGGCTGGTCTTAGCTAGAGTTTAGATAACTCTGATCACTTGTTCAGGTGGAAATAGATCCATCAGGTGGAATGACGCGAACCACAAATGCTTTAAAGACTCCACTTCCTGGAGGCACACGGAAAGACATCTGCCAGCAACTCGTGTGTCCTGATATGATGACACCGAGGTCTAACAATCATTGAAAACAGGACAAAAGCCACTGCAAAATACTTTGAACTGATTTCCTTTTGACTTGAAGCCATTAAACAAAATGTGTTAGCCATATTGTTCAGATAAGTATTATTTAAGTGCTCTGTCAAAAAGCTGCCTGACTCGAGAACTTACATAATATATTTGCCTAGTTCGTCTGGAAAGTTTACATAGTCTGTTTGCATAGCAGCGTGCATATCTTTTAGGCTGTTTGGTTATTTAAAGAGACACTAAAGTCCTCTGGTTTAACCGGAATGCTGAGGTGTGCAACCACTGCCGCACGTCGTTCTGCGAGCCCCCGGGAACGTCAGATCTGACAGCAGCATGGGTTCTAAGCTCTCTTTGTTGCTGTAGTGGCCTAATTCTGTTCCGCGAAGAACCGCTCAAGTCTGAGATGGAGCGAAAACAACCTGCCGTCATCCACGGACGCCATTCAGGCCGAGCCACCCGCCGTGAGATTCACAGACATGACAGAACAGGCCTTTCCCTTCACCAGGTGTCCCAGTTTTTAATGACGTCTGAGCATACTGTTTAGCATTACAAAGAGGAATCGTGGAACAGGAAGTGAACTTCCGTGACCCTTGAGCATTCCAGTTGGGGGGGGGGGGGTATTGCTGGAATTCAAATGCTCTGGAGGAGCAAGAGCCCAAAACATGATAAATTTGGAAAGTACTGGGTTATATTTAGTCTGACAGGCGACTAAAAGCGCAACAATGGCAGAGGTCTCCCTTGCTGTTCAATACACGCACACACACCGTGCATGTGCGAGCGGGGAAGCTGTAAAAACATTTCGTTCGTGCTGTAACTCAGACACATGCAAGCTGTCGCAGGGGGCAGCAGGTCGGCTTCAAAAGAATCAGAGAACTAAAGCATTCAGCTGTCAGATGCTTCTGTGGAATGGATTCTTGCAGGCGAAAACAAACTTTTACTTAAACTGCACGTGTCTTTAAACGCACCATCCTTTGTGTTCACTGTAACGTAGACGACCAAGGAGAAAACAGAGCAGTTGTGTTCACGGTACTTTGATTTCTTGAGGCTTTCCACTAAACGGATCATATATGTCCACAACCACAGACATTCAATATACAGGTTGTCCTCGACCTACGGCGCCATCGACCTACGGCGCTCCGTACTTACGGTTCCGCCCCCAGTGACGTCATCGCGCCGTTCGTTGCTTTTTTTATGCAGCATTTTATATTTTTTTCGTTTTTTTGAGG
>JARVLU010000001.1:20529976-20543030 GCA_031762415.1 Simpsonichthys santanae
CTGTATACTAAAATAAACTACTACTTAATACTTGTACTATTATTCCTACTTGGCAGTTTTTCACATCGTGGGGCTTCAGGGTATGGACCCCCCATGATAAATGAGGTACTACTGTATTTATGAGTATTTCTGACTCTTATGAGATTATATAAAAGTACAGCTGACTGTGCTGCCACTATTGGCAGATGCACCTTCTACATAAATTTACTCCTTCAATTTTCCTGACACAAAGTTGGAACCAAACTCCGCTCCGTCTGATGGCTGCCCACACACCGTTGAGAAGGTTTCGACAAAACGACGAAACTACTAATCAACATGTCACTTTGTTTTTTTCACACTTTCACACATTTTTTTCTGCCGTTTCTTTAAGTAAACTGCCACAAAACTTCCTCCTTGTGTTTGAAGCTCGCACGCTTCTGCTCCTCTGAACGTCTCCCTTCAGCTGCATCCATCCTGGAGTTCAAGCTGCTGATTTCAGAGGTCCGCGTTTGATTCAGTCAAGGCGACAGCGAAAATACACAAGAACCGACAGTGACGGACGGCTCGTCGTCAGCTCGCCGCCCTCACCAAGGACAGAGAGCTTCCTCTGCTCGCCTTCTTCCATCGCACACACAAAAAAAACAATTAGCGCCTCAGCCACATCCGAGCCAAATGAAAGAAAATCAAATCTGTAGCCACCCAACTGCTGCTGGTAACGGTGTTGGACCTTGGACTGAAACGTGCCTTGTCAGGAGCGAACCTGGTACTAAAGCCGCCGAATAGTTGGGGAACCTGCAAGCTCGCTGCAGAATTTACATTTCTACATCAATGCATGCGATTAAACGGCTGTCGGAGAACGACTTGTGTCACATCCTGTTATAAATCCATCTGTTTTATATAACGACCAGTGTTGTACATGAAAACTTATGTTTATGCGATCAGCACTGTTTCCTAAAATATCTCAAATGCTATCAAGTAAATTATTCACCTGTTTTAGATTGACTATCCAGACAAAACTGAACAGGAGACAACAATAATAACAAAAGAAAACTGTGACCCTGTGATGGAGGGAAGTGTGTAAAGACAATGGATGGGTTAAAAACGGGTTCATAGCTGCATGTAATTATTGATAAAGTGAACTACAGCAGATTAAATCCTAGACGTGGGGGCAGCTGGAAAGTTGGAAACAAAACTGGGGGAGGTGGGCAGATGAGCAACAAAATCATGTGCGCCACCAACAATACAGTTTGGCAAACTAAGCACAAAATAGGCTGTAAATAATAATAATAATAAGATATTCATAATGCAGCTAATTTGTCTTGATTTTCCACTGTTAGGTAATTTTTGGTTAAAGTTTATGGATGTTTTAAACAACTATGGCTGAGAATCTGCCCATAGGGCTGGACAATATGGCCAAAACTTTTATCACAATATTCATTCAACTTTTATTTAGGCAGGTTAATCCCACTGAGCCTCAAGGACTCATTTACAAGCGAGACCTGGATATATTTCTGAATTTTGTTCATAACAATATAAACAATATAAAAGCCTCAGAAAAACTGTACAAATAAACAAATGTTCACCTTTTATTTGCATTTAGCCTTTAAAGAAATGTGAAATCACCGTCAAATAAACATAAAACTCTCAACTTTGTCAATATTAATACCTGTAGTTTGAACTTTAAACCACAACATAACCCAACCCATGGGTTTCTCTTTTGATGCAGCTGGGGGGTGATGTTTCAGGGACACGTTGGCTCAAACTTTTATTGTGCTACATCTTCTGACTCTCAGCAGATTCTATCGAGTGGAAACTCTTCAGATGGAACACGTTCGATGTGTTCCCAACGCTTGTTGGAATGATTCTCCATCACATTTTGCAGCACACTGACTGAAACCAGCAGTTTATCAGATCTTTGAAAGCAGAACCACTTCCATATAGCCAAATTAGTCCGTCCTCTTTTATCAATTACGCCATATGTGTTGTCTTTGCAATGCAAAAGCTTGTTCAGTCATATTCTGACGGTCATGGGCACTCATTTTGAAGTGAAAACTCACAACGTGTTGGAGCTTAGCCTAGCCTGCTACCGCTGATTCCTTCTGGACTCGAGCTGTGTGTGTGCGTCACCGTGCACTTACGTAGTTGAGTTGTGTCACAGCGTTTTCTGTTCAAGTCGAAAAGGCCGCTTCAACCCAAACAGAAATATAAATGTGTCAGTGAAACGCTGTAATCATAACGTAATGTATATCAAAATATAAAAAATGTGCTTAAAACTCATATCACCGTTATTGAATAAAAGTATATTGTGATATATATCAGTATTGAATTATTGTCCAGCCCTATCTGCCCATGAATCATATGTTTGGGTTACAGTGTTTCTCCTAGGTAACAAGGCGTTCATCTCTTCCAATATTTTTTTTGTCTATGGGGAGCAGGTTTTATTACTACCTCTGTAGCTTTTTAGCTAGCACCTCTGTTTCGCGCGCCGCTTGCTTAGCGCTTGGTTCTGTTAACTGGGCGGGGCACCCTCCTTGTATAATGGTAGGGGAAACACTGGGCAGGTAAAATCTGGATGAGGAGCTGAGTGAGGATGCTGCGTGCAGCTGTCGCTTCAAGGACGCCTCAGTCTGTGAGCTCCGCAGACCTGATAAGTGCATAAAAACAAGCTTCACACACTGCTCGTGCATGGTAGATTCTCCTGGCTGGTATTTGTGTGTACTTCCTGTGTATATATGTGTAACTTGTGCTGAAAATCTCTTCTTGCAATAAAATACCAGTTAAAAATCTGCTGCTGTCGAGTGTGGTTCCTTTTGAGTACTGTTTTTTTTTTTTTTTTTGGCATAATTTGCATGCCCTATGACTTACAGGCCGAAGTGATTATTTATGGCTCCCCCGCCCCCCATATTTATAAACCGATTTTTGGCTGAGATATGACTGTTTTCGTTAATTCTGACAGAATTTTTTTTTTTTAACAGTACCATTTTTGGCAACAAGATGGCAGCAGAGTAGAAGTAGCATTAAGGCAAGCCATTGTATCATGTAATAGGTAAACGTGGCTATAATGACAAATTCAACAAAGTTCAAGACAAAAACAACTGGACTTTATTTATTATACTTTACACTTTTTATTGCTTTTGTCTTGAACTGTTTTGAATTTACCATGTCCTGGAAGACTGAGAATCTTCACCAGCTATTAATGACACAGTCGGCCTGCCATATTATCCCCACCTTCCTTCTGTTCGCTGCTTTGACTTGCGCCGCCCTGGCAAAATGCAGCTAATTTGACCATTAAAGTGCATTTACTAAGTAAAAGTTCAACTGAGACACATCTTTGCTATAATTTCGAGCAAACAAACAATTGTTTTAGGTGTTTTTCTTGTTAAATTTCAAAGAAACGAGCAGCGTTCGTCCTTCCTTTTTTTACTCCCTCCACGCGCTCCCGGCGCACTGAAGCAGCAAATACTTTTGAAATGCAACTGAAAGTGCATTTATTACCTGTAAGCAAAAGTTAGACTGAAAATGCGTTAAGTAAGATAAAGCGAGAAGATTTTTCTCCATCTGCAACTTTGAGGACGTTTTTTTAACCAAACTGTTACAGCTCAGTGTGACACCGCCTGTAGGAACCCCTCATATTCAAATAGTCCTTCTTAAAGAAAATTGTTCTTTTTGAGGATCCAAACACAACATTCCAATACATCAGTAATGTGAACCTGAGGTGAAACGTGAGGCTGATTGCAGCGAAGAAGTTTTTGAGTGCACCGGTCCTTACCTGAGTTGATGTCGGGACGAGGTGTGAGGTTAAACTCATCGGCTACTGTTAAAGGAAGGAGAAGAAAAGAGGAGGGATACAAACATTTGGGGTTAAGTGAGTGCTGGTGGCATTCCACATGCAACATCCAGGTAGTGCTGCAAACATCACAACGAGCTTCTGCTCAATTAGGATCAGACGCCATGCGAGACAAAGAGAAGAGAGTTGTTTTTTTTATTTTAAGATATAGTTTGAGAACAGCAATCAGACCTGTTGAGATATCAACACAGCAGCAATCTGGTGGAGAAGATTAGATATGATTACAGAGAGGGTGCAGGCAGAGGGCTTGTTGCAGCCAAAGCAATCAGCGATTGTTTGAAGGCATTTCAAGGTGAATCAACACAGTGAAGTTCTTGACTTTGGCGATAGATGAAGTCTGTGTTTATACCGAGAGAGGGAAGAAAAGAGGGGGTGGAATACGTTTAACTTTAAAAAACAATCTGAAAGGAGGGGAACGTGCAGGAAGTGTGTTCAAGGTGACATCAGATCTCAGAGTTTAACCTTTCAGACTGGGTGTACTGACTTTATCGAACCGATTTTATTTATTTAATGCAAATAACCTAAATTACTTTGATACGGAAAGAAAAAAAAACTATATATTTTATTAATAGTTTTTAACAAATTTTACAAAATGTCATTTTCCACGTGATATACATTTGCTCATTATTTATGAAAATGACAAGATTAAGAAATCTGTTTTCATGTTTCATCGTTTTGAAGCTGCAAACCAGTTATTTTGATACTTTGCGTCAAATGATGTTTAAAGTCATTTTTATTAAGCTCTAGATTTAGATATGAATGTAACGGTGAATGTTTATCTTGTATCAGTCATAAACTTCTTCATGTTGTAAAGTTCATTTTTCAAATCGATCCACTGATAATGCATTTACGCTGCAGGATGGAACGTGTTTGTTTAAGTGACATTAAAAAAAAATGTAGTTCCAGATGCAGATGGACTTTTACAGCTGGAAGAGCTTTAAAGTGAAGCTGAAACACTGGAGGACAAATGGAAGTTCTGTACCTAGATCCATGCTCTTGGACTTGCGCGTCTTAATGATCTCCAGCTGCGTGGCGTCTCCGAACTGCTTGGTGCGTTTCTCAGACATGCTCTGGCGTCCAAATCCTTCCCTCTGAAACGCTCCGTCGGGATGGTTTTCATCTGGACCCAGGGAGCTGCAGCGAAGATGGAACAGGTTGAGTTCATGACATGGACTTCAGGTAATCTTAGTAAAGTGAACTTGTGGCCAAAATAAATGGAAATCCATGAATGAACTTTTTAATTATTAGCTTTTTGTTATAATTGTAACGTCTGAGTCATTTCAGTATCTAAATATAAGAAAGCTGTGCACCAGATCAACTCTAAACAGCAGTAGAGCAATCTACAGCAATGACTCAACAAGCAGAGACCTTCCATAATGTTTATGAAGTTTTGTTAAATTGTCTTGAGAAGATCATTCAAGCAAACACTTTATTTAACTTTGACCCTGAATCTGAGGTCATAAAAGAATTATTACACAATGTGCGGCCTAGTGGGGGCAAAACTTAATAATTTTGTTAAATCATCTTGAGCGAATCAAAAGTTTTGGTCTAGACAAACAAAGACCTTGTCTTAACATTGACTTTGAACGGTGACCTTGAACCTGAGGTTATGAAATGTGAACGCGACACTCCGTCTAGTCTTGCTGCACATGTGCATAGGCCTGTCGCGATAACAAATTTTGCTGGCGATTAACTGTCTCAGAAATTGTTGCGATAAACAATAATATTGTTGGAAATTTGACAATAATTAGTAATTATTGTCACATTTAAGAAGAAAAGTTGTTTAATTTTTATGTATATTACCTTTTCTGACCACTGGATGGCAGTATAAAACTGTTGGAACTGAAGGATGGATAGTGAGGGAGCGAGCAGTGTCTCTTTAAGAAAATGAGAGGGAGGCCCCTTGACGTGACATGGGCTGTCTCTGCTTCCTGTTTTTCGTTTCTCAAAATGGCGGACACACGGTGTGGTTTGAGCTCTTTAGCAAAGCATTTTTCACACAAAGCTTTTAATTATGAGATTGTTTGAATTGATTGTTTTAAAAAGGGGCAGACATAATAAGATTATTTACTTCTTTCTGCTCCCTTTCATTTTATATATTTTTTTTCGTACTATATATGATGTTGTTTTTTATTTGTATTTTTTTCATTATAGAATGAATAAATTCAATAATAAATAAAATTAAATTAAAAAATAAACAATCAGTAAACAAGTTCTCAGCTTCTTTTTGCAGAGAAAAACAACTTTTTACACGAAGGCACGAGTTTCAACTGTGAATTTTGGAGCTCGACAAGATGGAGGTTTTTTTCTCTAGGTCAACCTGTTAGCTTAGCTTCTCAGCTTAGCTGCGTTTAGCGATCCAAAAACGCAATTTAGGATGGTTAAAACAGATTTTAAAGAGAAAGGGAGAAGTCAGTGAAGAGCACCGGAGCTGAGCTGTGTCCTCAGTAGAAAGAGAGTGACATGAAGAAACGATAAAGTCGGTAAATGAAAACGAGGCTGATAATTTTCATTCATCATGCGATTAATTGATTTATTGTTTATCGCGACAGGCCTACGAGGGACTACTGTAAAGGAAGCTTTATTGGTGGCAACAATTTACAGAGTTGTGCACGTCACTACAGTTTGATGTTTGTCAGATGACAGTCCAGTTATAACTTCACACTTCCTGTTGGGTTCCTTAAACTGCTCCAGAGCAGTTTTGGCACGTTACACTGCTGTCAGAGCGTGCGTCTTAACGTTGCATCCACGTGTCATCAATGGCAGTGCCCAAGATTATTAAGTAATAGTTTTATTGCCTGTGGACGGGATAATGTGGTTAATGTCCTTTTTATTAGTTCTGCTGCTGGTGGAGACTGCGAGCGGCCACGACTGGAGCCAGGGATTTAGACGTACTGAAGGAGACGGAGCCGAGCTTCGGCTGGCTGCTTAGTTCACAAAATAACCGAATAATGAGAAGATTTGTTCATCGCGGTCAGATTTCTGTTCATTTTTTTTTTATAAGTAGTTTTTTTATTTCGCCTGCTGGAAGAAAGAAACTAGCACTCTATATTGTCAGATTATACATTAATGATTTATAAAAACTAAACAAAATGATGTTAGGTTGTCCCCAGTTTGCTTAAAAAGAGTGTTTATTGGGCGGTTTATCTTATAAATAATATATTTCTGTATGTTAGGGGCTAAGGTTTTAGCATCGATGTTAACTTTGGGTTTTGCAAACGTTGTGAGCTCAGCTTTTATTGTGACATTTCAATTTATTTTTTAGATTACTGTACTGTGAAGAGTGAACAGTTGCATATTAATTCAGAGCTTTATTAGCTTAAAATTTCCCACTTTTTAACACATACTGACAATAAATTAAATAATAAATGACATTTTCAGCTAGATTCGTTTTAGTTTGTTGGTATGAAAGCAGGTGAAGCTGTGAGTTCACCTGAAATCACTGTCGATCTAAACAGAAGACCGACGGGAGACAGAGAGAAAGAGACACACAAAAAAGACAAAGAGACACCAAGAGAGAAAAAAGACATGAAGACAGACCAAATCAACAAACAGGCACAAAAAAAAAAACGATAAGTCCGTCTCAGTCCTGTGCTCCACCTGAGCAGTGTGTCGTGTATTTATCTGTGGAAACAGCTTTTCTTGTGTTTTACGACTTTCTTCTCTCGTCATTGTGTTTATAATGATTGTGACGCCTCACAGCAGAGGACTTACAGTCACAGCGTATACACTTCAAATACAGAAGTCCCTCGCTACTTCGCGGTTCGACTTCCGCAGACTCGCTTCTTCGTGGTTTTTCAGCAATTGTCAACTTTTAATATTACTCACGTGATTTGGTCGGTGCGGGATAAAAAAGTTAAACAAAATACTTCACGCAGGCACCACCATTTTGTAGTTGTCTTTCAATATGCCTACACAAAAGAACTACACTACCCAGAAGCCAACAGTGTTTCCAGCCGCTGCTTTCTGCCGAAATGGAGGGAAAGTTTTGCGAAGTCGGAACTAACGATCGATCTATGAAGCTCAAAGAACTGGCAGGAAAGTTGCAAATAATCCTGAAGCTCAATTGTCCACGCGCACATCGACCTGGACGGGGCGGTGGGCTTCATCACTGCAGGGTAGGTTTGAAGAACCAGACCTGAGCTGCTGGTCTGCAGAGCTGGTGAGTCAGATGTTGCAGTACTGTACAGTACTGTACATATATGTGTGTTGTTAAATTACGTAGGTTTAAGAGTTTAGAACATTGCAAGAGTGTGGGAAGGATTTATAAACTCCCTACCCTGAAGCCCTGCGATAAGTGAAAAACCACAAAGTAAGAATAGTAATACAAGTAAGTAGTAACAGTAGTTTATTTTAGTATTTATATATAAAGGCATTTTAAACCCTTCCCATACTCTTGCAATTTTATAAACAATGTTTCTGAGCACTCTAAAACAGCACAGAATGTCATGATTTCAGCTCCCTGCCTCCTCTGCTCTGTGCCACCTGCAAGCGCTTCTAGCCACGCCCACTTCTCCGTTCTGCATGCTGAACAGCTGATCGGCTGCAGCAGGAAGTTTATCCTGCAGCTCTGGGCTGCACAAATGCAGCAGGTGCTAAATAATTTAAAATAATTAATTTCAAATAAAAAAAAATAATCCATGGCGATTGTGCAGCTCATCCATCAATCAGCCAGTTGTGTGTCATGTCCAATCTTATTTTGAAAAACCACAATAGAGCGAGTCTGCGATAAACGAACCACAAAGTAGCGATGAACTAATGTAAATACTAAAATAAATACAGTGTTCCTTCTTCATGGTTTTTCACCTATCGCAGTGGTGTATGGAATGTAACCCCAGCGATAATTGAGGGACTGCTGTATTACATTTCTGTGTAAACGTTTGTGCTTTACAAACTGCACATGTAGGCTTTGTGGACAAAGCAGAGACTATCGAACTAAACTAGTCAACATGGCACCTTCCCTCAGGGTTGTGTAAAGTGTGGTTTATTTATTCTGCAGGACTTGAGTGCCGTAAAACTGCAACAAAACAGGTATTTTGTTGGATTTATTTGTTCAACTCGTGTCATTTCTTTTCTGAAGACCCTCAAGTTTGTTAATTCGAGGTAACTGGTGTGTTTGCAGACAGCAAGTGTTTGGTCTACAGATGATTCAGCCTCAAAGACGAGACGTCTTCACTCAAACACACCTAAATAAACACACTTCAAGTGGCCAACGCATGGCTTCTCGTCTGCTGGGAAGCTGCGCTTCAGGTTTTCTCGGGAACTTTCTATACTTTATCCTCATATAAGCTTTAAACTAACATCCTGACATGAGTGGTTCTTTCACAGCCTAGTGAGTCTGCCATTAGTCAATATCGATGGGGGTTTCTGGAGATTTGTTCTCGATGCACCTATGTTGATTCGTTAGCTACTAAGGAGTATGACAGGCAAACAAACGCTAAGTAAACGCGTTGCCAAGTGTCTAAATATGTTTATCAGTATCAAAGACAAATAAAGCAGAGAAGCTAATATTACCGAGTCATTCTCGACTGGACTGACTGATTATCAGTAGATAAAGATTGAAAGTCAGATTGAAAGTGTCATGAAGAGTAAACATTTACAACAATCAAACCCTGGAAGACGCTTGAACTGTTCACTATGGAAACATAGTTTAATTCATGCGCGGTAAACAGTTAACAGAAGCAGACAGCGAACTCTAAAAAACATTTAAACTGTTGTGACACCCAGTGTAGAGAGCAATTTATTTTAAATACCTACGACAGATAAAAGTAAGAAACATGTCGATATCACTGAAATGAAAGAGTGGGATTTAAACTAGAGCTGGCAAAATAAACAGTGGACCCAAATTACTTCTGACAAACAACTGAGTCAATGCGCTTCCATTTATTTAGACAAACATTGTAGAAGGAGAACTAATGAAATGACCAAAACAAGCCTACCTGATAGAGGAAGTCTTCAAACACAAAGTAGTAGTCGTCGTTGCTGGCAGTGAGCTTCACATCCTTCAGGGAAAAAAAGAGCTAAACAGCTTAATTTTTTTTTTACCATTTTTAAACACATACAACTCGATCAGTGTTTCCCCACCATTATACAAGAAGGGCGCCCTGCCCCGTCAACAGAACTGAGTGTCCTGCCTACCAAACTCTGCCCCAACAACTGTTGGTATTGATGTAGCGCGGGGCGCAATACAAGCATGCTAGCAAAAATGCTACTAACATGCCACACCCCCTCCCCACCGACAATTACCGTCAGCAATATAGCACTCAGCTAGCAAGCGGGCATCACAGACATGACCCCCCCACCCCCCACACACACACCGTTGTCAATAAAATCAGGAAAAGCTAGCAGGAGGGCAAAGCTAGTAGGCGGGCAAAGCTAGCAGGCAGGAAAAACTAGCAGGTGGAGAAAGTTAGCAGGTGGGCAAAGCTAGTAGGCGGGAAAAGCTAGCAGGCGGGCAAAGCTAGCAGGCGGGAAAAGCTAGCAGGCAGGCAACATAGACTTGACTCTGTCCCGTCCTCATCTCTACCCCATCCCCCTGGCCACCCCGTCGACAAAAAATAAACTATGACGACCAAAATTAACCCATAAATTGTGAAAAAGCTGTTGCTTTATGCAACGTCTTCCAGACGATTACAAAAACGATGCAGGTGCGCTCACCTTGTAGATGAGGCTATCAACCAGCAGGTCGTGATGTATGACTCCAGCCTTCAGTTGTTCGTAATGCATCACGTCCTGAAAACGCACAAAGTGAACATGTTGTATGTTGGAAACTACGTCAACATCCTGAATCCAACAAGAGAGGCGTCATAAAAATATCA
This sequence comes from Simpsonichthys santanae, assembly GCA_031762415.1. NCBI lineage: Eukaryota > Metazoa > Chordata > Actinopteri > Cyprinodontiformes > Rivulidae > Simpsonichthys > Simpsonichthys santanae. The sequence continues at coordinate 20,540,621 of JARVLU010000001.1, forward strand.
AACTGTTACAGTAAATCCAACTAGGACATCTTCTGAAGACGTTTTGAGCATTTGCCAACATTTTTCTCTTACCCAACAGTAATTAAGGAGTCTAAGCTATGACAAAGCTGATACTACATTATTCTGCATGGTCTTTGTCAGTTTGGCCTGCTACTAAATCCAGATGCCAAAAATGAAGCTGAAAATGATGTAACGCTTCAACTTGGATTATGTTTAATGTCAAATTTATTCATGGGATTTACTCTCTAACATGACAACACTTGAAAAGTCATGCAAAAACAGCATATTTTATATTGGTGTTATTTTGATGGAATGGCCGATATTTAACTTTATCGCTAATATCAGCTGGTACCAATACCATGCCAATAATATTGTGCATCCCTAGCGTGAATACTTGCTTTTCTAACTTTTTCCCCAACTGTCTCACCAGTATAGTAAGTATGGCGAGTGAGGTTTTCAGTCAAGTATTTTGTTGAACCAGTCACTCCCTCTTTTCAGAAAACCAGCTGGATCAACGTTACACCTTCTCAACGATGATAGCAGGATTAAACCAAACTTAATGGAGAGGTGTTGTGTTTCCGAGAACATGCTTAAACTCAAACGTGTCTCCGGTTTTAAGACGGGCCGTCAACACAGAGCCAAGCGGAGCAATAAAAACGTCGCCGGCGACAGTTCGGGAGCATCTTGACGATGATCAGCGCCGCAGATGTGAGAGCAGAACCAGAGAAGGCTTGACAGCTGAGGGACGACGCTGAAACCACAAACGCGGACCGCATCGGAGGAAGACAGTTAAACTGGAGCCTGCTAAAACACTTAATCGTGATTATCTGTCTTACCGGTGAAAAGTAGAGTACTTTTCAAGGCAGTATTACTTAAAGTATTAGAGGTAATAGTTGCTCCTACTTGTAGTATATAAGATTCAAGGAAGTGTTGCACAACTCATCTCTCACACACTGTTTAATGTGCAGTCCAAGTCCTGCTGACACTCCCCAGACATTTCTCCAAGTCCCCTTAAATCAATCGTCTAATCGCATACTTGGTTTTCTGGACTTGGCCTCAGCTGTGGGTTCTGGACTCGAGTTTTGAACAGGTCTTTGCCACACAGGCAGGCAGGCGTACTGTTTGGGCTAACTGAGCGAAAGCATTTGGTTATCCTAACATTTGCACGCCCAGCTGTGTCCAGCCAAGATAAACAGTGTCATGGTAAACACACGGGTCACGAAGAAATTGTAGATCAGTTGGTGCTACATGTCATTTGTTTGTTTTAGTGTTAAAGCCGGGACACAAAAGTCCAAGAAGTGATGGCAGTAAAATAAAGATACAGCAGCTGAGAGCTTCAGCTTGGGAATTAATGCAGCTGTGTGTTCGGCTGGTTTAAGATAAACACTGACAGCAGCCGCCGGAGGGCAAAATTAGCCGTTAAATGTGTGCGCTTGTGCGTGTGCAGCTACAGCCATGTACCTGCGGCTGGTTCGTGGAGTTGAGGATGAGGGCCCACAGGTCCGCCCGGAGCCCGGTGGGGCAGCCCCGCCTGCTGTACTGCTGTGCTGCGGCGCTGTCCTGCGCCAAAACAACTGGACGGAACAACAGCAGAGTGCACATGAAACAGCTGTCTGTGCGGCTGCACCTTAAGCGACGCGCTGACGTGTCTTTGAAGTAAATTTGTGAGCAAAAAATGGAAATAACTGCAAACAAAACATACAGTCGGTAGAAAACGGATTTCCCCGTTCTTGGGATTTTCTCAGTTTTGTCACCTTAGAATGTGGGGTTTCAGCACCTCTATGGGTTTGTTTGAGTTTAGTTCAAGCTCAAGAATCTTTATTATCCCCAAGGGGCAATTTGTTTCACAGTAGTCACACAAAACATCCATAACAGACAAGACATTGACACATTAAAAAGTACAGAAACCATCACTGTTCGTTGAGAAGCCTGATCACTTCAGGGATGAATGAGTTTTTCAGTCTGTTCTACATCTGGGCAACAGATACTGTACTGCGTACAGATGGAAGCAACCTGAACTCACCATGGAGTGGGTGATCGGGATCTGCCAGAATCAGCCTGGCCTTGTTTATACAACATAACTATCAAGTTGGTTGGGTTGGTGCTGCTTGCATCCAAAAATCTTTAAATCGCAACAAAAGAGCTTTTGGATTGATTCATGGACTCGATGTATGTACAGCGCTGTTGAAAAAAAGCAGCTGGAATCATCAAGTCAGTCACAGTCAGACTGATGGCAAAACAAAACTACTGATCAGGTGCAATAATGACCCTACACTACCAAACATCACATGGGACATGTTTACTTTCTGTACAAATAGAAACCACCTTGTTCTTTTCTTTTTGTTATCTTATTCAGTGTTGTTTCAGTATTTTTGGATCATGACTCAGCGGAGTCGACGGGGGAGAGGGC
>JARVLU010000001.1:20552767-20566842 GCA_031762415.1 Simpsonichthys santanae
TAAATTAATTGTATCATTTGATATTATTACTATCTTAGCATGTGATTCTTGACCGGCCATTGTGTATCTGTTCCTCCTCCATGTTCCTCTCAAACCCAGCCGGTCAAAGCAGATGGCTGCTTGTCCTGTGCCTGGTTCTGCTAAAGGTTTCCTCATGAGGGAGTTTTTCCTTTCCAGTGTCGCCTTCGTGCTTGCTCACGATGATAGTCTACGACAAAGTTAAACTCAAAGCCGTCTGCTCCTCAGATAAATAATGTTAAACTATTATTTTTATGTATGAACGTTTCTCTTCAGCGCCCTGAGACGACTTCTGCTGTGACTTGGCGCTACATTCATAAACTGAACTGAAAGTTCTCCACTTGACACAAGGAGAGAGATTTAAAGCTGGCGGCATGCACACGAGTCAGGGAGCAGCTGAGGCCGGCCTTCAAGTGGGACTTCCACCTGCCAGTCTGTAAATTCACGCGACGCCGTCATCGCCAAGGCAGGGGAACATTAATGTTTGGGATGGAGGAGGGGGAAGGGGTGCTGGTTATCGCAGCTCCATGCAAGAGGTCTGGATAGCTTCTTTAGTCGCAGTCCGAAGTGTTTACAGCTGGAGGACGGCACATCCTAAATGTTATTATATGTCCCTGAGCCGTGATAGAAGTGTTAGGACAGAAGATGTGTGTGTTCTCTGGAAACGTGCAAGTTAAAACGAGGCCGGCGTGAACTAATAACTCCCCACTTTAATCACAGAATGTGTGCTTCAAATGTACCGGGAGCGTTGGAATAATAAGGACAAATTTGACTGCAACCTTTCAAGTCTGGTATAAACAAGGGAAAACCTAAACCAACACAGTAAAAAGTACAAGTACTGCAGTCGAGCCCAGCGTCTATCAAAGCAAATATGTATGTGGTGGATCTGGTTTAGAGAAGCAGAACATTAAGCTGATGTTAAATACACCAGCTGACACGCACATGCACGTCAGCGCTAATCTTTCATAAAAGGCTGATGGCTCAGGGGCTAACCCCCCCACTCTCCGGGGAACATCTGCAGACCTGGTTCGTCTGTGCCCATCTCGTTCCATTTGTTGATGAGCTCCTTCTGCTCGGCTGCAGGCCTCTGCGGAGCGGGCAGAAACACAAGATGTCAACAAATGCGCCGTCTCGCCTGTAATCTCAGCGAACGACGTGGCTTGGGCGTTACGCTCGCTGACAAATAAAATAAGCACTCAAAGAATGGTCTGAGCTGGAACTGGTTTGATGCGCAAGAAGCCGGCACGTCAAGAACGAGCGCCAGAGGGTGGAAGTAGTAAAACCCTTAGTGAAGCGACTGTGTTATCAGAAAGTTGCTGGAATTTTTTTGTATTCCACAGCATTTAACAGAGGTCACATTGAAGGTTCACATGTTTTATTGTGGGTCCATGTTGGAACCGATTAGTGCATAAGGGCACCCTCACGTGAAGGTTCGGGTCATCCAAACAGACCACACAAATACCTGAAGAACAAATAAAACTTTAACAGACAAAGATGAAGATTTCTGCATATCAGGCACATCGCTAATAGTGTGAATATTTATGAAGCGTTCACACTATTGTGATCCATTTTTCTTCCGTACGTTTCTTAGCGTGATTCTCGTCCTGCAGTTTTCAAACTATTTCAACAAATTATGAATCAAAATGTTCAGCTCCTTCAGGACAATCCTGCTGTGACTTTTGGTGTTGGTGCAACTTTAGCTTTTTGAAATATTTAGCCTTTTCTGTCACTTTTCCCTCATAGAAAATGAATTGAGCTCATTTTACAACCTTCAGATCTTTAGATGTGTTTACAACATTTTACTGCTCCTTTCACATTTTGTTCTGCTTCAGCTTCTTTGTGCTAATTTCAACTTTTTTCAGCTACTTTCAGCTGTTTTGTGCTGCTTTCAGATTATTTCTGCTAACTATAATTTTGTGCTTCTCCTAACTTCTTTCTGCTAATTTCAGCTTGTTATGCTCCTGCCAGCTTATTTCTGCAAGTTGCCGCTTTTTCTGCTATTTCAGCTACTATTTAACGGTTTTAGGCTGATTTAAGCTTTTTCAGCTAATTCCACATTTTTTACATTCATTTTAATCTTTTCACAGCGAAATTCAGCAAAAATGTGCTCTCTCCATTTCTTATAATTTCAGCTTCTTTCTGTCTTTTTAGCTGCTTTTCAGCAGGTTTCTTTTTTTTTTTTTTGCTAATTTCAGCCTTTTTTAAGATAATTTCCACTTCTTTGACATAACTTTTGCTTCTTTCAACAAACGTGTTCTTTCTGCTGCTAATTTAAGCTTGCTCGACTTTTTCAGCTACATTTTTAGAAAAACTTTTAGCTAATTTCAGCTGTTTTACAGATAAATTCCAGTTTATCTTGGTATTTTCTGCTACTTTCAGCTTAATTAACTTCTTTCTAATAATTTCAGCTTGTTATGCTCCTTTTAGCTTTTGTCTGCTAGTTTCAACTTTTTCAGCTACTCTTTAGCCATTTTTATGCTAATTTTAGCCTTTTCAGCTAATTCCAAAATGTGTTGTTCATTTCAGCTCGTTCCACTTTATTCTGGTAGCTTAAGCTTCTTTATACAGTACTTTTCAGCTACTTTTCAGCTGTTTTTTTTTTTTTTTTTTTTTTTTTTGCCAATTTCAACTTTTTTTTGCTAATTTAGAAATGTTTGTGCTAATTTCTGCTTATTAAACCTAATTCAGCAGATATGTGTTCTTTCTGCTTTATTCTGCTAATTTAGAATTTTTCTTTAATTTCAGCATGTTTTTAGCTAATTTCAGCTGTTTTTCAACACGTTCTTCTGCAGTAAGCATTCACACTGCATTTCGCAGGAAAGGCAATTTTTCGAGTTTAGGTTTGACAAAAAATTCTGTTTTTAGCTTCTTTGATCAGCCTTAATAAATCTAGATTTCCTCAAAGCACATTATAAACGTCTTCACTGAAACACTTTAGTCTGAACACACAATCTGTCCTGAGCTCAACTGACTGACCTGTTCTTGAACTGACGTGAGCTCAGAAAAGCAGCAGAGTTGTTACCTGGGGCAGGGATGGGGGGTCTACTCAGCTGTTGTCTGATTGAAACAAACAGTGATCCTTGGGAATACTTTAAATATAAGGCATTTTTGTTTCTTTTCATTTGTTTTTATAATCTATAATTCATATACAGTACGTCAAACTCAAGGCCCGGGGGCCAAATATGGCCCTTGTGAACATCCTATCCGGCCCTCAAGATGAGCTTTTAAAGGTAAAATGTTTTTATTGCTTCTCATTTTATCTAAAGGCTGAGCAGACTTCATTTAGTGAAGACTTCTCATGACCACGTTGAAGCCAAGAAAAATTAGTTTGAAAAAAAATTGTTTTTTCATAATCTTTGATTTTTCATGTGACAAAAGCAACAAAGAACGTCAAACGAAACTCTTGTTGAGGAACCTGCAACCAAGACAAGATGTCCGATGTCTGACTGGAGTTATGTGTTGACAGAAACTGGCCCTTTGTAATTTTGGCCCCCTTTTGGCAACCAAGTTTGACACCCCTGAATGTTTAATAAAAGAAATGTTAATCAAAATTATTTTAGTAAATAAAAATGTCCATTTTGTCAGATTTTTTTATTAATCAGGACATAGTGTGGTGAGTTTATCTTTAGTTTGTTGGCTCTGGTTGTTTTAGAGCTGATCTGTGGTCAACGTCAGCTAAAATGTGCTGAGCGGGTTTATGTCACATTATATTCACCAAGTAAACACAGAGCTGATGTGCTGTTTGTTGCTCAGCTGTGTGACAATACAGTGTCTGCTCACAAAACAACATTTGTAACGACATGTTTTTAGCAAATTATTCTGGTCAGTTTGTGATACTTGTACTCCTGGACCTTACCGCTGCTTATGGTACCGTTGACCCCAGTATCCTTATACTGAGGTTGGATCACTGGGTTGGGATTACAGGTGCAGCATTAGAATGGTTCGGTTCTTATCTGAGCGACAGGAGTTTTAATGTTGGTAATAGTGTATCTAATTCAGTGCCTCTTTCCTGCGGGGTTCCGCAGGGCTCGATTCTTGCGCTCCTTCTGTTTCCACTGTATCTGCTCCCTTTGGGGTCTATCCTGAGAAAACATGGTCTTTCATTTCATTGTTATGCTGATGACTGTCAGAGTTATCTGCCAATAAAACCTAATAGTTCTTGCTCCATTCACCCTCTGTTAAAATGTCTTGATGACATCAAGACATGGATGGCTTCAAATGTTTTAAGTTTTAACCTCCCAAGACCTGAACTCTTGCATAGGTGGATGCCAAGTCCTTGGAGGTTAATGATAAAAAAAAAACAGTCATTGTGCTCTAGCTTTACAACTGTATCTGATCCTGTAAACTTTGACTCTCTGGAGCCAGATCTTAAGAAGTCTGTTACAAATCTCAGAATGGTTTTAGACTCTGACTTAAGTTTAATCAACCAATTAACTCTGTTCTGCAGAAAAGCTTCTTCCAGTTAAGGCAGATAGCTAAGCTTAAACCAGCGTTGACCCGATCTGACCTTGAAAAAAATAGTCCATGCCTTCATTACTACTCGATTAGACTACTGTAAAGCACTGGTCAGTCTGGTCTCCATTTCATGTCTCCAGCTCATCCAAACATCTCATGTAGCTCGGCTCTTAACAGGAACTTGTCGGTTTGATCATATCTCACCAGTTTTGTCCTCCCTTCACTGGCTTCCTGTACGTATCAGAATAGGTTTTAAAATTCTCCTGCTGACCTTAAAGTGCTTAAATGGCCTTGCACCGTCATATCTCTCTGAGCCTCTTGAACCATATGTTCCTTCTCAGACGCTGAGGCCTGCTGCTTTTGTTTGTTCCAAAAACCAGGCTGAAGCTCAGGGGTGATCGGGCCTTTTCGGTCGTGGACCCCAAACTTTGGAACAATCTGCCCCCCCAACATTAGACAGGCCCCTTCACTCCCTGCTTTTAAATCTTTTAAAAACACACCTGTTTCCTCTGGCATTCAACACAGTGTGATTTGATTCAGTGTTTTATTCTTTTGTGTTTTTACGTTTTTCTTTTGATGCTTTTAATTAATTTTCAGTTTTATTATTATTATTTATCATTAAATTACTCCCGTTGATTTTTATTGTTGAGCACTTTGGTAACAGCTGCTGTTTTAAATGTGCTTTATAAATAAAGTTGACTTGACAAAACGTTTTAACATCCACATTAACCAGCCCGACGTGAATCTAATCAATCAAATCACAAATGACAAATCTGAACCGCCTCTCTTCTGTATTATCACAGATGACCATTGTGAGGGTATGATGGTGCTGATTGAAGAAGACCATGCTGGCTGATGCTGTGGCGAGACACTAGCATTACTCAAAGTGAGGGACGCCATAGGGTCTGACTTCAGAACAGCTCTGTGTCACATGTCTTACCCCTCTTGAAGCCAACCAGCAGAGTGCCAACTCTACCATCCCTGACAAGGTACTAATTCAGTCACGTGACTTTTCAACTGTCGTTTCCTTTCAACATTTTTTCACCAGTGAGTGTAAGAAGGTCGTTCAAGAGGAAACGATCTGTTTAGGTTTGGCTAAAATATCCGCGACAGACCATATTTTAGCTACCTTGCGAGACAGGGGCACTTCGAGCTCCGTACTCATACTGTTAAGGCTTTTGACGACACGCTTCTCCCAGTTGTCCTGTAAGAAAAACATGTGTGCAGTGGACTTTGAAAAAAAGTCTAAGTTACATTTAAAAAGAATAAACATCTCTGAAACTTGGCAGATGAAACTTATACAAACCAAAGAGTCAGGAGAGACCAAGATAAGAGGAGACGGACTGACCTGAGCCTCCCTCATGTAGGCCAGAGGCTCTTTGAGATGCTCTGCAGGAGCTCTAGGATGGCTCGGAGGCAGCTGGCTAGAAGAAAGAAAAAAAAAAACAGAAAAATTGACAGAAAAGCTAAAAATACAAACGACTTTCAAAGACTAAGGCCAATAAAGGCTCAAACATCATGTTGCTAGGACAACGAGCAGTATGCCAAAGTCCCCTATCACTGAAGGATTTGAATAGTGATAGCAGTTTTCAAGATGAGTGTTTTTCTGGACTGGAATTGAACAGAGAATGTAAGTAAACCTGAATGTTTTTGGTGCAAGATATTCAAGTGGGTAGGAGTTACACTGTGGAGAAGAGAGGTCGTTGATGCTACAGTTACTGTCTGGGGTGGCCTGGCCATTGGGAGCACAGGGACATTTCCCGGTGACCTGGCCCGCTCAGTGATTGTGGAGGAGCTGGACCAAAGGCTCGGTTTGAGTCGCGCTTGATTATTTTTAAATAAACAATCCATGCCGCTCACTCAGGTATCTGCAGTAGCAATGGGAAAAGACAGACTCCGCCCCCTCCTTTCTCTTTCTGAGGCTGTCTGTCATGGCAGAGCAGAGACACACAACATTTTGCGTGCCTGTATGTTGTGTGTCTCTGCTCTGCTGTGACAGACAGCCTCAGAAAGAGAAAGGAGAGGGCGCCTCAGTGATCACTAAGCGGGCCAGGCCACCAGGAAATGTCCTGGTGCTCTTGATGGTCAGTCCACCCCTCAGAACAATGCTCTGGTTGGTCGCTTCCATCAATCATCGCTCATGCCGTGTACAATCTTACATTGAAAACCTGCAAAAGAGCAAGTCCACGAAAGTCGAACCGCGAAGTATCGAGGGACTACTGTACATATGGTGGTGGCCATCTTGCATTTTGATGTGGCAACCTAATTTCTGAAAGGAACCTTTCTTCTGCCTAGATGCATCCACACCAAGATGGAAGTTGGTACCTCAGTTATTTTCAAGTTATCACGCTCACAACATTCACAAACACGTGGACAGAAAAATGGATAAACAGACAGAGGTTATTTCAATTGTCCCTTTTTGCTCTGCGATAGAAAAAATCCATTAGAAGAATAGGTTATAAAAGGTTTCTTTTTAAAAGCAGCTGTATTGTCACCCTTAGTGGCCCACATACAGACTAGATGAATCATGACTCATGCGCAGCAGATGTACAGAGTGACTCCTGCTCACAGCAAACTGAATGACTCAAAGCCTTCGAGCTTTAAACAGTTGGCCTAATCTAAACACCTATAAGAGCACGTAACACGAGGCAGGAGTCTTCATGTTGACGTCTGAGCCTGCAGAGAGAAATACGAGTCGCTTTTTCTTAAATATAAGTGGAAGCAACACATTTTCAAAGCACTAATTGACCTACAGCAATATTAAGAACTTTAGCTGGAGGTTTCAGGTACAGATTCCAAATAAACAGATCTGAAACAACAAAGAGCGGCAATAAGAGTTTTAAACAATTTACATTTTCATGCGAGTCCTCGGAACACACCATGGATCAGACAGGAAAAAATGATGTGACAACTTGTTCTGTTCTCACTTTAAACATATTTAATTTAATAAGAACTATTGGGATTAAGTAAATAAATATTCAGTAGGAAAGAAAATGTGAACAATGAACGCTAAATGACTTGACTGAAATTTAATGAAAAAAACAGAAACAACCATTAAAGCTGAAAGAAGCAGACTGCTAGCAAAAAAATCAGCAAAGTTCAGCTAAACGCTAAAAGTAGCCAAAGTCTAGCAAAAAATGTAATAGAAAATGGACTGTACTTATATAGCACCTTACTGTCTTATTAAGATACTCAAAGAGCTTTACAACACAATCTGTGTCCTCATGTACTCATTCATACAGCACTCTACCAGATCTACACAGAGCTAATTGAACAAATCATTCTAAAGAGAATAATCAGAGCTTTATCACATTCATACACCGATGGGACACACATCGGAGGCAACAAGAGGTTCAGTGTCTTGCCCAGGGACACTTCGGCATGTGACTGCTGGAGGATTCGAACCCCCAACTCTTGCATTGGAGGACGACTGCTCTAATCACTCAGCCACAGCCGGCCTGAAGAAAACTGCATGCTAAAAGCTAAAAGCAAAAAGGGAAGGGAGGTGCTAAAAATGGATGGATGGATTTATTTATGTCTGTCTCTATCTATCTATCTAAAAGTAAATGAAATGTCACTGTATGCTAAATGTAACAGAATGGTAGCTAAAAGCCAAAAGTAGCACAAGGCTTTTTAAAAATAAAGGTGTCAAATGAATAACTAAAATCTAAAAGTATCAATAATTCTGGCAAAAATCATACTAGTAGCAAATAGCTGGCTAGAAGCCAAAAGTTACAAAATTCTAGCTAGGTGCTAAAGTATTAGTATATGGCTAAAAGTTAAAAATATTAGATTAGTAGCTAAAAGCTTAAAGTAACAAAATGGTAGCTGAAAGCTAAAAAAGAATAGCAGCTAAAGGCTAAAAGAATCAAAAGGATTGCTAACATGCTAACAATAACAGAAATCTACAATAGCTAGAAGTATCAGAATGGTGACTAAAAGTATCCAAAGGCTAACCAAAAGCAACATAATAGTAGCTAAAACTAAGTATCAATAAGTCTGGCAAAATCCTAATAGTAGCAAATGACTGGCTAGAAGCCAAAAAATACAAAATTCTAGCTAAAAGTAGCAGAAATCAAGTTAGGTGCTAAAAGTATTAGTGGTGTGGCTAAAAGCTAAAAATACTAGATTTGTAGCTAAAAGTAGCAAAATGGTAGCTGAAAGCTAAAAGTAAAATAATAGTAGCTAAAGGCTAAAGTATTGCTAACTGCTAAAAAAATCTACAGTAGCTAAACGTAGCAGAATTGTGGTTAAAAGTAGCCAAAGGCTAACCAAAAGCAACATAACTCGCTAAAAACTAAAAGTATCAGAAGGAGACTGAAATAGAAGTATGCTGAAGCAGATTTTAAAAAACTGAATGTTTCTGAAGGAAGAGATCTTCACAAATTTCCCTGAAGAAAATGTTGATAAACCAAAAATCTCAGCCTCCATCTCCTAAATACATAAAGGCATCAGTTATTACGTCTAGTATTACAATTTTTGGAAATAAACTAAATTAGTTTTGGAAATGATTTCTACAGTTCTGCTGGATCTCCAGTCACTGAGCGTCTGACGCACTCAGTTTTAGTTTCTGTCTCTTTAAAGTCCGCCCCCTCTTTGAAGTCTGGTCATATTTATGAGATAAAAATTAAAATAAATTCCCTCCTGCCTGCATCAGTTTGAGGCCATGACTAAAACAAACCCCTCTACAGTTTCAAGAGCTACATGTCAGTTTTAGGTGTGACAGCAGTAAAAAGCAGCTGCTCATTTTTCTCTGACTGGTTCCTCAGGAAACGCTGGATTCTTCTGACAGCTTGAAGCCTGATTTGGACCTGGACAGACACACGCTGCACCGTGCACCTGCTTGGTGCTCATCCAGGGTTTCACAGAAAACCCTTGTGACAAACCAAGTCACGTGCCAGCTCAGATATGTTGTGTTCACTTTTTGTAAAAAAGGTAAGAAAAGCCTTGTCTCCAAATAAAAAGGTGCCTGAAGTCTAGTTCTCATTCATGCACAAAAAAAAATAAAATAATCAAATACAGATAAACATCATAAACAAAAACTCAAGCATTTATTGCGGAAATGCATTTCGACCGCTGCGATTTGTTAGCTTTCTGAGCTTGTGTTGGGGATGACTGTCAGCTACCACACATTTTAGCTCAGTGTTTGAGCCAGAGGCTGCTAGCTTTGACGAGGTGTGGCGGCCATCTTGAATGCATCCACCAACCAAAACAAACAGAAACCATCGATCATCACCTCTCCAGACTTACATGTGGAGCTCTCTGTAAACAGCATTCTGCAGCTTTTTCTCCCAACCTGAAACACAGTGAAACACTTCATGAATACGGCAACAAAAGCAAACAATAATATAGTTTAAACAACAGATTTAGCAGAATCTGTGCTGCTACATGTTCAAATATTCCCACCTGAGGTTTTGAGAAATTTACGCACGTCCTCTTTTAGACACTGCAATTTTATCTCGGGTCGGTGTAAACAGTCCTGGAAAAAGGAAACGGTTCATGGTATTGTAGGTAGCTTTGTGCTAAAGGTGCGCTAACGAAAAGCCCGAACTTAGCGTTAGCTGAATGCTAACCTAACCGACTCACTTTAGCTTGTCTCTCGATCTGAGAATGTAAACTGCTTCCTCGGAGCCGCTGGACGATGTGAGCGACGCTCTGGGAAAACTCAGAGTCTTCCTCCATCCTCTTGTTTCCACCTGGAAGTCCCACACAGGCGCGGCCTCAGAGATGCAGCTGCAGCAACCGGAGGACGTTGCTTAGCAACGAACGGAGAGTCGGTCAGCGCGAGAGCGGGGTAAACAAGAGCCCGATACTTTGGTTCCGATGCAAAGAAAAAAATGTTCTGACTGTTGTTTTAACAGGTTGAAGAGTAACAAATTTATATGCCTCTCGAATAAAATTATATTTTTTTTATTGTTTTCCCTATTCATAATTTATTCCATTTGTTTGTTTTTTTTTTAGACTGCCACCACTTCAGCTAACTTTAAGCTATTTCAACTGTTTGTTCATTTGATATACAGTATTTAACTTTATTAAACTGGTTTCCTCAATAAACTAATGCAGAAATCTTCAAGCTATTAAGAATACAGTATGTGTGTTTTTTAAATCTTTGTCAGCTTTGGTTCATTTGTGGCTAATGATTTGCTAGTTTTAGCTCTAATTTGAGCTTTTATCTAGCATTTTAGCTTTCTTTTAGCTACTGTACAACAAATTTGAGCTTTTTGCTATTGTTTTGCAAACATCAGCTATTAGTCAGTCTTAGCTTTTAGCTTTTTATAACCATTAGCAATTGATTTACTCAAATTATTTTTAGTTGCTGATTTGATTATGTTAATTTTTGCTGTTGTTTGATAGTTTAGCTACTGTTAGTTAATTGTGGTTACTTTCACTACTTTTAGCCAGTCTGGCTTTAGCTTGAGATTTTAGCTACTTGCCAGCCTTAGCTTTTAGCTACCATTTACCAAAACTGTAGCTTCTAGCAACAGTTTTTTTTTTAATAAACTTTATGTATTTGTTTATTTATTTTCTCGTTTTCCAGCAACTTTATTAATAGAATTTACTTTTGCTGCTGCTTTCTCATTTTAATTTGTGTTCATTATTAAACATCGTTTTTGATGGTATTGGTTTTATCTACTGTTGTGGTATTTGGCTTTTAGAGATTGCTTTGAAGTTTGAGCTTTTAGCTAATGTTTAGCCAGTTTTAGCTTATTATTTAGCCAAATTGTAGCTTTTGGCTACTGGATTTCATGCCCCAAATAACTTTTAGCAATTTGCTGAAATTTGCTTGCCGCTGTTTTATTCACTAAAAAATGGACAAATATCAACTGTTTATTTTGTTTGTGTTGGCTACCCTTTTTGCCATTTTTAGCTTTTGTTCTGTTCTTTAACAAATCTGTTTTCAGAACTCATCATTCACAGTGTTTTCACAGGGAATTACATTTCTCTTGTTTTATTTCTTTTAGTTTAACCTTGAATCCTATCATCACCTAGCCAGGGGTCTGCAACCTGTGGCTCTGGAGCCACATGCGGCTCTTTGGTTCCTCTGCAGCGGCTCTTTCAAACGTTGACTAAGCCTAACGTAAAACTGAACTTTATTGGTTGTTGTACAAACAACAACAATAACAAAAAAGGACTAGTTTTAGCTGTTTTCCTGTCATTTCTTTTGCAAATATGTGAATACTTACCACTAGGAGTAAAACATACTTGAACTTTATGCTTTATTTCTATACTCAATTATTTTTTTTCCACAATTAAGAAAACTCACATTTATATAAGAACCCCACCACCACCTCTTTACAAAAATCTGGTCTTTTCATTAGTCTTAAATGGTAAAAATATCAATAAATGTTAAAAATCCTTAGATATCCCTTTATAATGTCACCCCTACTGGCCACAAAAGCCCCCTCCAACAAAACTAAAGTGGCCCATGGGCCATGAGTTGATGACCACATTTGTAGCATGTTATTGCAGCTCTGACACGTTTAATTTAGTGAACGAAGGTGTAAAAAATGATGTTTTGATCGTAAAGCTTGCAGACCTGTGGCCTAAACTCACAACTGGTCATCAGTTATAGATATATCTGGTCATAAGCCTCAAAGTTTGAATGTCCTGCACGAAGTACAAAAACTCACACTGGAATGACGAGAAAGACTTCCATCACAGGCTCACTTGATCTCTTCTTAGCTTTTTCAGTCCAAAACTGGAGAGTGGAGTTCCAAACCCATGTTTGGAGGATGACCCCCAGCTACTACCATTGGCTTAAATACTGCAGACTTGAGTGAATTATAGCCATGATTACATTTCATAGCTATGGTGGCCATCTTGAATTGGGTTAACTTTAAAAGCTGCGTCCAGTCAATATTTACTGAGTTTTAATTCAAATCCACCAGTGGTTCATGGGATTTTTTTCCTAACAAACAGTTTATGTAATGCCAGAGTTCGAAGCTGCAGAGTGTAGCGCTCACATGGGTTGAGGATGACCCTCAGCTACTACCACCCCAGGTATGAGCTCAATAACTTCAAAACTAAATGAGCTAAAGCCAGTTTTGTGTTTGCTAGGGTTGATTAGCTGTGGCGGCCACCTTGAATTGGATTGACTCCAAAAGTTCTTCAGTTGTAGGTGCACATGCAGTGATTGACCCCTGAGAATTTCATTCAAATCCGCGCAGAGGTTCATGAGATATTTTGCTAACAGACACGCGTGATGTGAGCTGTTTGCGCCTGCGCCTCTCCACCCACCCGGACATCCCAGCCTGACATGCTCACATAAAAAGACCACAGCCTGCAGGATGTGACAGAAATAGGTGCAGTTTTGGCTCAAATCGCGCACGCGGAGCGGAGAAGGAGGAAGATTTAGTCGCTCTGCGAGCATTTTTGGAAGGGAGGGGTTGTTGCATATGGGCTGATGTGCGCGCACTCCCAGAGCGCATGCCGCAACCTGTAGGGCAGCAGGCTGTTGGGGTGTCTGATACGATTTAAAAAACAGGAGCATGAACCCAAACCCGACGTGAGGCGCACAATGGAGACGTTCACCATCCAGGACGCGCTCATGAACTCAACGGATCTCAACAAGATCTTGTGCAATTTCGGGATCAGGAATCTGTCGGAATGTGACAGCGACCCGAACCCGCCTGCCGAACCAAAAGGTACAGTTAAATCCTCAGATTTAATCCCAACACTCGGATTAATGCGTGCGCCATGAAGCGCTCGCTTTGGGGCTGTTTTCTTTCCTTTTCTTTCTTGCGTCATTGCGCATCTGGCGCACGGCTCGGGTCCTCTCCGCGAGGCTTCCGTGGCTGAAGCAGCCTCTGCGCGGACCAACGAGCAGCAACATGCAGAGGAGAAAAAAAAAAAAAAAAGTGCAGTTTGATGATGATTTTCTCTGAAAACGATCAAAGTGATGATCTTGCAGAGATGCGCCCGCGGGGCATCAGCTCGGACTGACCCGAGGCACAGATTACTGAAGATTAGAGGGATTACACACAAGTTCACAGGAATCTGTCATGTCGATTTGACTTTTTAATGATGGGTTTGATTTTATGTTTTTATAGTTATTTAACTGCTAAAAAGATAGATCAGTTATAACATCAGTTCAGACAAAACATGAATATGCAGTATATTCATATAGCCTACATTCCAAAAATGCAAATAGCTTTTAATTCTTTAATTCTAATTTAATTTATTTCTTATGCTTTATTGGAGGAAGCCAGCAGATTGTTTTGAATCTACACCTACAGTCCCAGTCTCCCACTCTGAGCAAAGACAGTGACGACAGTGGAAATTCAATTCAGTTTATTTCTGTAGCGCCAAGTCACAACAGAAGTCGTCTCAGGACATCGAACAGAAACATTCATATTTATATAAATAATAATTGAACATTGTTTATCAGAGGAGCAGACGGATTTGAGTTTAACTCCATCACAGAGTCTCATCTTGAGCATGAAGGCGACAGTGGAAAAGAAAAACTCCCTCATGAGGAAGAAACCTTTGGCAGAACCAGGCTCAGGACAAGTGGACATCTACTTCTGGTCCAGGTGTAGTTTCTATGGTCCAGGTGTAGTTTCTATGGTCCAGGTGTAGTTTCTATGGTCCAGGTGTAGTTT
>JARVLU010000001.1:20573663-20586170 GCA_031762415.1 Simpsonichthys santanae
TGTAAAAAAAAAGAATCATCTGTATTCATACCCTGATGCATGCTCAATAATCCAGGTACCAAATCCAATAATTCTCAGTCGGGTCATCTAGACAGTTTATTTTTTATAGAAATGTTTCAATTCGTCAGTCAGAGGAGTTCCAGTAAACTGTTTCCCCCACCAATCAGTAAACACCTTAAGTGGACCAACCAGTTTGCTGGAGCCAAGATGGCTTCTGGGGATCGTCCTGTCCCTTGTCGACCCCTCCCAGGCAGGCAGCCACAGCCAAAGTGGTTCAAGGCAATTTATTTTGATTAACAATGGCATTCGGCTGGTAAATGGAGACTCAGTAACCTTGTTGAAACTTAACCCCACGCACATTATCTTTACCCACTTCTTCTTTTCTGTGTTGCTGGAGCCCAGCAGTGTCTAAAAGGAAGGGTACAATCTGGACAAGTGTCCATCACAGAGACAAACGACCATTCAAACTCAGTCACATGATATAAAGTTACCAGTTAGCCTGACAAACTACTACTTAAGTTACCGTAAATGGTCAGGTTGTATTGTATTCTTGGATTTCCACCATGGCCATGACTGACTAGTACAAAGCCAATACGAGGGCCTCACAAAACCATTCAGAAGAAATGTACATGGTGAACCGTTGTTTTATTTTTTAAAAAGTAGAGTTTTATATGTTTAGTCTAAAATAACGCCAATAAAAAGAGACTACAGATTCTAAGCCTTGCTGAGCTCGGATCATTTTTGGTATTTTCCCCCCTCTGTTCAGGTGTCTCAGTGAGTGTTTCTACCTTCAACCTGGTGGCCATCTCTTTGGAGCGCTACAGTGCCATTTGCAACCCGCTGACCTCCAGGGCGTGGCAGACGAAATCTCATGCAGCCAAGGTTATCACTGCCACCTGGGTGGCGTCCTTTATCCTGATGCTGCCTTACCCCATTTCTAGCACCCTGAAGCCCTTTACCCGCCTCAACAACAGCACCGGACACATGTGCCGCCTGGTGTGGCCCAATGACGTCATCCAGCAATCCTGGTGAGCTGAAAACAGGTTCACTGGGGGGAGAATCATACCATTAGATGTACTGAGACATGCAAAATCCAGCAAGTTTTAGATGGCCAGTTTATTTTCTCACCATGCAGGTGTGAAACAGACACAAGGGGAAAACACATTTAAAAGACTCTGCTTGGTTTGTCAAGTCACTAAATGTACAGATGGAGCTTAAAACAGCTCAGAAAAGATGTACATCTGATTTTTGCAGATGTTTTAGCTGTGAAGTTTTTCCACTGAAATTCACTTGTTCCTTTGAAATGTGCCTGTTTTAGGTATGTGTCTCTGCTGTTGATCCTCTTCTTGATCCCGGGCATTGTCATGATGACAGCCTATGGACTCATCTCCTTGGAGCTCTATCGGGGAATCAAGTTTGAGTTGTCCAAAAGAAAATCTAGCAGAGGTATTAAAACTATAAATTACTATTAAAAAAAACTCCAGGTTTACCTAAATGTTGTTGTTTTTTTGTTTAATCTGTAGAATAATACAAGAAAGTTCATGCTCAATAATCCAGGTAGAATAATACAGTACACGTTTAATGCTACATTAAAAAAAGGTCATTTTTCTGGGATATATTTAAAATAATTTTACATGGTAGCAGTTGTGGGCACAGCTAACCCAAAAGTTGGCTTTGCTAATATTCCGCTAACTAAAAATTAGCTTCACATGTGCACGTGGTAATAGCCGTCAGCTAGCTGCTGCTTATGCACCGAACGCACACGCCTTGTTATGTGTAAGCTTTTATATTTGAGAACGTGAAAAATTTAAACAGACAGGAACAAGCTTGTGAATTTAGTCGACCTAAAGTTGGTGAAAACTAATTTAGCGGAAGGGAAGCTAATTTCGCTAACGGTTTCCAAAGTTAGCTAAAACGCTAACCCGCGCTAACTGAAAATTTGTTCCCCTATTAGCCGTTAGCAGATTAGCGGAACTTTGCCCACCATGTGGTGTTAATTGTTTGATACACACACCAGGAAATATGAAGCGACGCGAATATGATATGGTGTTGAAAACTCGTTTTCATCAGTTAAGAATGAACAACTCCAGTTTGGTTACACTTCATGCTAATAAAAATTGTACCCCTTTTGCTCTTGATCATAATGTTTGGCAAAACGAGTCTTAGTTTGTGTGATTCATTTGTAACTGTGTCCCAGTAAATTTTTCACGTTCTCAAATATAAAAGCGGAGCGCCCTCTAGTGGGCTGATAAAAAAATGTAAGTGTAGGTATAGAGGTAAAAAGAAAAGGCAGTACTGAATGCATTACAGTATTTTATATGATAAAGATGTTTTTTTTTTTTTAATATGGTATAATATGGCTGATTTCCCCGCTAAAGAACACGAAAGTTGTGATGTCACTGTCACGTTTTGAAAAACTGCTGACACATTAAAATTAAAATTATGTGAATGTTTTTAGGCTTCATCAGAAAAAAAAATTGTGTTTGACCAACTCAGACAAAAATAAATGTAAATGGACTGTACTTGTATAGCGCCTTTCTATCTGGTCAAGACACTCTACTATCTGTGCCCTCATTTACCCATTACAGTACTCTACTAGATCTCTACAAAGATGGTTGAATAAATCATTCTAAAGAGACTAATCAGTGCATTTATCACATCCATACACTGATGGGACGCACATCAGAAGCAATGTGGGATTCAGTGTGTTCTTCAGCAAGTGACTGCTGGTGGAGTTGAACCCCCAACTCTTGCATTGGAGGATGACTGCTCTAACTACTCAGCCACAGCCGCCCCATGTGTGGTGGATTTTCTCCCCAAAAAGACAATGCAAGGGTGAACGCAGGCTGTGAGCTGACCAAGTTTGTTTAGCCGTTAAAATGACAATCAAAAAAAATGGGGCATATTTTAAAGCACATGGCTTTGACCCTGCAGTTTTGTGCATTCAAGCGTGACTCTAGTCATATGAAGTAATTTGTTTTTAAATCATGCTAAAATTCTAAAATGCACAAAAACAATACCAACTTCAAAAAGTATTAGTAATCTAAAGGTCCAAGAACTTTTTGTCCATCTTTCAATCGTCTTTAACTTGGTTATGTCAAAAAAACTCGACTGGTCAGTTCATAACTGAAAAGATGGACATTAGTTGATAAGATATGTTTGTATTCTAGACGTTCACAGTTAGTTTTGAATATAGTACGTATATACTGTATATACTGTATAGACCAAATGCAGTTTGAGTTTGGCCTTGATGTTCATGGACAATTGCGATGTTGCTCTAGAGTCTTTTCTAAGAGCTGTTCAGTGGCTTCTGTTAGGAATTAACTCTTACTCAGGTTTCTCTTCTTCACGTTATCCTTTCTGACAGAACGCCAACTCAGCACTGGCAGCATCAAGCCAGGTGACAGCGATGGCTGTTACTTGCAGCCGTCTAAAAGGAAAAGCTTGACAGTGGCTACAGGCGTGTTTCCCAACTCTACCAGCACGCCCATGGTGGAACGGGTATGCAGCAACAGCTCTACGTCCAACCTCATGGCCAAGAAGCGCGTGATCCGCATGCTCCTGGTTATCGTCTTCCTCTTCTTCCTGTGCTGGACGCCCATCTTTGTGGTGAACGCGTGGCAGGCTTTTGATCAACGCTCGGCCCACCGTCTGACAGGCGCTCCCATCTCCTTCATCCACCTGCTGTCCTACACCTCGGCCTGCGTCAACCCCATCATCTACTGCTTCATGAACAAGCGCTTCCGCCAGGGCATGCTGGCCACCTTCACCTGCTGCCGCTGCTTCAGGAAGAGGAACGGCGCGAGCAGCAGCTCAGGGAGGTCGGCTGGAAGCAGACTCACCAAACTGGAAGCGGGCAGATCCAGAACGGGGCCGAGGAACCCCGAGCAGAATGGTCACACTCCCCCAAGTGGTGCCAGCACACGGTTTACCTATACTACTGGCATTCGTGGGTCAGCTTGGAGCGAGCTAACCTAACCTGGACCGCTAAGATGTTTGACGTTAACCGCACGAGGAGAACATGCTGTGAAGTCCTCACTCGATTACATCCAGCTCTGCTGTTTTATCTCTGTGACATAACGTGGGTAAATAAGTTCACGACTGTTGAACATTCAGTCCTCTCACCGCAGCTCAACGGGACCAGATGTCCCCTTCAAGCTTTCAGTGTTCAGAGCGCTGACTGAAGTGACTCAGACTCATGGATCACAGCATGGACGGGTCTGATGCCGCATGAAATGAGGCGAAGCTCAAGTACAGATTTCACACTTCGTATAGTACTACTATCAAGTAGTACATCTGTCTAAGTGAACTTTGTGGCAGTAGCTCTTGGTCTAATGAGTGGAAGTCATTAAATGAAGTCACGACCTGCTCAATTTATGACTGACAGTTCTTTATATTCCTTCACTGACCGTTATGAATATTACGTGTCGATCCATAGCGGGACTGGTTGCGCTTTTTCCTCAGAAAATGAGTTTTTATGGTTTTTAATACTTAAAATTGAACAGTTGAAGTCAAAAGAAGAGCTGGACCTCACTAGTGTGCAAAGAAAAAGTAGAATATTGCTCAAATGATACTGTGATTACAATATGGTCCAGTTTGCTTTTGTTTAAACAATAAAAGCTAAAACGTGATCCGTGAGCTTCAACCTTTTTTTTTTTTTTCCCTTTAAGAACATTTTGATGTGTTGTGGGAATAAAAGCATTTAACATTTTGCTTTGAGCACTGGGATCTGACAAATAGTTTTTTTATCAGTTGCTAGACGGACATCGATTACTTGCCGTGTATGTGGAGTCTTATCCCGTCTTTAACTAAATTAAACGCTTTAGCAGTTTCCAAATAACCACAATTACACCAAATGTACATAAATGCGTTAAACTCACTAAGTTAACCTCGATCAATAATAGAATTTGTAGGCCTAAAGGGATCTCCGACTACTTGCCCTATACAGAATGTTGTTTCTTTATAATACCAAGTTGTTCTTGATGCCTGAACACTAATCTAATTACTTAAAATATATATACAGTATATATACATTTTTTAACCTAAGGATGTCACCATTCTTTTACCGGTGCAATGCATTCTGGGGTGATGGGTTGCAGTGGAGACAAACATTTTTTTTTTAACACTTGCGCTAACGCCATATGAACATATTAGCTCTGAAGATTATGCTAGCTCTGGAGCTGACATCATATGTTAGCTCTGGTGCTAACGTAAAAGTTGAGTCATTTCTGTATTATCCTCTCTGTCAACATGCTCAGTTTTTAATTAAAGGGCTTAATGTTAGATAATGTCCACAATTAATATTCAAGCTGAATGGAGCTTGCACCAAAGCAACCCGTCTACATAATTTACCCAGAATGCATTGCAACCAGTGGCGGCTGGCCAGTAGATGGCGCGAGGGTGCCGCTTCACCAATCAACACTCACCACGTTACCTTGAATAAGACATAAAAAATAAAAATGAAATAATAAAATAAAAATATTTTTAAATACGTTTTTTTTTTTTTTTAGTTGTGTAAGATAAATATTTTATAGTTAATGATGAGTAAAGTTGTTTTGTTCATCGACGCCTGATTGGTGACATACTTCCACCCTGGGGTGCAAAAATCTTTGCCCATAGACTCTCGTTAAAAGTTGTACATGTGCAGTAACTCCTCTTCAATACAAGAGAATAGGACCGTTAGGGGCGCACCTCTCCTGCGCCCAGAGCAGAATGTAGCTTGAGACAAGGTGAGATAGAAGCTAAGTGTGCAATGTAAGTCTTTTATAACGTTTTTAATCATAGTAGTGTTATATTGTGAAAAAGTGGCCGAGCACACCTTAGAAGAGGCCATATACCATATGTCTACTTTTTTATATTTAGGTACTATGTGAATTTAGTAAATAGTAAGAAAGCTGACTAATAGCTATCTCCATATTGTATTAAACCAGTGCATTCATTTTTTAGGTTTAAGTTTAGGTAAAAAGTAGAACACTACATGACATTATAACGATGCTTTTTCATGTAAATACACTGGTGTGACACCTTCATGTATGTTTTTGGTATATGCCTGTTTTTGAGTTATAGCCGCCCCGCTGGAGAACACTCCACCAGCCGCCACTGATTGCAGCCTAAACAAAATGGCATCATAGGTGTTTCAGTAATTTAAAAAACATTAATAATTCTAGTCTTCAGTATTGTTCGGTCTCGTTTTAATTGTCCAATTTAATTTATTGTTCCAACTAGTCGGAGATCCCTTAGCTTAGCTTTTAGCAACCAAAAGAGCGGGAAAGATCTGAGATCAGAGCACTAAGCTAGCACATCTTTTCTTCAGCTTTACAATTTATCAAGAAAAAGTGAGTAGTTTTCAACACTCCAGATCATCTGGATTTTCATCAAATGAAGTGTGAACATTTTTTCTTGTACTTGTGAAAAACGTTCAAATTAAAGCCATTGGAAAGCTGAAACGTGTAATCAAGAGAAACGGCAGTGACACGTTCTGAAAATGAAATTGTTTCTTCTCACTCAGCGAACATCTGCCTTCGCTGATGTGCAATCACACCTGCCAGCTTCAAAGCTAAATCCCCGACAACTCAAACAGTCCCCGTCCTCGACCTTCTGTACGTACGGTGTGTGCGCCGAAGGGCCTTGGGAACTGGAGAGGCCTTATCGTTTCTGTGGGACTTGAAACACCTGCGGCTCCTCTTCAAAGAGTGAATTCCTGTCATCACACGATTCTTACCGTTAAATACAGCATCGACGTAGCAACCTGTACCTGTCGTTTTAGTGTTCTAAGTTTGGTTTTTGTCTTAAGAACGTTAATGTTCCTTTAACAATGTGGTCAGGTATGATGCTAAATGCAATTACCGTGTTCTTTTTTGTACTTAAAAGCTGATTTTTTTTGTTTGTTTTTTTTAACTCTTCTGCAGTCTTCTGGTGAAAATGACTCCTAACGCCTGTGTTTTAAAGCTGCGGTCCTCAGGGGTCATTTTGACCTAAGGGCAGCAGTGGGGGGTTGAAGACAAGGCTGAATGTAAAAAATATATACTGTATATAAAAAATCCTGTTGAGTCTACAAACTTGTAATGCTCATCTGAGCATGACTCTGGAAAAGTTATTATCCTCTACAACCCTTTTTACTCCAAGCCAGCTGCTGGATGGACGCATAAAGATCGTCTGCCGACCCCGGGGCGGACGGTGCTTTTAACAAGTTTCTAAGAAAAAGAAAAATGGACTGAAAGGGACTCTAGTGGGACTTCTCACCCTGCAGCAACTGGAGATCCAAATATACTGCATGCTGCAGAAAGAACACAGTCTGGGTCACGCGTTTGTACATTTTTCATCAGTAGAACAAATAAAAAAGAAACTAAATGGACAGAGGACGTCTAGCAGGGACTTATCTCCCTGCAGCCAATGGTGCAAACATCATTTAGGAGAAAAAATCAAAGTCTGGGTCACTCATTTGTACATTTCTTCTAAAACAATTGGGGAAGAAAATAAATGCATAAATAAATAAAATAAAAAATGGCTGAATGGACAGAGGGACTGTAGTGGGACTTCTCACCCTGCAGCCAAAAACATGACATAACCTAAACAAGAGCTCCACTTACGGCACATTATACATTCAACGATGGTACAAACGTGTATCAACATTCGTTAAATTATCTTGAGTTATGATGACGAGAGAAAAAAAACAAAAAAAGGTTCAATCGTGTCATCCGGACAAGTTTAATGGAGAAAAGTTTCGTCTTTCATCCAAAAGACTTCATCAGTGTGCGGCCTGCCAGCAGGTCTGTCCCATAGCCTTCAATGCTGTCCAACAAAGTTCAGTCAGGTCGTCTGGACTTTTTTTTGTTTTGTTTTGGTTGAGACGTTTCATCCTTCATCCAAATTGGTTCGTGGAGCCACAACAAACTCAGTCCCATGAGCAGCACATACACACTGAGGACCAGTTTGATTATGATGGTAAGATGGTTTCTGGGGCTCTCACTCTCCCCTATTGACTCCTCTGAGGCAGCCATCGCCAAAATGGTTCAAAACATCAAAGTTCATGCTCAATAATCCAGGTTAAAAAAAAAAAATCTAAAAGTTCAGTCAGGTCATCTGGATCGTTTGTATTTGAAGAAGTCCTTTATATGAGGACAAAACATCTCAACAAAAAAGAAAAAAGAAACCATCCAGATGACCTGACTGAACTTGGATTTTTTTTTTAACCAGTATTATTAAGCATGAACTTTGATCTTCATTGCTGTTTCAAGCCAACCTCTTGTGGAATTCCCAGGAAAAAACAAAACAAAAAAAAAACAACTAACACATGCGAAAAGGGACCATCCGTCCAAAACAATCATCGTTTAGGAGTCCCTCACTACTTCATGGTTTTTCCAACAAATGCCAACTTTAATATTACTCAGCTAATTGGGATGGTACGGCATAAAAAAGCTAAAAAATAAAACAAAATAACAAACAGGCGTCACCATTTTGTAGTTTTCTTTCACAGTAACGCCAGTCAAAAGAACTACACTACCCAGAGGCTTCTAGCTGATGCTTTCTGCCGGAACGGAGTCAAAGATTTGCAACGAAATGTCAGAAGTAACAATCTATTAAGCTCACAGAACTGGCAGGAAAGTCTCAAATAATCCTGGAGGTCAATAATCCACGTGCACATCAACCTGGACAGGGCGGTGGGCTTCGTCGCTGCAGGGTACGTCTACAGAACCGAAACCTGAGCTGCTGGTCTGCAGAGCTGGTGAGTAAAATTTTGCAGTACTGTACAGTGCATGTACGTGTTTTGTTAAAATTACATAGGTTTAAGAGTTTAGAACATTGCAAGAATGTGGGAAGGGTTTATAAAGTTTTAAAATATATAAATACTAAAATAAATATAACGTTCCTACTTCAAAGTTTTTTTATCTATCACGATGGTGGAACGTAATCCCTGCGATAATCGAGGGACTACTGTAAACAATCAAATGTTTTAGCCAGATGACCAACTTACTACTCACAGAAACAGCATGAGGACACAAAGACCAAAATGGTTCAAAGGTTGGCAGACCTCAGACTGATGAAGTCTTTCTGATGAAAGACGAAATGTTTCTCCCTTAAAGAAACTTGTCCAGATGATATTTAACTTTTTCGTTTATATCGACCTGGATGATTGACCTTACAAACTTTTTATTTTAGGAGGAAAGAAAGTTTATGGATGAAGATTATGTCATAAGTTTTAAATTTTAATCTCCCTGAAGGAATCTTCCCATGGGATCAATAGTTTTGTGTAATCTAATCTAATACCGTACTTTCCGCTGTACATGTTACACCGCCGTATAAGTCGCATCTGTCCAAATGTCTAATAAAGTGGAAAAAAACAAATATGTCGCTTTGCTGTATAAGTTGCAGGCATGTTAGTTGATGCAACAACAAAAAAAAAAAACCCGGCGACTTATACAGCGAAAATTACGGTAATCTGTCCACATTTGAAAAATGTCAGTCACCTGCAGCTACTGTATGACAGTAAATAAATGTAAAGGCCAAAAGTTAAAGGTTTGGTCAATTATTTGTACATTTCTCAGCAGAAAGTGTAAAAACGCGTCCGACTTGGCTTCATTTAAACACACGCACACACTTTATATCACTTTTTTTTAATTCTCATTTTTATGCCAGTATTGCATGTTTTTTCTTGTTTTTTTCTTCTTTTAAAAGACATACAGATTTGAGCATGATCTGGAGCTGCAATATGTACAAAAACAAACTAACATATGTTATAAAAACAAACAACAACAAAAAAAAACAGGAAAAAAAGAAAAAAACGTCCCCTTTGTTTTTGACATTATTGCTAATATGTTACAAACGGCACAGGTTTCTACCACGACGACACCTCTGCTTTACCATTTACTAGAATAATACACAGATCGAGTGAGAGAAGTTTGATAGTGGAAGGACGTGAAGAAGAAAGAATAAAAAACAGACTGTAGCGAAGCTTAGCACAGGCTTTGTGTTAAAAAAACAACAACATGATAATGGTGAGAAATCTAAACGTAGCGATGAAACATGAGATGAGTAGAACGTTTAGCGCTCTGTAGTGCAAACAGCCGAATAGTCTTTAAGGAGAAGTAAGGCTGATCGCGACAGAGAAGGGCTCCACACTCCGTTATTCGTTTAAAGCTGCCTCTCACTCTGCCCTGGTTGGTTTAGCAGTGCATGAAAACTACAATATAAAAAAGACATTTGGCATATTAGAGGATACGTACATTGTTCCGAGCTCGTAAAAAAACACACAAACACGAGAACAGCTGCTTTTTGGAAGTGTAAAAAAAAAAAAAAAATTAAACAGAGACACAAATATAAGACAAAAAAAAGCGGCTGGAGCATTCTATTCTGTAAGAAGCGAACGAGCTCTTATTTTTATCACCAGGCGGATGCGAAACAAAGTTTATTTTCAGAAGGCATGTAACATTTGGAACCCCGTCGTGTGTCCAATCCCTTAAAACTCTGCTCTGTAAACCAGCTCCGATTGTCGAGGCGACACGTTTATTTAAGTCTTTTTTTTTTTTTGTGTGTGTGTGAAAGAGCACGCATCGCCGCTTTTATTGGTTTGAGCGAATGTGACAACGGTGCTCCGCTTTCGATGTAACGGGGGGGGATGACGAGGGAGCCAGGGGTGGTTGGCTTAAAGGAGGCGACACGTAAACAAAAGAAAAATATCCGAGCTCGGAGAAAAAAAGAGAGGGGCTGATGTACAAGCTCTGGTATAAACTCGCTGATTAAATTATTATTATTTTTTTTAAGTTTCGAAGACAAACATAGAAAAAGAGTCCCGTTAAAAATCTCCATCCTGCAGAGTAAAAAGGTTTAGGCTCGGCGTGAAGCTCTCGGTTTGGATGCTACAAACTGCTGCGGCAGCACCGTTTAGTCCTCGTTCCGTCCGGGACTACAGGAAGGAAGTGGCCTCTTTAAGACGAATAATAAACTCACAATTCAACCCAGGCAGCACGGGCAATAAAGCACTTTTTCTTCTATTTTTTTAAACACAAGACGAGGGGAGAGACTTTGTACCAATAATTTAAAAAATATCCATATTATAATATAAAACATTTTACATTAATGACAAAAAAATGGGCATGAATAGCAAAACGGGGCATAACTTAATTTTTTTTTTTTTTTACATTAAGTGAATCCTTTTTCGTTCCTATTTCAAGGTGTAACAAAATTCTTACAAACTTCAATCAGGCGGACATTCAAGTTACAGTTTGTTTTGTTCCCCCCCCCTCCCCCCACATGTGTTTACAGTCGTACTGCAATGTAAAGATCACAGGTGGTGTCTTCAAAGGGACGTTTGGTTCCCGGTGGAAGACAGAAAAATCGGTTTCTCAGAGAGGAACTTTTAAAATGGAGCGAGTCTGACTCAGTATTCCATCACAGCGACGACACGCGGACAAAGAAACGCCGTGAGTATTTTGCTGGCTGGTGAACTAGTGCTCAGGCAGGCAAAAAAATAAAAATAAAAAAAAATTTTAAAGAATGAAATGACCTGTACAATATTGCTGTTAAGTTTTCATTTTCAATCGATAAAACACATTTAGATCAGAAGAAGGCCTTTTTTTTTTTCCTCCCGCAGGAGACAGTGCGAGTGCAACGAGTTCACGGCGAGACGCCGGACCACAGATGTCCACAAAAAAAGGCGGGAAACGAGCCGACGGCGCCCGGGAGACATTGTACCAACGGTGGGACTGCATGAGACTTAGGGCTGCACGATATAAGGAAAAAAACTGCCAATTATTGAATATCGCGATAACTATATTGATCCTGACTAATCCAGTTTTAGTCACTTAAGGTTTTTTTTTTTTGTTACTCCCACTTGTGTTTAAGTATTTCAGCCCCAAAATTCTAAAACTAATGTGGATATTGACAGCAGTGGGAATCCATCAGAAGATTGTATAAATAATCCCTCCACATAATTACGATATTACTGAATATTGATATTGCGATAACTATATAAATTGTGACTAATCCAGTTTTATTCACTTCAGGTTTTTTTCTATCGTTACTCCCACCTGCGTTTATGTATTTCAGTCCCAACGATCTAAATCTAATGTGGATATTGACAGCAGTGGGAATCCATCAGAAAATTGTAGAAATAAAATAAAAAAAACACATAATTACGATATTATTGAATATTGCAATAACAATATCGATTGTGACTACTCCAGTTTCATTCACTTCAGGGTTTTTTTCTATCGTTACTCCCACCTGCGTTTATGTATTTCAGCCCAAAAGATCTAAATCTAATGTGGATATTGACAGCAGTGGGAATCCATCAGAAAATTGTAGGAATAAAACCCCCACACAGTTACGATATTATTGAAAGACTTGATGACGACATCAGTCGCAATAAATGCAGTTTTATAAACACTGGGGTTTTTCTACTTTTATCCCAACAATCTGTTTTAGTTATTCAGCCACAAAGATCCAATTTTAATGTGGACATTAAAGGCAGGAATCTATCAGAAAATGGGGGGGGGGGGGGGGGGGAAG
>JARVLU010000001.1:20639239-20661283 GCA_031762415.1 Simpsonichthys santanae
AACTTAAAACTTGATTAGTTAGATTGTAAACAGTCTGTTGCTGCTTATTGTTCTGGTTCTGACTGTTATTGTATTTACTGTATTAAGATTTTTATTATTGTTAGTATAGTTTATTGTAAAGAGTGTCATTTATTTAAAATATCATCCAAATGGGTTGCTTTTATTTGTTTTTATACAAACATATTGTTTACTTGCCATATTTTCCAAAATAAATGTTTTGGAAGTCTTTATTTTGTCTTTTTTTTGTACCGAGAATTAACTGAACCGAGCCCTCCTTGTAATTGAACCGAACCTAATGTGATTTTAGCGTACTGTTATAAACCCTAGTAATTATTGTCAAATTTAAGAAGAAATGTTGGTTAATTTAATTTGTTTTTTTTTTTTTGGCCACCGGATGGCAGTATAAGACTGTTTGAACCGATAGATGGATAGTGAGGGAGCAAGCAACATGTCTCTAAGAAAAACGCGAGGGAGGTTACTTGACATGACATGGCCTGTCTCTCCTTGCTTTTTTTTTTTTGGTTCTCAAAAATGGCAGACGCTCAGTGTGGTTGGCATAGCATTTTTCACACAAAGCTTTTAATTTAAAAAAAAAAATCAGTAAAGTTCTAAGCTTCTTTTTGCAGAGAAAAAACTTTTTACACAAAGGCACAGATTTCAACTGGCCTATTATCGCGACAGGCCTAACGTTAACGTCCAGGTTCTACTAAAACAACTACAACTCATCATGAAATTATTTTTTGTCATTAAAGACTGCGGGCGACATGCATTTCTGTAGGTTGGGGCTTTATTTTTTTAATTAAAACAACAGTTCTGGTGATTTTTTTTTCTTTTTCAAACCAAGTGAAGTTCCTTCCATGAGCTCATGTAAAACCCAGCAAACATTCTTTGGTAGTGTGTACAAAATGTAAACGGTAGAAAACATCAATCTGCAGCCTCAAGTACAAGATGCTCGACCACAACACAAACAACCAGAACAACAACAACAACAAAACGCATTGTGTGTATTTTTTTAATTTATTTTAAACACATGCTTTGTTGCTACATTGTGATTCTAAGCAAAGGCCAAAAGCCTCCTGACTTCAACAGCCACAGGAATGCCACCAGGCAGATTCTTTGGCAACAAAAATTCTCCATCGAGACTCCATTAAACAATCAGACAATGCAAAAATTAAAATTAAAATAAAAAACACTTGGAGATAACGGTTTTCCTTTCTTGGAATCTCAGCACCCCCTCCTCTCTCTCCGTCTTTCACTTCTGCTCTTTTTTGTTTCTTCTTTCCACACTCTTGTCATGACACTTGATAACTCTTTCTTGCTCTTACTTCTGCAGAGGAGAATGCAGACTACAAATCTCCTCGAGGGCTGCCATCACTCGGCCTGGGCCAATGCCAGAAAACTTTCTCCCCAAAGGCCCGACTTGAAGAAATCATTGGCTGAAATATGATATTTGGCTTCAGGGAAGACAAAAATATTCTTATCTTATGTGGTGTAACGACAGAGTTGAAGCAGTTTTAGTCAAACATACATAAAATTCCCCTTTTGCCTTTCAGCAGCAAGCAATAAAAAGGTTCACTGACATTAATTATACAACCAACAAACACTGCCAAATTAATTGCACAGTTAGATCTATTAATAAACCTGTGACATAAAAATTAAGCAATAAGAAATAGTTTAATCTAAATGATTTGCCCAGAGAACAGGGAATAATGTTTTATTTGATGCTGCCAACTGCCCGGAGGCCATAATAACATTAATTTGTGGAAGAAGCAGTACGAGACGGCTTTTAGCGCGGTCTTTCCCTTTTATCTAATACAGTAACAGTGACTTGTTACACAACTTTGGGAGGTGCTGTCTGTCGGGGTTTTCCCAATGCAGGAGATCCTGTGTAAATTTAGAGCCTTCTCTCTGAATGCATGAGCTGGCCCAGGACAGACACCTTTCTGTCAACATCGAGAACAATAGTCTCCAAATCCTGACTGGCAATTACTTGGTCTAAAAAATATATACTACAAAAATAATAATACATATATTTTGTTTTTAAAAGGTCCTTTTTGTGCGAATGATAATTCAGCATTCATCACGCTGAGAATGTGGTCCCGTTTATTTTTTTATCTTTTGTCCCTACCTGTTTAGACAAATGTTAAAACGTTTAGCTCATCCAGGACATTCCAGCTATGAGTTTTTGGCTTTTGTAACATTTTATATTTTTTAAAACATTTACCCATTTTACAATGGTTATCCACTAGTAAGAACACCAAGATCACAAATTCTTTAAAAAAAATACACGTTTTCTTTGAACTCTACTTCAGCGTCCTGGAACAATTTATGTCTTCTTACAATCCTTTTAGTTTTCGGCTAATCTTGCGCTATTTTTAGCTAATAGCTAGTCTTCTATCTACTTGTACTTTTAGCTAGTGTTTTATTACTTTTAGTTTTTAGATAATTTTTGCTACTTTTGAAAGCATTTTGCTACTTTTACCTTTTAAATAGCATTTATATTGATTTTGAACATTTACTGATATTTTAACAATTTAAAACAAAAAAAAGGACCAGATTCTTGTATAGGGGAAAAGTAGGTTTTTACCTTTTTTAATAAAAAATTAAAAAAAAAAAACAACTATGAACTATGCAGACCTATATAACTTTTTTAAATTGTGGAAAAATTAAGTAAGTACTGTATAGAAATAAAGCATAAAGTTAAAATGAGTATGTTTTACTGTACTAGTTCCAGTATTCAGATACTGGAAAAAGAAATGACTGGAAAACTGCTTAAACTGTTTTTTATTTTTTTGTTGTTTGCATAACAACCAATAAAATTCAGTATTTGCAGGCATGGATCCGCTAATAGTGGAACTAACTTTCCGTTTAGTGAATTAGCATTTTTGCTAACTTTGAAAAGCTTTAGTGGAATTAGTTCCACAAAATTTAAATACAGTAAATATGTCTGCCAATATTTTAAAGACAGTTCTCCACACTATAAGCGTACAGGTGAATGGTGATTTACATGGAGCAATGCTATGCTATGCAAAACTAAGCAAAGTGTCACCCGCTGATGTCACCACCCTCAGAGTGGTCCCCCACCCCCATATTTAAGGCAAACAGTCTCTGACTGATGGTGTCAGTTTACAGCCAGTAACAGAGACCTTAACATAAATGCCAAACTAAACCATAATAGGAAAATAACATGAAAAACCCACATTAATACTCAGAATCATCATGAAACATCATGAAAAGTCAGAAACTTTGCACACATAATTCCTACCCAGCATGCTTTGCGACGCTCACACTATGCGAGACATCACAGGTGTAAGAAACACGTCCAAGCTGTGCGCCGTTTGTACTGACAGTTTGAGCGCGGGGGGGGAGTGGGGTTCAGTGTGAAAGGAGACGCTGCCTTTAGCTTTTTAGCTAGCATGCCTGTATTGTGCGCCGTTAGCTTAGCGTTACACCAGTGCTGACGGGTGGATGGGGAGGGGTTTGGAGTGAGCGCAGTTCGATTCAAGAGGCGGGGTGCTCGGTTCTGTTACAACGTTGTCACATTATACAGTCTTACAGTGTCAGCAACATCAGTGTATGATAACAATTAGCACTTTAGCGTTAGCTTTCCCTTATTTTTCTTTTTGCAGTTTAGTGTTAGCGAAGCTAACTTTTTGGTTAGCTGTGCCCACCACTGAAATTCAGTTTTATGTTAGTTTTGGTCAAAGCTTGAAAGAGCCCCTGCAGTGGGACCAAAGAGCCGCATGTGGCTCCAGAGCCGCAGGTTGCAGACCCCTGCTCTAGTTGAATTAGCTTGCCATGTAAAAGCTGTATAATGTGTAAAATAGTTTTCTGCTTGAAGAGGACCTAATTACTCACATCCTCCTGTTTAAACGACAAATAACCATCAACATGAGTTTGTTCTGTCGACATCAGTTGCTCCAATGTAGAAAGTAGGTAAGAGGAGTTTGCTCACTGCAGCGGAGTGAAAGCAAACAAGAGTCAGACAGAATGGGGGGGTGGGGGGTTATTCAGCTCGTGTTTTGTGAATGAAACATCCTGAATGTAGAGCGGCGGAGGGGGTAAAATCTGCTGAGACAGTACAAACCACGGTTCCCTCAGCAAAGCTGGAATCCCAGGATCAGGAGGGACCAGAGGAAAGTTCTGGGGGAGGTGGGGGAGTGAGGAAATGCTTTTGGAAGTGGAAATTATAAAAATGAACAAAAGCAGCGTGATCCCCCCCAAAAAAACGAGTTAGCAGGAAGACCGTACATCCCTCTACCACGTTGGCGTTCTGTTTCTGCCTCATCTTGGCCAAAAGGTGAAAGCGAGGCAGACGACACCAGACTTCTATCAAACATGACTCCATGGCTGGTTTCAAAACCCACAGTGGCTCTGACTTTACATCAGAACGTTCCAGCTCATCCTCAGCAAAGACCAACGAGCCCTTCAGAACAACCTGAGGCAGAAACCGTGCGCTCCGTCGATGAATACGAGGCATTTCTGTTGCAGTTTTGTTTGGAAACCCAACCCCCATCGTTCATGAAAACCCTAACATTTTCTCCAGAGAAAAACACGGTCGCCCTTTCAGCGGATAATGAAACAGAGAACCTCTTTTCTGTTGAACAAACGGGAGGGAGGTAAAAGTGCAGGTACGTGCTGTACTGTGTCAACATATCGAGCTTTGTGCACACCGGGGAGGCTGAGGACCCAGAATGAGAAGTGCCAAGTTGGCAGGGATTCAAGACAAATTACACAAAAATGTGCATTTGGGTTCCCGTCAGCTGTCTCCTGTGGACGTCCCCCCAGAAACGGACAAGACGAAGCAAAACTAACCAGACGACAGAAATGTAAATGAGTCGACTTGGATGTGCGGTGACTTTTTACCTTCGGTTGACCAAAAAACATCTGAAACCTGAATCAAACTTCATGAGTCAAGAGAAGCAATAAATATGTATGGACTTCCACAACAATGAGCTACTGTACGCAGAAAGCAACCCCCCCCCCAATAAAGGTTTTACGGTAAATTAGCTCTGCCGGTGATTACTTTTCCTGGTGATGTTTGGACATAGAACGACCCACAGTAAAGCCGAGAGAGCCATTATTTCACCTGTGTGTGTGTGTGTGGTTAGATGAGAGGATGTGAGGAGTGGGGAGTGAGGGACAGGGCTGGTGGGGTGAGGGGGGGCGGGGACTCAGCTTGTCTTTTAACCCTCATCTGATCCTTTGCCACCATAGAGGTCAGCGCTTCAACATCTGCTGCTCTCTTTGAATCTTTCCTTTTATAAAAAGGAGGGATGGAAGAGGAGAGGACCCCAGGGAGAGAATACACACACACACACAACTTTATATATGTAGGGACACACACACACTGTCTGCGCTACACACAAACTCTCACTTGATGAGATCAAAACAACCCAGGGACCTAAACCACACGCTCATGGTGGCAAATACAGAAACGCAAGATTTCGTTAAAAAAAAAACTCAGTGGTTTTGTTACACCAGAAATGAGATGCTTGGCTTCTGGCCTGAAAGACCTTTTTTTTTCCATAGCAGGAGGAAAGAGGAGCCCTCCCCCCTCGCCCCCCCCAGGGGTATGGCCAAGGCAGAGGGGTGTTGAAATAAGTGATTCACGCTTTTATCATGTCAGGTGAACGGTGCAGCTCTTTCAACACCACAATCAGTTTCTCTGGACACAAGAGAAAAGTCAAAGTCAACATGGTTTGTTTTCATTTTAGTCTCTAAACTCACACACACACACACACACACACACACACACACACACACACACACACACACACACACATAACAAAGATCCAAAGGTTTTCGGCAGGTCGTAGCAGCCTGCAACGTTCAGACTAAAACGGTGCTAACTGAAGGGAAAATGATTCGGACCCTGAGGAAAAACAGCACTAATTTATGATGTGTTATTTTATGTATTCACACGAGCTGAGCTCTTGAATTTAAACCTCCCGTTTGATTTTCATTACTCCCAAAACAAGAATCTTGTCAGATTGTGAGACGCCGTGACGTATCCCAGTGTTCTGACAGAACTGAATCAAAAAGCAACCGAGCGTCTTCCTCAACGTTGAAGGAACTCGCTGCAAACTATAAAACGTGAAAAAGTTGGTGCTGTTAGTGTTTTTCAGATATAATGACGAGCTCTGAAATGTGGGTATGCACTCAACGTAAACAAAGACTCAATCCACAGAGACTGACAACAGGCCGGCTGCAGTCTGTGTAGGTAAACAAACATGGCGGAATCGAACAAGTGTAGAATCAAGAAGATGTTTAGGTGGAAACATGAGCGAATCTGCTGCTAAACGCGACAGAAAAAATAAAGAAAACACCCAGACATCTCCTCCACAGTCCCAATTTCAGTCAACTTGACTTGTTCCGTAAATAATAATTAAACGCTCGTAGAATCCTGGTCACAAATTTTGCATACAATTTTTCAATTTAAGCACACATTAACTATTAAAATGAGAATGATGACTTTTTTTTTTTGAGTGGGGGGGAGTGATTTTCATAGCATCACAACAAATGTGTTAAGTTCAGACAAAATTCTGATAAACATTTTTGGATGAGAAGCCAAGCATCTTCTATAATAAATACATTTAAAAAAAATTGGGCTGCCTTTGATTCAATGCATTAGGATTACCAACTGAGAATTGACACCAACATACAACGGTAGCCTTCATGTCGTGCGTTTCATATTTTAGGATGTTCCAACAGTGATGGAAACCAAAAACAGTCATTTAATTAAAAAGGGAAACTCAATAGGTAGTTTATGTTTAGTAATCTAAATATTTCCTTGTGTTACTGAAGCCTTAAAGAACATTCTTATGAGTGCAACATGATTTGATACATATTGATAATTAAATGTGTATCATGTGACATGAATTTA
Organism: Simpsonichthys santanae; assembly: GCA_031762415.1. Lineage (NCBI taxonomy): Eukaryota > Metazoa > Chordata > Actinopteri > Cyprinodontiformes > Rivulidae > Simpsonichthys > Simpsonichthys santanae. The sequence goes on from JARVLU010000001.1 coordinate 20,646,126, forward strand.
ATCGGTTTGTAGCTTTTTTATTATTATTATTCAAGGAGTAAACTACACTCAAACGTCTTTAACCCCGCATGGGATATTTGGACTCATTCTGAATGCACAACATTTAACATAATTCAAAATCTGATGGGTAAATTATGTTCCAACAGTAAACAAATGAAGATAAAATAAAAGTTGTAATATCAAAAATGTAGATTACACAATGCTTAAAAAAATAAAACAACAAGAATGGAATCACAAATGTGTACGTTTAAAGAGGAAAATAAGTTTCTTTACCCTCACTTAAAACATGCAAAACAAAATGTATTTTACTTATAAATATCTTAATTAAAACAGTTATTGCAGTATATTTGTTAAAAGTGTAGATATTTTACTGTTTCAATTGTTGAAGTGTTATTCCGCCACATAATACACTTCAGGTGAAGAAAATGTGCTTAGAATATAAGTCGTGGAAGATCAAACTAGGACTGTCCCGATAAACAATAAATCAATTATTCGCATGATAAATTTGACCTAATTTTCATTTATCAACTTTATTGTTTCTTCGTCTCTTTCTACTGAAGACACTGGATGACAAAAAGCTCAACTCCGGTGCCCCCTGACCCCTCCCTTTCTCTTTAAAATCCATTTCAACCGTCCAAAATCGCGTTTTTGGATCGTTAAAACCAGCTAAGCTATGAGCTAAGCTAACAGGCCGCCCTCGAGATAAAACCTCCGTCTTGTCGAAGCTCCAAAATTCACGGTTGAAACCCGTGCCTTTGTGTAACAACTTGTTTTTCCTCTGCAAAAAGAAGCTGAGAACTTGTTTACTGATTATTTTTTTTAATTAAAAGCTGTTTGAAAAATGCTATGCTAAAGAGCTCAAACAACACAGAGCGTCCGCCATTTTGAGAACTGAAAAACAGGCAGGAGAGACAGCTCATATCACATTAAGGAGCCTCCCTCCCATTTTTCTTAAAGAGACACACTGCTCGCTCCCTCACTATCCATCCTTTGGTTAAAACAGTCTTATACTGCCATCCAGGGGTCGAAAAAAGTTACTACATGCCAAACAAATTAAGTATTTCTTCTTAAATTTGACATTACTAATTATTATTACTAATTATTACTAATCACTAATAATTATTGTCAAATTTCAAACAATATTATCGCTTATCGCAATAATTTGAGACAATTCATCGCCCAGCAAAATTTGTTATCGTGATAGGCCTACTCAGTTCAATTCAGTCTATATCACAACAAAGTTGTCTCAGGGCACCTTACAGGAAGATCCACATACATAGAAAAGCCTATTAGTAAAGTTCTCTATCTAAGGAAGCCAGCAGACTCTTTGAATCTTCACTTCGTCGCAGTCTCCCACCCTGAGCAAGCACAATGGCAACAGTGGAAAGGAAAGACTCCCAAAGCCATCTTTGTGGAAAAAAAAGTCTATCATTAAACCGGGACAGAGGCCTCCGTGTCCAACTCTTACAATGTTATTGCTAGTATCACTTATTTCTCTGTGAATAGCAAGAGGCCATCAGGGCGCTAACAATCCATCGTTTGGATGATGGTCCTCTTTTTCCATGTGAGCAGTTAGTTTTGAACGTCATCAGTAAACTATGAGAAGGTGCTATTTATAAGACTGAGTTTGTTGCAGCTCCTCAGACTGATGAAGTCTTTTGTATAACACATGGACTTTTCAACTATTTTAATTTTGTTTTTCACATTTAGCATCAGGACCTGACTTTGTTAAGAGCATGTTGTATTTTTAGGGTTTTACTGGTAAGCCAGATGTGGACAGCAGTGTTGAAGTCTTTACAAGCGAAGAATGTTTTCAGTTTCAAGATAAAAATATTCATTCCCTTCTGCGGCGGTCTAGAAGAAAGCGGTAACACCACGAGCAACCCTGTGGGTCTGGAGCCCCTCCCTGGGTAAGACCAGTAACATTTGCACAGTTTGTGGGGACTTCCTCCAAAGATTGCTGCCAAAAAAAATTCACCACAAATAAAAAATAGCTAACACTCTTCAATCGCACATCCACACCATTTTTTGTTTTTTCCACCCCCACCAGTTTCAGGAAAACGCAAGCCAATCTGGAGATATCATCCGGACAGGTGGTCAGCCACCCAGACCTGACCCTGCTGCCCTCTGGCTCGACCCCCTCCTCTCTCTGCGCCCACACACCCCCCTCAACTGAAATCGGTTCAGGTCTGCTGGAAAGCCCCCAAATGAACATGCATGCACAGCAACCCCCCCCCCCCATCACACACCCCTCCAACAAGCCCTGCAAATGTCTGACACCCACTGAGCTGTCTGTGAGGATTACAGCCTGGACGTTGCAAATAAAACAGGGAGAGGGACATTTGTGCAAGAGTTAATTAGCTTTAATTGCCAAGGATAGTCTATTTTATACATCTGGTTTGTATAAAATCACAAACATAAAACTCTAAAATGAGTCTTGAACTGATGCTTTAATAAGCTGCAAGTCTCTGTTTATGTACATCGAAGTGAAACATTGAAAGCAGTTCAACGTTGTCGCTTTTCAGCTCAGATATTAACAGCTAGCACGCGTGTCCAGCTAATACTACATCCATCACAGCGTCGTGAACCAAAACCAGCTCAAATAACCTGTTAGTCGCACATTAGTCGCAGTTTGTGTTTGTCCATCGCATCGCTAAGCTAACGTTTCATGAGAAAAGTCCTCAATTTGATCCGTAAACGTGCTAGACTGGGTGTTGTGACGAAAACCGCGAACCGTTCACACCAAAACGCACCCCCAGCATACGCGCTGATATGATGAAATACCTGTGGGGTGTTGTTTCGCTTAAAAGTACTAAAAGAAAGCAGGTTGCCACGTTTAACTTTTAATTTATTAGAGGAGTTAACGGCGTTCGTGCGAGCTTCCCCGCGACGGTGGGGCGCCTTTCGCTGGAGGGGTGCGTTTTTCGGCACAACACCGGCTAGCTGGCGTGAGCACGTTTACGAAAACAAATGCAGGGGGGGGTTCAAGGTTTCCACCTCCACGGAGAGGCTGCGGGAGAACGCAAAACTGCGTGGAGGAGATATCCTCGTCGGCTGTGCTTTTAGCTCGCAGGCTAGTCGGCGAGCTAGCAGCCCTGCCGTTGTTTGGCACAGACCACCGGGGGTGAAGTAACGCTTAGCCGGGGCTAGCTGCTCACCGAGCAACGCAGCAACGGAGTCGGTTCAGGCAAGTAGCGATAACTGGTGAAAGAACGGGGGAAAACGCCGCACTCGTTCACTTATCACAACAAAAAGAAACGGCTTTTAGCCACGGGACTTGTGGGTGAAACACTTTACAACATGCAGGCTAGATTGTATAAGTAAAAACCGCACAGTTCCATGTGAATAACATATATTCCCCATCAGCTCCCACCGCCAGCCCCGAACCTCAGACTCACCCTGTCACAACAGGCGCCATCTTCCACAAACTCTCACCAAAACTCCAGTACTCGCGATATCCTTTCCTCTCCGACAACAGCCCAACAATCCGTCGAGACAACAGAAGCAGACTGGAGGTGTAAGGACGAGGGAGGCAGAGATTGAAAAAAAAAAAAAAAAAAAAACGAAGAGGAGGGAGGCGGAAAACAGCAACACTCAGAGGGAGAGAGAGTGAGCAAAAGGGGGCAGACGCCACAACAACAGGCGTGGGAAACTTCTGAGGTCTCGCGAGATCTGGAAAACTCTCACAATAGGCGAGCGCTGGTGGAGCGCGAGTTATCGCGAGATGTGTGCGAGGCACGGCAGTTGTTTATCCAGTGGCGTTGAAATACTATTCCCACGTGTTTACCGGATAATAAATTACAGCACCGGTCGGTTTAATGGAAAAATAACATTTATGACGAGGAATCCTCGGTTTTCCCAGGCTCACACACACACACATATATATTTTCATAATGGGATTCTGCCTTAACAGCTGCATGCTGTTAAATCCTAAATACAGTATATTTTTTACACTTATGGGGACCCTAAGACAAGGTGCAAGCAAGGTTAACTTTTAAATGTGGACTGATTTTAGAAGTTTTGATCTTAATTACTCACATTACAGCACATCAGTTTACACAGCACACATTGGTACTTTGTCTCTTGTATTAATTTTATGTGTCTATGTTGAAATGATTTCTCTTAGATTTATGATATTTTAGAAGTTTAGCTTTTTATATTAGTGGTTTTATAAGTATATACAGTTTTTTTTATTTTAAAGCCTGACCAGAGACTGCTATAAATAATTAAAAAAAAAAAAAAAAAAAAACTTTCAAATTGGTAGAAATTAGGGGTGCGCCGATTTATCGGCACAGATTTCTTTAATTTTGGGAAATCGGACAGGGGTATGTTTTTCAATAAAATACGATTGGAAAATTGAAGGTGAATTGTGACCTTATAACACCTGACAGTGCCGCTTATAAAAGAAAATCGTATCGGCCAAAATCGGAATTGGCAGGTCAGACTTTTTAGAGATCGGTGATCGTGATAGGCCAGAAAATTGCAATTGGTGCACCCCATTAGAAATTCAATTTAAAGAGCAATAATGGCGTTTGGAGATCTTTTTACTAAACTGTTATGCTAAGATCTTGTGAGATGTGTTATCACTTGTTGTGAATGATGCTCAGCTACTACCACATCCAATTTAGCTCAATCTTTGTAAAACTGACTGAGTTGTAGCCACTTGTGTATTTGCTAAGGTCAGTTAACTGTTGAGTCCATCTTAAATTGAAATTACTCCAAAAGTTAATGTAGATGCACGTCCAGTGACTACTTTATGAGACTAGTTTTACTAAAATCTGTCCAATGGTTCATGAGATATTTAGCAAACAAAGAGGTAAAGTTCAAGCCAGATCTTGTTCGATCAGTTAGAGTTGGTGTTGGGGATGACTCAGCTACTACCACACCAATTTTGACCTCAATATCTGTAAAGCTGTCCAAGCCGTAACCCTATTTTTGCACTTCCGAAAGGCATCTTGAGTGGGGTTTCAGCTGGAAATCCACTTGTTCATGAGATATTTTGCTAACAGTTCAGACAAACAAACTGCCTTTCCACAATATTAAACACAGCGGCTGTTATTTTCCGAGAACTTTCATGTCTCCAAATGTTTTTGCGATATTTCTGCAATGTATTTTGATTATTGTTGTGCATTTTGCCGCATTTGATTTCCTGGTTCGCTTCGTGAGTTTTCTAACTGTGTTGTGCCCGTTTTGCTTGTGTGAACGCTGGTGTTTTGGGGTTTTGTTGTTCCGTTAAAACCGCCGACAGGAGAAAAAAAAAAAAACGCAAAACTGGTGTGGGATTTGACGAGCCTTCAAGGACACGCCGACTCAAAATAAGAGTAGAAATTAATGGAAGGGGTTCTACGCTCTGAACTTACGTGTCCCTTGGGCAACATTGCACTCCCTGTTTAGAGTGGAAACAATGGTGCGAGCACATGTGAGGGGGCCATACGAAGCAGATTAGTGCCTTGCCATCACATTGGGGAGTCCCATGACCACCCTCCACACCAAACCTCCGTTAAAAGTACAAGAGAGCCTATTATTTAGAAAGATCACGCTTGGAAATGTGGCATAGGCGTTATTATCCTTCCTGTGTGTGTGCCTGCCTCGGTTTCTCCTCCAGCCAGAGCGCATTCCTGGAGTTATATCGTCCTCACAACAAACAGGTCAGGCCATTCTTGTTTACCCAGTAAAGGGCCGCAAAGCCATAAACCTTCATGTAGGTCCACAGCCTTCATTTCAATGTGTTTGGCATCTTTGTTCACCTAACAAGTGGCTTCTGGTGGGGGGTTTTCTGACTTTAAAGACCCCCGAGACCACACTGATGGGCAAATCTGAGCTTTCATTTGTTAGACGTTGAGCGTGTGATTTGCCCCTGGCTCTCGGCTGATATGAAAAAGACATAAAACAAAAGAATTAGCTGAACTCAAGCTTAGTGGGTTCTAATCAGATGTTTTGGCCTGAGATTAAATAAATGCTTAAAGAATTTCTGCAGAAGTGAAAGTTGTACACATTCTCTGAAGATTAAATGTGAAAGGAGGCAAAGAGTTAAATAGTATTTTCTTTACATTCCCATGACTTACTTGTGCTGTAATATACTGTAAATAGGTCAAGTGTGGCTCGAGGGCCTGATATGGCTCATGTTAGCTTAGTAGTTTTAGTGTTTGTGTTGACACAAGGAGAGCAAGGATGAATACTTTTAAAAAAGGACTTCAAATACATGATAAATATGCTACAAAATCTTTACTGGAAAGAAAAAAATTGTGACAATGTCTTCCAATATAAACAGAATTAATTACAAAACATCTAACAATCCTCAAATTAGCAACAAATGTTAGCTAGTAGATGTAAGAGAGGTTAGAAAGACCAATGGGAACTTATATAATCACATCAGATGATATATCGTAGCATTTCCCCTACCAATATACAAGCAGGGCACCCCGCCCTGCCTACCGAACACCAACCCCCACCCTTTGGTCGACAATTGCCGGCACTGACATAGTGCTAAGCTAGCCGCGCGCAATACAGATGTGCTAGCGATAGCACTATGTTTTTCCTTTTTCCCTCATGCTGAGCCACCCCCACCACCCCCGACTGAAAACTGTCGGTACAAACAAACGGTGTGCAACACAGATGTGTGTCATCTCCCCCCCACCCCACCCCCGTTGACAAAAATCACGGAAGACGTGCGCCCTACCAAGGAAAGAAATGTAGGGGAATAAGGGAAATACTATCATTTGATATGATAAGTTATGGGCGGCATGGTGGCTCAGTTGGTAGAGCTGTTGCCTCTCGGCGAGAAGTTCGCTCGTTCAAATCTCGGCCCGGGGCCTTTCTGGGTGTAGTTTGCATGTTCTTGCTGTGAATGCCTGGGTTTTCTCTGGGTACTGCAGTTTCCTCCCGCAGAACAAAAACATGCATGTTAGGTTGATTGGTAACTCTAAATTGTCCTTAGGTGAAAGTGAGAGAGTGACTGTTTGGCTTCTTTGTCTCTATGTGTCCCTGTGATGGACTGGAGACCTGTCCAGAGTGTCCCCAGCCTCTCGCACAGTGATAGCTGGATATGGGCACAGTGCTTCCCCTACCTTATTTGCCTCGATAGGGCGCTCATGTTTTCTGTGATTTTTGTTGGGGGCTGGGGTGTTGGGACACAGAGACACGTCTCTGTTGCGAGCTGTTTGTACTAACAGTTCTCAAGCGAGGGGGGGCAGGAGGGACAGCTCAGCATGATGGAAATGCAGCACTTGTATCATAGCGCAGCATCTGTATTGCCCGCTGCTAGCTTAGCGACAGGGTGGGGGGTGGAATTTTGGTTCAGTAGGCAGGGTGCTCGGTTCTGTTGACAGGGCAAGGTGTCCTGCTTATATAATGGTAGGGGAAATACTGGGGCACCAGTGACCCCGTGACCAGAAAAGAAAGAAGCAGGTAAAGATAATAAATGGATGATACGATATAAAGTTATAGCATATGTGATGTAATAAAAGATTTACAATATGATGTGATATGTTATGTGATAGAATATGATGCATGTTGAATACAATGTTTATGAGACACAATATAATACGATACGACGGACTACGATACGATTCTGGGAGTTTTAATAAAATCCACCCCTGGCTTTTGAGATACACTCACTCACAGAGACAGGGTTGATTGACAGGTCAGGACAAAGTTTTAAAAATCAGATCTTGTGTTAGTGTTCAGAATGTAAGTTGGGCACAGGCCTATCGCGATAAACAATATATCAATTAATTGCATGATAAATGAAAATTATCAACCTATTTTTCATTTATAGACTATTGTTTCTTCATGTCTCTCTCTTTCTGAAGACACTGGCTGACAAAAAGCTCAAGTCCAGTGCTCGCTAAGCTGAGAAGGTAAGCTACGAGTTAAGCTAACAGGCCGACCTCGGGGGGAAAAAACCTCCGTCTTGTCAAAGCTCCAAAATTCATGTTTGAAACCTGTGCCATCATGTAAAAAGGTTTTCTCTGCAAAAAGAAGCTGAGAACTTGTTTACAGATTTTTTAAATTAAAAGCTTTATGTGAAAAATGATATGCTAAAGAGCTCAAACCACACCGAGCGTCCGCCATTTTGAGAACCGACGAGAAACAGCCCATGTCACGTCAAGGGGTCTCCCATTTTCTCGTTGCTCGCTCCCTTACTATCCATCCTTCGATTAAAGCAGTCTTATACTGCCATCCGGTGGTCAACATAGGTATTACATACAAAAATTAACCAATATTTCTTCTTAAATTTGACAATAATTACTAATTGTTGTCAAATTTCAAACAATATTATCGTTTATCGCAATAATTTCTGAGACAATTAATCACCCAGCAAAACTTGTTATCATGACAGGCCTAGTTGGACATGCCTCTCAGATAACTAGTTGTATCTCAATAGTTGTCAAATTGACCATACAGTAGCCATATTTGTGCTTGCTGAGGTGGCTTAGCTGTGACAGCCATCTTTGAACACATCTGTTCAGTGTCAGAGCACCACCATATCGTATACGCTGTACGAATTTGCACATTTTATTTTCACAGTCTCTCTAATCCACCAATAGAATAGAAAACAAGAAAAGGACAGAGGAGCAGCAAAGAGCATGCCTGGAAAGTGGCCCGCATTATAAAGACGCAGAGACGAGGACCTCATCCTGCCCTCAACCATTTTTCCTTTCTCGTCTCTAGGTACAGTTTTGGGGTTGAATGGGGAAGCATAAAGTTTCCTGAAATGTTTTACAGCTGAACACACTTTTTTAAGAGGGGGCGCAGCTTCACCAGCACCATGTTTCTCCGAGAAACCGAGAGCAAAATCGAAAAGCAGAAGAAGCCGCTTCACTTTAACTTTTCAAGAAGCTGTAATTTAACGTTTGAACTTTTACCAGTTTGGGTTCTGGAAAAAGTCACTTTCTTCAAAGGTCACTCACAAATATGACTCAAGTCTTCTTTTTACTTCTCCTAATTTTCTTTAATGTTTGTAATATCACCTCAATCAAACTCCCTGTCTCGTTCTCTCATTAGAAGTAAAACCCGTATTTTGTTTTAATCGGAGGCCGAGCCAATGCAAGCAATCATCTCTAAGCCGTAAGCCTCAGGTCTACAAATCCGCTCACTTGACTGTTTAAGCACATGGCTCAGAGTGAAGAAAACATGGAGACGAAAAGGAAGAAAAATCCCTGTCCTCCTGTGGAAACACCATCCATTCATCATCCCATCTGGGCTGTCTCTGAGTACATTTGGCCTATTCGGTTAAATGGTTTTGTCGCACTGATCAGATGAACATCCAGTTTATCTCCCTAAGCTGGAACACTTCTTATAAAGGGGTGATAAGAAGAAAAAACGAAATGACTCATTTGTAAAGTTGATGAGTTTTAAGAAAAAAGAAAAAGTGAGCGAACCAATTAAGGAAGTGCAGGTTGAGTTTCATGATAAGCAGCTCTCGACTCAGAGTCATTTGATCCGTCCAGAGGGGATGGAGAAACTTCCTGAAACGAGCACGACATGCCGAGGCCCAGTCAGAGTGCGAGGCAGGGACAGACCTTTGGGTTTTAGAGACACTGGGTCAAGAGTGAGACTGGCGAGAGGACAGACAGCGCCAATGAATGCGGACACAAAGGATGGGCTGAGCCCCAGCATGAAACAGGAAGTCAAAACTTTGCACAGGGTCTGTAAACTCATCCTTTCAAGTCCAGCTGCAACCAGACATTGTGTTCTCCTCTGTGGACATTGCAAGGATCAAATAAAGTCAGAGTAACAGATTGTGTTGTATCAGCAAAGGGCGTCCCTGTCTATCCATCCACCCAGCATCTGTCTGGCCTCCCAGCCACCAGGGAAAACCAAGTGGTGGAGAAGAGCAGACAGTTTGACAAATGAAGAGTCCAAGAGGGGACACGCCTTTCACTTTTTCAAAGCTTTTCTCACACGACTGTCGTTACAATTAGGTCTCAAACACATCACAGAGCCTGGCTGCTTCCTAAAAAAATATGACAGGGTGAGGAGTTTGCAGACTGTCAGGGGAGAGCCCGAGCAGCCTGTTTTTGCAAGCACGCTCTTTTGAAAGAGAAGCAAATTGAAGGCATGAGGAAAGAGACGTTTCCCCTTTCCTGGACTTTAACAGTTCATGCCGAGTTCAAGCCGCCAAACCGTGCAGGGTGAGAATTGTGCGTGCACGCTAACCGGCAGCTTTGACACAATCTAAACATGATGATCTTTACACACACACAGGCTCAAAAGCATTTGGCTTTAAAGCAGTCCCCATGATCTGCTATGGTTCTCATTATGGTACTAACAATGTTTCTCATTTGTACTGAAACTCAGTCAACCCAAAGGTTATGTCTCAAACAGGCCTTCATTGCGCTACAACAATTCAATTTAATTCAACAATTCACTTTAATTTAGGGATGCACGATATTAGCGTACAGTAGTGTCTAGTCCAGGTGTAGTATCTGTGGTCCAGGTGTAGTTTCTATGGTCCAGGTGTATTGTCTATAGTCCAGGTGTAATTTCTATCATATGGTTGTAGAAAAACAAAGAAAAATGCATGTTAATGACAATAATTGCAAAAACAAACATGTAACATAGAGAAAGTAAGCACAGACAGCAGCAGAATGAGGAAATGAGGTCAATTTGTCATTAAGCAGTCTAAGCAAATGGCAGCATAACCATAGGATAGTGCAGGAAACACAAGGAAACTCTATAGGAACCACAAGTAAACCTGCAGTCTGAGAGTAAATTGTGCTGTTTGGAAAGTATGGAACAGTAAGGTCACTGAGAGCTTTGTATGTCAGAAGTAAGAATTATTGTATTCTTAATTTAACAAGGAGCCAATGGAGAGAAGCTAAAACTGGAGAGATATGATCTTTTTTTTTAACTCTCATCAGAACTCTGGCAGCAGTATTTTGGATCAACTGAAAGCCTTTGAAAGAGTTTTTTGGACACCCAGATAATAAAGAGATACAACAGTCCCGCCTAGAAGTGATAAATCCATGAAATGGTTTTTCTACATCATTTTGAGACACAAAGTTTCAAATTATAATGAAATTGCAAAGCAGGAAAAAAAAAGCAGCCCTGGCAAAATTTTCTATGTGAGGGTTAAATGACATTTCCTAGTCAAAACAACACCAATGATCTTTTCTTTAAAACTGGAAGCCAAATTAATGTCAGAGAAAGGCTGCGAAGTTTGTTACTAAAATTATCAGCTCCAAAAATCATGACATCTGTCTTGTCTGTGCTTAACAAAGTGTTATATTCTTTCACAAGCTTGAAACAACAGCAAGTATCCAAAGCTTTTACAGTGTGACGGTTATCAGTAAGGATAATAGGAAGAGACAAACACAAAAAAACAAAAGACAAACCATCTTCTGATTTCAGTTCATCCTAAGGACTGAAAACTGCAGCTGTCATTCTTCTTTTCACTGGAGGGAAGAGTTTTTTGTTAAAAAAAAGTTATATGAGCCTCAGTCTGGGCGGACTTGGCTTTATTTCTTGTCGCCATCTTTTTAAATCTGTACTTCACTCGGTGTATGTGGATTGATATAAAAAGCAGGGCTCTGGAAAGTTGTTGAGGCAAAGGATTGACATAATTAGTTTTATAAGAAAACCGCCTCGAGAAAAGCGAGACAAACCAAGTAAACAAATAAAATCTCAAAGTTGTGGGAATCCGAATACAGTACAGTATTTTGAACATTTGCTAGGGAGTGTCCATAAGGTCTCCAAACAATTTGAGTGGAAAACTGGTGCAGCTGGTCTCAAATCGGTTGCAGAGCTGTTGTGGGCATCTCAAACTGTTCTCAGTTTAGTTTTCATAAATTCTGCAGCACTAGAGGGTTGTATCGCACCCGACTACAACTGTTGGAGGCTATCTGGCTAATCAAAATGGTTTGCGACCAAGCGATCATCAGACCATGCAGCTGTGTTTTACACAACCAGTTTGTTGCATAAATTGTTTTTCTGACTTATTCATAACGTAAGTGACAAAACCGCAATCCTCTGTCTCACACGAGGAAATCGAGCACATACCACAAATGTTTCAAGTCATTTTGGAGACTCCCTTGTGAATACCATTTGCAAACTACCAGTATACTCCAACTGTCAAAACACGTTGTTTTTCTGTTGTCAAGTCTGAGCTTGATTATCCCTGTTCCTCTTCCGACTGTTCCCACTTCAGGGGGTCGCCACAGCGAGTCATCCTCCTCCGACACATTAGACGACACAGTCTAGTGGTGGTACAAATGGGTATCGTTCTTTGTTATCTTGGGCAGATCAAAAGTTATGGTACGGAAAAGCGAAGACCTTGCGTCACATTTGACTGATTTGTAACCTTGACCTTGAAGCTGGGGGGATGAAAAGTGTATGCGACACACTAAGGACGATGCACATCCATGGGTGGATCAGAAGGTATGGTTGGGGTTGGACAAGAGAAGGTTTAAGGATGGACTTACATACAGAGAGACGTAGACTATTCCATAATGTGTTCGACTTTTGATGGGCGAATAAAAAACACAACTGATGTGACTGGCTAAGAAGCTCCAGTTTTACTGTATTTCATCAGTCCCAGAAACGTCGGGGCTTGTCAAGATACATGTTGTCAAATTTATGTCTAGTTGTTTGTGTGTGTGTGTGTGTTTTGTGCCAATAGTAGAGCTCTCCTGAGTCTTCTTCCAAGAAGCCCATTATGATTCAAAATGGTGCCATCAGAAAGTGATGTAGCTTAACCTTAGACTTTGACTAGAGTGGTTAAATAGTGTAACAATTTCGGTTATACCCAGATATGAGGACCACTGTGAACAGAGACCAAGACTCATAATGAATGTACAGTGTTTCTGGGAAATGGGAGTGGTGGCGCAGAGGTTAGTGATCGGAAGATGGCCGGCTCAACTCCTGGTACCGACAACATCAAAATGTGGGTGGGACAGGTGAAGCGTCCATACCTGCCTTCACCCTCATTTGCCCCATTCTTTCTGGGCCCTTGAGCAAGGTCCTTAACCTCCACAATCTGCTCCTCGGGGTGCCCTAGATGTCAGCTCTCTGCTCTACACAGAGGGCTGTGGTAGCTCGGTGATCTGTGGTTGCGTCAGGAAGGACATATGGCGTAAAAATGATTGCCAAGTCTTCGAGCGACTTAGTTTGCTGTGGCAACCCCTGACGATGGGAAATGCCGAAAGAAGAAAAATAAATTATAAGTGAGAACTGCAATAAGCCAGGGAGGAGACTGGAACCCTGAAGAGCAAATGGGTGATTAGGAATCTTGTAGTCAAGGGTGATAATGTTATTACGGTACTGATCTTCCTTACGATGGAGTTCAGGGTCAGACGTGGGGAGGGCTGACCCAAATGGTTCCAGGCTAAGGAGGTGTACGTCTGGACAACGGCAGGCATTAGGCAAGTGGTAGGAGGGCATGGAGGCAGCTGATGAGGCACAGAGGAGCTCAAGGTCCACAGAGAAGGATTCAGAAAACAGCAGGACATCCAGGGAAACTCACTGGAGGCGCGGAAAGAAATCCAAATCATTAATACTCGATTTTAGACATGAGTAAAAGGCTAGAACAAGGCTAATGTTAGGTAATGCTCCAGCGCTGGATGAATGTCTTCTGCAGCCTTTTTGCAGTTCCTCGTGTTCATCGATTCAATGATCCACAGGTGTAGCTGATTAGAGTCATGCTGTGGGTGCAGAAGCTGGAGCAGAACTCACAATTATAGTTTCCTTTGTCTCTTGTTCTACCATCTACACCACCTGTCAAATCAACCTGGGGTTGCATGTCTTCTTGCGTCCACATCCTAGAAGGTTGGCTACAGTCTCATTATCCTTATACTTTGTATCAATATAGACAGTTGTGGTCAGAGAAAAAGAAAGCTAGCCTTTATCTTTATCATAGATCTATAATCTTCTTTTTAACCTCTCAGTTTGCACCTTTTCTTTTCTTCTTCGTGTTCAGCTTGACGTACACGATACCAAACTACCCAGTGGCAGGTTTGATTCCTTTAAAGGGGCTGAATGGCTGATGAAAAGCTTGAAAGCATCTGTGATTCTAATTAATGTCAAACACTCATTTTGAAACATGACCATAATGCAAAGATTAAGTCTCTACACAAAAATCTGTACTGTTTTAGCACAACTTTGCAAAATAAACAACTCTTTTTTTTTTCTTTTTTTTTTACATACCGGTAGTTTTGTCCACTCATCGCATAGAGGCATGCAGATCTACCCTACATTCAACAACTGCTTTGAATTGAAACACTTTTCACAAGACTCTGTATATCTATCTCAAACCCGCAAGAGCGCTTCTCTAAATACTGTACATGGTACTAAGTGACAGCTACAAATCCAATACGGGATTTGCAGAGGCTTATAGCACTAAATATTGCAAGAATCTTCTAACCACAACACTGTTTGTATTGTTTGCTGTTAGAATGTGGGTGAAACATCATCTTCTGGGCCTTCAAGTTTAAAACACGGCGGCTGGCCAGGCCCAACGCTAGTGTTTTTAGAAACGTTTTCCGCATGTAGTATAGCCAAAACATTTTCAAAACTCATATCCTTAAGAGACTAATCAGGCACAAGGTCAAAAGATGTCATAACAACGAAACCTTTCCAACAAAAGTAAAGCTCTCTGCTTTGTGCAAACCCTTCTGGGATATTCCCATTTGGTAAACTAAGAGCGTAACTCGTTTGGCTTGGCCTGACTTTCCTTGTCAGATCGGACGTCTGAAGCCAAAGTGTGGTGAAGTTTGTAGCTGAAGCGACACAAAATGTCAATGTTTTTATTTGTTTTAAACAAGACCAAGTGGCAGGCTGTGTGATATCACAACAAAAGAATTGATGGGCAGATATTTTCAGGCACAAAGTGCTTTGTTTGACTTAGTTTGAACCTCCGGGAAACTCATGTTTGCTTCTCTAACAAATTACTTTGGTAAAAAGAGAAATAGAAATGGCTCTTGTGTCTATTAAACCAATATTCATGTCTTGTTCTTGGTTTTCCTCGTCCTCTTGCACTCGTGAACTTGTACAACATGATACGACTGGATGTTTGTGTGACTTTCAAAATAAAATAAAAAAAAGTGTAGGCCACAATTGCAGTTGTTTAAGAGCTGGTGCTTAAACAGCCAGCCTCACTGTTGGTAACCGCAGCATATTTTGGCTTGGGGGGGGGGGGGGACAAGCTTCAGCCAAGTGAA
>JARVLU010000001.1:20679768-20690528 GCA_031762415.1 Simpsonichthys santanae
CGACCTACGGCAGAATCGAGCTACGAACGGTCCTTAGGTCCGGAACCCGTTCGTATCTCGGGGACTACCTGTAGTTAGTCAGCTTGGTTTCCTGACCTATTCCTTATCTTATGTTGCTACAATTTTTCTGACTTTTTTCTCTTTCCTCCTAGAGAATAATCTGCTTGCCTCCATCCTGGACCTGCCGTTGTGCATCTGTTTCTCCTTCCTGTTCCTCTCAAACCCAGCTGGTCGAAGCAGATGGTCGCTTGTCCTAAGTCTGATTTTGCTGGAGGTTTCTTCCTCATGAGGGAGTTTTTCCTTTCCACTGTTGCCTCTGTGTTTGCTTAGGATGGGAGACTACGACGAACTGAAGACTCAAAGCAATCTGCAGGCTCCTTAGATAAATAACGTTATTAACTAATTCTTATGTATGTGAATGTTTCTGTGCATCGCCCTGAGATAACGACTTCTGTGATTTGGCGCTGTATAAATAAACTGAATTGAACTGAATCGTTTGCTGTTCTTTTCTGCACTTGATTCAGTCACAGTTCTATTTAAAGTACCGGTACATGTAGCCTACACATGCTCGACAAGACCAGGTCATGGGTCATTTGGAGATCAACACGTTTGGTTCCACTGGCATACAGTATGTGCACTTTATTTTGTTGATAACCTCCACCGGGACATTATTTTTCTGTCAGAATTTAGCTTCCTTGCATGTGTCAAAATGTAACTTTTGCACGCTTGAGACGAGTTGGAGATGACCTCGACGAAATGAAGACGTGTTTGAGACACCTGCGACAAGAGAGCGAGCATCTGCAACAAGCTGAGAAACTGGGAGCCACTGTGAACATGGCAAGACATTCTAGAGCTCCCTTGCACATTAATCCTCCTGAATAAAAAAATATATTATACGTAGATAACATGCAAATATAGCAAAAAATAAACCATTTGGCAAAATATTTTCTTAGTGACAAGGCCTGAATCAGACAGACTTTACACAAAATGTCATTGACTGTTTTTATCGTTGTCTTTTTAGTATTTTTCTACATTATTTTATTTTTTTTAACAAAATAGTACAGGTAGTATCTGTAACTATGAAAGACAAAACAAAGCCAATACAAGAAGTTAGGCAGAAATGTTTTAGTTGATTAGTTTTGGTCGGTGCTGTCTGTAATAAATGCCGTAGCTCCACGCTGTAGTTAGCAATAGAGAGACGTGCAGTGCAGTAGTGGGCGTCGAGAATCCAGAAGCCACAAGAACAAGTTGGTTTTCCTTCTCGCTTGTCTTTTCTTTCTCTTCCCCGAGCCAAACCACTCTTTCTGATACCTCTGCCTCTTTCCAAATGATTCATTCAACCATGCACCCATAACAAAAAAAACAAAACACTGAAACAAAGAGCGAACGCAACATGTTCGGCCTATACTTTTCTTACCACGTCTAGCACACCCACGCATGCAGCGTGTCCGCTTGCACACCAAAAACACAAACGCACGTACTATATATACTCATCCGGATCGCAAACGCACCGAACGGCACACAGTCTGCTTCGTTGTTCATGTCCAGACGCACACAAACGTGCTCTGTCTTTTCCAACAGCGAAGCCCAAACACAACACCAATCCCCGACACCGCAGGTCTCGATCCACTTCAAGCTCCGACCTGGGATGACATCATTCCACTGTTCCCCCCCACCCCCACCACCACCTTTCCACGGCCTTACTGCTCTAATAAAGGGCGGCATTCCAACACAAATCCACCATCCTTGTCTTTAATGACAGGGTAGAGCTAAGTGATGCCAGGGGGCAGGAGAGCCAAGGGTACTTTGGTCTGGGGTTCTGCCCGTTAAGGATGAAACATGTGGTTTGTTTCTTCCTCTGAACGGAGCTCCACCAGAGGGATGGATGGATGGGGTGACCAGAGAGCAGGGGAAAGGGAGACCACAAAGTAAGCTCGTAGCCCCAAGGAAGAGATCATTTGTAACTCAGGTGGGATATGAGTGCTTTCATCTCCGGGTGGCTTTCTTCTGCGGATGGCATTAAATAGCTGAAATATACCCTCTGGATAAAATATGAGGCAGAGGTTTAAGCATGCAACTCAATCGCTTTTGCAAATTTCCTACTGACATCAGGGCATATGGGTGCTATTTAATCCTGTGGTTGGGTTTGGGGTTATGCACATGACATGACCGAGGTTTATTTTTGACCCTCGGTTGCACGTAAAGGCAATAAATGAAGGAAATAATGAAGTTTTTCAGAAGTTGTGGAAAAGAGAGTCTCCTCCAAGACTTTAAAGCGATTCAGATGGACACAATAATAGGATTTCCACAATCTTAGGTTAAAATGATGCATGAAGCTGGCCTCGAAAGCTCCCTTAGGTCTAAAACTATCCTTAAATAAGCCCAAACTAAATCACAGGTGTGTTCAAATGAATACTCATATTTTGCAGTTTGTATTAATTAAGAACTACAGTATATCTTAAATCTGCACCTCAAGCTCAAACCTCACTGCTGTGAGCTCGTCCAACCATAGTAGCACAGAAGAACATCTTTTTTTAGTGTTCTCAGAACTGTAATCATATTAAAAAGGCCAAGATATAATCATATTCTTTGAACAGAAAGCAACAGCAGCCTCTGCAAGGTCTTCATCATCAATGGATTGTTCCACGTTTGTTGTTTCTTTGTCTGGATCATATTCTTTTTTTTGTCTTCAACTTCTGACTTACTCATTTACAGCATCTTTCATGCCTGCTCAGATGACTTGTGAGAACAAGGTGATGAAATTACACGTAAATCCCATTTTTTGGGAAACTTTAAAGCGGTCCAGTTTCTGTTTTAAATCCTGGGAAATCAAGTGGTAGGTTCTCAAGGACAAGTTCAAGTCAAGTCATCTAAAAACAAATGAAGTGGAAGTGTGTGTTTGTAAAGCTGGTCTCAGTTACATCAGGATACGCTGAAACAAAGTAGTCATTTGAAACGCATCCACTCAGTCAACTTAGATAGCTAATTGAGTCTCGAGTTCAAGACAACAAGCGGAAGTCATTAGTAATTAAACTTTTGTTTTGTAAAACAAAACATCTCAAGTCGACATAATGCCAAAGAGTAGAAGAGCCTTTATGAAGGGCAGACCCTTTGCAAGGCCAGGAGTCCAGTCTTGACATGACTTTAGGATCTCCAACTACTTAACAGATGCAGGAAGTATTTGTGGGCACACTTTACAAAGGTTTGGTTTATATGTTCATTGACTGTTGGACAACTTGTGGCCAACAGTTACAAAAAATGTTAGTGCTTCTTTAGAGCATGTAAGACCCTTTCGTCTCACTTTGAGTCAACAAAAAAATTACCCGTTGTGTTTTGTTTGTCTTCTGATCTTGGAAAGCATAAGGTAAAATAAAATTGGGGATGAGAAATGGGAATTTGCAAAAACTTTAGGAAGAACAAATTGCTGCTAACACAAACTACGGTAACCAGTGCTTTGGATCAGTCCTGTATCCGTGATGTTCCAGCTCTTTTTGTGATGTAATGGGTGGGTGAAGTGGCCCTATAAAAGGCACAGTTCAAACAAAAAGTCTAAAAAAGTACTGCTTTTGTTATTATTGTTGATCTACAAAAGATATCTGCTGAAAGCTGGATAAGTAGTTAGTTGGCACATTACATCCGTTTACATAGAGAGAAATGGTGATAGTCAATGGTGTATCGGCTTCCTGAAAGAGTGTCTCAATTTGTAGTTGAATATTTAACTTTCACCTTTTGCGACCTCATTGACAAGGTCAAGAGGACATCCAGAAACTACAGGGTATCATGATCTGCGGTTTTGAGTCAAACCCAGAGTGTAGATAGAGGTGGGGAATCGGGCATAGGGAAACCAAGGAAGAACAGAACATGACACAACACGACAGGCTGAGTGGCGCACGACCCATGGATGTGGAAGAAACAAACTGTCACAGAACTGAAAGATAAACTAATGACAGATAATGATGAACATCTGGGGAAAGACAGTGAGCAACAGGTGTGAGTGACAGGAGCTGGAGCTGACTACATGGGGAAACAGTGCGAAAGCTGAACAGATGACACAAGAAAACAGAAATAAAACACAAGGATATCAAACTCTAAACACAAATAAAACACAGATTCTCACCCAGGATAGGATATGATGGGATGGACGGGGATAGGATGGGATGGGATAGAATAGGATGGAATGGGATAGGATCGAATAAGATGGGATGGGATAGGATGGAATGGGATAGGATAGAATAAGATAGGATGGGATAGGACAGGACAGAACTTGAAATTGTTGGGTAGGGGTTAAACTAAGTAATGGATTCAACCTGACACTTGTTGGGGCAAAATCACAGTTGGCTTAAAAAATTAAACTAGCATTCCGTGGAGGACTGTATATTGTCTGCTGCTTTGCAAACTAAAGTAAAAAAAAAAATGTGTGTGGGGCTCTATGTCTGAAAAGGTGAGTTAACCATTTTGTATGTTAGCTAAGGACTATTACCTGTATGTTGAATCAAACTGACTCCAAAAGTGAGTGAAGATTTACACCAAGTGATTCTGAGTTTCCTAAAGTTCATCCGTTAGGAAATATTTTGCTAACAGATGGACAACTGAACACACACTTAATAAATACTGCCCTCAATCAGAAGTCAAAAGTAATATTGTTAAAAGGATAAATCCATGTTGTGAGTTTCAGGTGTTTTATGAAGACCCTGGTAACTTGGCTATCGCCTACCTTTGCCTAATAATGAAGTTCACCTCTGATACTGAGTCTTGCGTTGGTTGGACTCAGCAGAACTGAATGACTCACAGTGTTTAAAGTGAAAGACACACTTTAACAATTGGGCAGCATGCTGGACTAGTGATTAGCATTGTAGCCTCACAGTAAGAAGGTTCAAGTCCCAGGATGGGTCTGGGGTCTGTGTAAAGTTTGCATGCTTTCCATGTGCCTGCATGGGTTTTCTCTGGGTACTCCGGTTTCCTCCAACAGTCAAAAAAAAATGTCATATTTAGACCTGCCTTCAGACCTCCTTTGAAAAAGAGATTTACACTCTCAATGGGATTTGCCTGATTAAAGAAAGGTTAATAAATAAATAAATATAATTTACACTTTGCTAAGTGCTATTCCATGGACTGGTTTTATTAGTGACTCGCGTCTACCAGTTATTAATTTAATCAGCCAGACGTACGTCCCTTTGGCACACGAGCTGCCATGTTGAATGAAACCATTTTGATAAATGTCCAGAGCAGCGTCTGATGAGTCATACTTGGAGTGCATGTTTCTTTTAGGAGCAAATGGCGTGTGGCTGTGCCTCCGTGTTCCACATGGGTTTTCATTAGGACCTTGTGGATGACAACAGAATAGATGACTTGGCTCTGAGCGGGAATTCTGGGAAAGTCGTGGAATTTTGGACGCCTTGACGGAACACAGGCTGCCTGCCTTTGGCTCGGAGGAGGAAGAGGGAAAGTGCTGCAGGGTGTGTGTGTGTATGGTGGGTCTTGAGGTCCTCCTTTGGGAGCAGGCCCAGAACAATGACAGGTTTCACAGGACAGCGCCATGCAGGCAGCCTCATATGTGGTTAATATCAAACAAAAGCTGGTGTTAGTCTAAGAGCAAGTGCAGACCTAAAGCAACCTGATTGTCCAGACGATTAGTAATACTAGTATTCATTTTATGGGGCAGGTTGGGGGTCTACCACATCGGTTTGATGGTTTTACCCTCAACACTGAGTAACAAAACTACATGATAAATTAAATTCAGTTTATTTATATAGCGCCAAGTCACAACAGAAGTTGTCTCAGGGCACTGTACAAAAACATGCATACGCTACGTTAAAAAAAAGCCTATTAGTAAACTTATTTACCCAAGGAAGCAGCAGATTGCGTTGAAGCATCACTTCGTCACAGTCTCCCATCCTGAGCAAGCACAAAAGCAACAGTGGAAAGGAAAAAACTCCCCCTTAACAGAAAGAGACCTTCAGTGGACCCAGGCTCAGGACAAGCGTCCATTTGCTTCCACTGTCTGGGGTTTGAAAGGACAGGATGGCAGGTGCAGGTTAGGAGGAAAGACAAGAAAATAATAAAAACCTTAAGATATAAATAATTATAAATACAAACAGGTAGAATAGAGTGAGTAAAGACAGCAGCAGAGTGATGCAATGTAGTCAGTTTGTCCTCCAGCAGTCTAATCCTATAGCAGCATAACTAAGGAATAGCTCAGGAAACCCAAGCCAACCCTAACTATAGAATTTATTTAAAAAAAAGAAAGACTTTTAAGCCTAATCTTAAAAGTAGACAATGTGTCAGCCTCACAGACAGAAACAGGACGTTGGTTCCACAAGAGAGGAGCCTGATCACTGAAGGATCTTCCTTCCATTCTGTTTTTGGAAACTCTAGGAACCACATGTAAACCTGCAGTTTGAGAGCGAAACGCTCTGTTAGGACAGTATGGAACAGTAAGATCTGTATAAGAGGGAGCTAGGTTGTTGAGAGCTTTGTAGGTTAGAAGTATGACTTTGAATTATACTCTGAATTTGACAGGGAGCCAGTGGAGAGAAGCTAAAACTGGAGAAATATGATATATCCTATTAACTTTCATTAAAACTCTGGCAGCAGCATTTTGGATCAACTGATAAGTTTTTTTTGGACAGCCAGATAATAAACAATTGAAAATAGTACTGGGATTTTAAAAAAAAATCTGGTTAACGTGTCAGATTTGGGCCAAGCCAACCCCGGGTATCTTTAACTAAGCTTTAACATACTGGGTCAAGTTTTCTGTACAAAATTCTGTAAAAAGTAACTAATTTGTAACTAAAAGTAACTAATTTGCTCAATTATAGCAACGAAGAAAGTGGAGTTTAAAAGAATAATTCTGGGTTATTACAATATTTATGTTAGCTAATTGGTGCTAACGGCTATTAGCGTCAGCTAGCTAGCACTAATAAATGTTTGATTGAAAATATTTAAACAAATCCAAGCAGATTAAATGTTTTGTTCCAAGTTGTTTTTACCATCAAACCTAATTGTTTCATCCTAAAGTAGAAGTCCAGTCAGGTTGGTCATCTTCTGGGTTACAAATGGTGGACTGTGAACCCAACCTATGACCCAACAATCCAGTTATCAGAATAAACCAGCTGTTGCTAGTGAGTAAAGATAAAAATCTATGAGAATCACTCGATCTGATTTGTGTTTTGGATCTAATGTGTTAGATTTATGGCGGCTGTATGACAAACTGGTAGAAGCGAAAATGACCCTGAAAGAGAACGTGGTATTCTGTGTGCGTCACATCTACCACGTCAAATTTTAGCTTGACATCTGTAGAATTGAGTGTCATAACCATTTAAAAATATATATATTTTATTTATTTTTTAAGTTGAAGAGGCCGTGTCAGCTATCTTTCATAGGGTTGACTCCAAAAGGTTATTCCTGAGATTTTCATTAAAATCTGTTTAGTCGTTCATGAGATATTTTCTTAACAGAGTTGACTCCAAGAGTAAATGCTAGCTTTCGGCAAAGATCTTGTGCAAGGAGGAGCACTTGGAGTATGCTCAGTTACTACCACACCAATGCTTAGCCCAATTTTTGTAAAAATAAAAATTACAGAATTAAAGCCCTTTTTGCTTTTTCAGTGGTCAGTTGTGGCCATCTTAAAATGTGACACCAACATTAATCATTTGTAGAGGTATATCCAAAAAATATTTCCTGAACATTTCAATTAAAGTGTGGTTCATGAGAAATTTTGCTAACATCAAAACCGGGATGACTCCAGCAATTATTTGTATAGTTTGAAGCAAATATCTTGTGCAATCTGTACAGTCATTTAGGAATTACATCTACTACCGTACCAAACTTTGGGTAAATATTTGTAAAATTGACTGAGTTATGGCCGGACTGTGTTTTTTAAATTCAGTTGGCTTTGGTGGCCATTTTAAATGGTATTGACTCCGAACATTAATCCATTTTCGATGTACATTCAAAGATTATTTTCCGAGTTTTGTTGAAATCCATCCAGCAGTTCATGAGATATTTTTTCTAACAGACAAAACACATAAAACATTATTAGCAAGCCATAAAAATAAATTGGAGGCCCCTTGCTTATGTTTTGCCCCGGGCCTCAAAAAATCTAATTCTACCTCTGCTCAGTTTGTCATATTAGATCAAAAAATGGCACATTTTCTCAGTCTTTATGGCATTAATTGCTGTTAGACGGGTCTGTAAAATACGTTTACTCTGTACCGCTCAAAGTATGATTTTTATGGTTGTCCCAAGGTTTAACAGCTTCCTTTTGCTGTAGTCCTGCATCAGGAAATACGAATAAAAACTGGCCAACCAAGTAAAAAATCAAAATAAAAACAGCCTTTTAAAGTTCTTTGTGTGTTTTTAAAGGTAAGTGATGGCTCAGATGTGCTGCGGAGTCGTTTTAACGAATGCGCGTGTCAAGCGTTAAAAGTGGTTTTATGAATCACGTTCCCTCTCTTTTCTTTTCCTTCCTCGGAGGTTTTGGAAGAATGGCGTGATGGCGCGCAGCTCTGGCCCCTTAACGTCAGGAACTTTGCCTAAATCAACAGTGGCCCTGCAGTTCTGGCACGTAGGAAAACCTTAACGATTATAATGGGCCCGTTAAAACGGGAAGCTGCCATGTGCTGTGATGGAAGACACACACAGACTGGTGTGTGCGTGTCCACCATGAGGGTGACGTTCAGCGCCACGCACCAGTGCACACGTGTGTTTTTAGATATATTTTGTTAGCAAAATACCCAAGTTTGAGGATGGTTTTGAATGAAACTCTCTGAAAGTAATTGTTGGATGTACATTTATTAAAAATTAACGTTTGGAGTCAGTCCCATTCAAGATGGCCGCCGCAGTTAAGATAAACTAGCAAACACAAAAACAGCTACGGCTAAGCTAGCTTTACAGCTACTGAGCTCACTTTTGGTGTGGTAGTAGCTGAGGCTGATCCCCAAAACATGTTCTGAGCATGAACTGATCGAGTAAGTTCTGCTTTAATTAACTTGTCATTAACTACTGAAGTCGACTATATGTGTCTGTTAGCAAAATACCTCATGAACCACTGGATGGGCTTTAATTCAACTTTAAGAAACCAACACTTGGATAGACATCTACACCTGATTCAGTTTTGGAATTGACCCAGTTCAAGATGGCCGCCACAGCCAACTAAACTCATAAAACCTAAAAATGGCTACAACTCAGCACATTTAGCAGATATTAAGTTCAAATTTGGTGTGGTAGTAGCTGAGAGTCATTCACAGCAAATATTTTAAGCTCTACACATAGCGTAATATTTTATTACCAAAAAAAAACTCAATATGTTGGCATCAACCTTATCTGTCTGTTAGCAAAATATCTGATGATTGAATGAACAAATCTTAAGGAAACTCTCAGCGAGTAATCACTGGATGTGATTCTACAACTGATTATCTTTTGGAGTTACCTCACTTTAAAATGGCCGCCACAGCCAACCGATATGAGCCACCACACAAACGGCTGTATCTCAGTCAGTTTTAAAGATATGGAGCTGTAGTTTGATGCTCTAGTAGCTGAGATCGTCCTTATGTGGGACTCTGAGTGCTAACGCACGTGATCTTGTCTGAGGTCAGTTACGAGGTCCGACCGAAACAGCGAGAATTTGAAAAGTGCTGTTTACGTCTGTGGGGTTCATCGGATCGCTCTACGTTCGATTAAATCGTAGTTCGGAGCATGTTGCTTCCACAGAATCAGCTGCGTCAGAGAAAACGTGTAAACTCTGACCCGCACCGAGAAGTCTGATTATGAGACGATGACTTTCCAGTAAAAAGGGGGGAAAAAAAAAGATTTTTCTCTCTTAACTTTAAACTCAAACTTATTGCTTAAATGTTTTAGCTAGACGAGCTTTTGGCTGTTTTTGCTGTAATTTAAGTTTCCCGCTTACCTCAAGGCCTCTTGGATCATTAGGTGAATAATGCGGTGATCATGATTTGGCCTGCATCTGTTAGCAAAATATATCATAAACCAGTGGACGGATTTTAACTGAACTTTCAGAAAGTAATCTTTGGTTGTTCATCTACAGTGGACTCATTTTTGGAGCTCTCTCTCACACACACCTGTTTGTCTTTTTATCTTTATGAGGACTTTGCATTGAATTCCATTCATTTATCATTCATTTCTATAGCTTAACTCTGACCCTTACCCTAAACCTAACCCTTAACCTTGAACCTTGTGAGGACCAGGCTTTTGTCCCCACAAAGAGCAGCTGGTCCTCACAATGTACTGTACAGGCCTACAAGATTTACAAGATTACAGACACCTGTGATGCTAATTAGTGGACACACCTTGATTTAACATGTCCCTTTGTTCACATTATTTTCAGGGGTATCATCATTTCTGTCCAGACCTTTTTCATGAATTTATTTTATTTTATTACATAATTCTGTTGAAGCATGGTTGAAAAGCAATGTCTGACTTTATTTGTTCATTTTGATAGTTTTTATTTATTATTACTTTCGTCAGATTCAAGTTATTTCTGTGACCATTGTGGGGTTTTCTTTCATTAACCGAGGGGTACCAATAATTTTGTTCTTGTGTGTACAATATACAGGCAGTCCTCGAGTTACGCCCCCCGCCCGACTTACGGCATTTTGGACTTACGGCGCCGCCCCCAGTGACGTCATCACACCTCCCATTGACTTTTTTATTCAGTATTTTATGTGCTTTTTTTTTTTTTTTTTTTAGGGTAATGTGTTAGCCAAATGCTTGGAAATACAGTAAAAGGGCATTTTAAGTAC
>JARVLU010000001.1:20701847-20722619 GCA_031762415.1 Simpsonichthys santanae
AAAGCTAAAGTTGCACCAACACCAAAAGTCATAGCAGGATTGTCCTGAAAGAGCTGAACGTTTTGATTTATGATTTGTTGAAATAGCTTGAAATTTCAATTTGTAAATGTAAATAATGAATATTCTTCAAACACCAAAGTTAGTTATGGAGTTCCTCAGGGTTCAGTGCTTGGACCAATATTCTTTACCTTATATATATGCTTCCATTAGGTAAAGTTGTTAAACATCATGGGATGCATTTTCATTGTTATGCTGATGATACACTGTTATATTTGTCCATGAATCCTAATGAATCCAATCAGCTACTTGGACTACAACATGTCTTAAAGACATAAAAACCTGTAGGACCCTTAATTTTATTGAATTTAATTCAAATAAGAGTCACGTTGTCTTTGCTGTACCTTAAAATTCTTAGCTGCTCTTCCCTTGCTGAAACGCTTCATTTTAACAACTTTCAGCCGGACTTCCTCCTTTAATTTTGGTCTCTGCGTGTGTGAATTCTAGGTGCGACAGCTTGTGCAAGAAGGTCGTCTTGAGTTTATCATCGGGGGCCAAGTGATGCACGATGAGGCTGTAACGGACCTGGATGATCAGATCTTGCAGTTGACGGGTAATCCAACACTTCTTTTTTAAATCTCCTCCAGTACTCCTAGTGCAGGTGCAAGGTACAAAAACGTATCAGTTCTGTTGTTTCAGAGGGCCACGGGTTTCTGTACGAGACGTTTGGGGCGCGCCCTCAGTTCTCCTGGCACGTGGATCCGTTTGGAGCGTCTTCCACCACGCCGGTCCTGTTCGCCATGGCGGGGTTCAACGCACACCTCATCTCGCGCATCGACTACGACCTCAAAGACAGCATGCAGAAAAGCAAGGTCAAGGCTATTCACCTTAATGGGATCTTTGACAAGTTGGAACAGTAGAGCTTATTTGATCAACAATTACTTCAGCTATGAAAACAAGACCTGTAGACTGTTTAGTTCTTGTAATTTTCAAAAAATATTAACACGGACACTGTCACAATAACAAATTTTGCTGGGGGATTAATTGTCTCAGAAATTATTGGGATAAACGATAATATTGTTTGAAAAGTAACAATAATTGTCAAATTTTAGAAGAAATGTTGATTTGTTTGGAGTGTAGTACCTTTTTTAACCACCTGATGGCAGTATAAGACCATTTGAACTAGTGTTGGGTTCAAGACCACCTAACCCAAGACCAAGTCAAGACCAGAGTTTACCAAGACAAGACCAAGACTTTTAGGGTCCGAGACCAAGTCGAGACCAAGACCTCAAATAAAATAAATAAAATGTAAAATTTTATTATAAAATATTTTTTTATAAAAGTTATGTACTGCAACTTTAAGTTTGCTTTTGAATGAATTTATCAGCTTTTATAAACTTCCAAAGCTACCGGTACATAAAGAAATCAGACTTTCAGTGGCCTAACTTCATGTGATTCAACAATAAAATTACACAACTGTTAAATTGGAAGTGGTTTCATCACGTCAGACCTTAAAAATCTGGCAAAACATTCTTCATAAGTCCAAACTCAAGACCAAGGATAGCCATATACCGGTAGTTGCATTAGTATATTATAAGTATTATAAGTACAGTATATTATTTGTGATTAAAATAGGCACTTTATGACTTTTTAATGTCAACTTCTCCCACGCCCAGACAATCACTTCTCATTTTCTTGGAGTGACCAGTGTTGCCAGATAGAGTCGAGGTTTTCCAGTCCTAAAATCTGTTAAAAACTGCCACATCCCACAAAAATGCACCCAATCAATATATTGTTACAGTATATTTACTGTTTGGACATGAACGCACATCAGTACAAGCCAAGGTAATTTAACAATATGTGGCAAAACAACAACCCAACAAAAATCTTCCCAGAGTTCCCAGCAAAATCAGAATGAAAACCGACAGGTCCAGGTGAACATTCTATTGGAGGAAAGTAAAAAAAAAAAAAAAAAAACACGTTAAGGATAGAAATCCAAATACAAACAGGTGGAAATGATCTGGATACAAGCATCGGTTCTGACTGGAGTGGTGTCATACAGCTGTTGTATCCTCTCCTGTGGTAAACTGAACCACAGCTGTTGTAACTGCCCCCGCCCCGATACCTGGCACAGGGGTTGGAGTTTGTATCCAAGCTGATCTTGCACAGTTAACGGGGGATAGATTGGGGCACCTGGCTGACCATAAGAAGTCCTCAACGTGACGCAGGCAGACCAAAGACAATCATGCTGTGCATGGACAGTGTTGTCTTGTTGACAGCCTGCACCATGGAACTGTCTCAGGAGGGCTAAAACACATGAATGTGGCATCAGGGTGCACTAAATAACTACCAGAGGTGACCCTGGAGTCAGACCATTGGCTTTCCTGGTGTGCCTCCATAATACAGACAAGACTGGCCCTCCTTCCTTGGCGCCATCATACTTGAGCACAATGGTCATCAGTGGTGATGCAGAACTGACCCTCGTCAAGATCTAATGTGCGATAAACACTGTTTTATGAAGAGTCCAACACCTGTGTCCGGATGGCAGGCACAGATCTCA
Source organism: Simpsonichthys santanae (assembly GCA_031762415.1). NCBI lineage: Eukaryota > Metazoa > Chordata > Actinopteri > Cyprinodontiformes > Rivulidae > Simpsonichthys > Simpsonichthys santanae. The sequence goes on from JARVLU010000001.1 coordinate 20,704,405, forward strand.
TGCTTGGTTCACAGTATGACAGTCCTCTCCTGGTGTGGTCTGTCCTGGTTGCCTGGAACAGAATACGACCCTGGACAAGTTCTAGTATTGTTGTTTAATGTGTCTACAATACGCTCTGTGTTTTAAGTTACTACTGCCTGATAACACCATCACTCCACTCCTCATGTCACCACTTGTCCTCTGGTAGTCTGTTCTAGACGTGTCAATTTTTATTTTGCAAATCAAATCATTTATGGACGCTCACATTGATCCTCGTCTCCTGGGGGTGCTTTACTGTTTTCTGTCATTGTTTTACATAGAAACTGCAGTTTGTGTGGCGAGGCTCTCCCTCTTTGAGAGCCCAGCAAGAGATCTTCACTCACACCATGGACCAGTTCAGCTACTGCGCTCCATCGCACCTGCCGTTCTCCAACAGGTAGTTTACCTTTACGTTTGTCGCGCCCATGTTCGTCCATTAATTGGACATTAAACTGCGTGGGTTACTATTTCTAATCAACTGGAGAAAGTCGAGCCACTTTTATTTAGTCTAAACTTGTGCAAGAAGTAAATTTAACTAGAGAAATTGCATTTCCTGTGAAAATGCAGCGCAAATGCTTATTGCTCAAGGATTTTTTGCTGAATGCTGCTGAAAAAGCAGAAAAGGCTTTGTCTCTGTTAATGTGAGTTGAATTGGAACAGCTTGACATTTGCTGAAAGCAGGAAAATGAAAGTGGAAAACAGAAGAAATTTGTAGAAAAAGCTAGAGCAGAAGTGTAGCCGAATATCAGTAGAATGAGCTGAAACAGGCAGAGAGGTGGATCCAAGAAGTCTTAAATTAGCAACAAAAATAAATAAACAGGGAAGCTGAAGTGAGCAAGAAAAGATTATCAGAAAATGTTTAAAAAAAAAAAAGGCTGAAATTTGCAGAAAGAGGTGAAAAGGAGCATAAAAAGTTGAAATTATTAGTAGCACAAAAGGCCACGGGACAAAAATTTAGCAAAAAACTAACAGAAATAGGATTAGTATTACAGAAAAATACTTAAAGAAGATTTAAAAAAAAAAAAACAGAAAAAAAGGATGAATTTAGCAGAAAGAAGCTGAAACAAGCTAAAATTAGCACAAAGAGGCTGAAAACAGGTTCCAAACAGCACAAAGAGTTTAAAGGACGTGAAGAGACCTCCTTTCATTTTTAACAAGGAAAACATGGCTGAGGAAAGGAGCGGCACGGTGACGCAGTTGGTAGAGCTGCTCCCTCTCAGCGAGAAGGTTGCCAGATCAAATCCCGGTCCAGGACATTTCTGGGTAGAGTTTGCATGTTCTCTCTGTGCATGCGTGGGTTTTCTCTGGGTACTCCGGTTTCCTCCCACAAACCAAAAACATGCATGTTAGACTGTTGGTAACTAAATTGTCTCTAGGTGTGAGTGAGAGAGTGAATGGTCGTTTGTCTCTATGTGTCCCTGTGATGGACTGGAGACCTGTCCAGGGTGTCCCCCGCCTCTCGCACTGTGACTGTTGGATATGGGCACCAGTGACCCCCCACAACCTGAAAAGGAAGAAGTGGGTAAAGATGCATGGATGGCCGAGCAAAGCTAAATATCTCCAAAAGTAAAAAAAATTCACAAATGTCAAAAGTCACAGCAGGAATGTCCAGAATGGGCTGAACACTTTGGTACGTGAATTATCGAAACCAAACAATAATTGCGAGTTGTGTGCCAAAAACGTACCGAAGACAAATGCTTAAAAATAACCAAAGCTTTTCTGTTGAAACAGACATTAAGACCAAATGTTTCTTCCACTGTAGTTCTGGTTTCTATTGGAATGGAATTGCTTTGTTCCCCGACCCTCCTAAAGATGGAGTCTACCCTAACATGAGCCTCCCCGTCACCAAGGAAACCATACAGCCATACGCCAAGACCATGGTGGAGAACATCAAGCAGAGGGCTGCATGGTTCAGAACGAGCCACGTTCTCTGGCCTTGGGTCAGTAGATACAGCACGCTTGGGCCTTCTCGGCAGAGTCGTTTTAGACTTTTACCAGGAAGCGTTCTTACTCGGTGCGCTTGTTGGTTCGTTGTGTTTCAGGGTTGTGACAAACAGTTCTACAACTCGTCGGTGCAATTCGGCAACATGGATCCTCTGATGAAGTACATCAACCAGAACAGCAAAGAGTTTGGAGTTACCGTCCAGTACGCCACTCTGAGTGAATACTTCCAATCCGTTTACCAAACCAATCTTACCTGGGACGTCCGTGGGAGTGAAGACTTTCTACCGTATTCCACGGGTGAGACGACACAAAAACTAAGAAGGGAACAACAGTCACACATACGTGTTTCTTTTTTTAGTGAATAATTCCAAGATTGCTATGTTTCCTAGAACCATACCAAGCATGGACTGGGTTTTACGCCTCCAGAAATGTCCTGAAAGGAGTGGCGAGGCGAGCCAGTTCCCTGCTGCACGCAGCAGAGACTCTTTTCACTCGATACCGAATCAGTTTCCCAGATGGACCTGTGGCTAAAGACTGGGCCCTGGACAAACTTCGAGCTCTACGCTGGGCCGTCTCTGAGGTGATCCATCTTCACGGTCAACTTGTGCATGCAACGCGCAACGAAAACGCCACTGCTTCGCCAAAGAAAAAAGGTCACAGCTTATCTTAGCTTTGATTACGGCACAAATTTACCGTGGGGTCATTTCCACATCTAGATTGTTACGTTCATTTCTGCCCAGAGTTGCGTTTGTTTTGCACCAAGATCTTGTATTGACAATGGGAGATTCGGACCACTTGCAAAGCCTTCTCCAGCACATCCCAAAGATTTCAATGGCGTTCAGGTCTGGACTCTGTGGTGGCCAGTCTGTGTGTGAAAACAATGTCTCGTGCTCCCTGAACCACTCTTTCACAATATGATGCCAGTGAATCCTGGTGTCATCTTGGATCACGCCATCAGAAAAGAAAAATCCTTTAATGGAATAACCTGGTCGCTCAGTATATTCAGGTAGTCAGCTGAACTCGTTCTTTGGACACATAGAGTTGCTGAACCTAGACCAGAACAAGTGTACCGTAGTAACCCCATATCGTAGACTGCCCCCCATAGGTTTGCACATTGGGCATACCTGGATGCGCTCTCCCCACGGTCCTTCCAGTTTTTAATAATGCGTTAAACAGTTCTTAACCTGATTTTAGTAGTTTCAATAATCTCCTTGGCTGCTTTCTGTGATTGACCCATGCCAAAAGTTAGACCCTTCTGAAACAGATTAATCTCTTTTCCATGGCCACTGGAAGTCTTTCCACATGTTAACAGACAAGAAGGTCCTTTATGTCCATTCAATTCAGTTTATTTACAGTATATAGCACCAAGTCACAACAGATATTGTCTCAGGGCACTGAACAGAATCATTCTTATACAGTGCATCATAAAAGCCAATCAGTAAAAGTTATCTATCTAAGGAAGCAGCAGATTGTGTTGAATCTTCACTTTGTCACAGTCCTGAGCAAGCACATTGGCAACAATGGAAAGGAAAAACTCTCTTAACGGGTAGAAACCTCCAGCAGAACCAAGCTCAAGACGAGCGGCCATCTGCTTTGACCTGCTGGGGTTTATGAGGACAGGAAGTAGAAACAGGCAAAAAACAGAATGGCAGGTTCAGGTGTACTTTCTATAGGAGGAAAGACAAAACACATGTTAAGGATAGAAATAATTACAAATACAAGCAGGTGGACTAGAGCTAGTAAAGACAGCAGCAGAGTGAGGAAATGTGGTCAATTTGTCCTCCAGCAGTCTTAAGCCTATAGCAGCAGAACTAAGGGATAGCTCAGGAAACCCAAGCTAACCCTAACTATAAGATTTATCACAAAGGAAAGACTTAAACGTAGTCTTAAAACTGGACAATGTGTCAGCCTGACGGACAAAAACTGGTAGTTGGTTCCACAAGAGAGGAGCCTGATAACTGAAAGCTCTGCCTCCCATTCTGCTTTTGGAAACTCTAGGAACCACAAGTAAACCTGCAGTCTGTGACCAAAGTGCTCTGTTAGGAAAGTATGGAACAATATAAGATGGAGCTAGGTTGTTGAGAGCTTTGTATGTTAGAATCAGTGCTTCAGTTTAGGTTACCGTATTTTTCGGACTATAAGGCGCACTTAAAGTCCTTTAATTTTCTCAAAAATCAACGTTGAGCCTTATAATCGGGTGCGCCTTATGTATTAATTCTGGTTGTGCTTACTGACCTTGAACCGATTTTCTCTGGTACACGGTGCTCAAAAATCTGTCAAAATAAACTTGTTGCCCTTAATTCATGCACCTTATAGTCTGAAAATATGGTAAATAACATGTTGCCAGCTGAAACACAATCACCCATGCAGTAATTATCCAATTTGCTTAGTTAAATCCAGGCGGTGACATGTTTTGGCCAGGCAGTGTATTTTATAGACAGAAATAATATAAAACAATAGCAAGCAATATTTTAAACAAAGACTTTGTTGACTTTGAAGCAAGACTCTTTTTTTATTTTTTAAGGTTCAGCACCATGATGGCATCACGGGTACTGAGGCTCCCAAAGTGGCAGAAATGTACATGCAGCATCTCATGGAGGCCATGATGGGAGTGGATGAGCTCCTCGCTGCGCTCTTTCTGTTGCCACACAACCTCGCCTCCTCAAACGTCCACGACTTCAGCTTTCATCAAAAAGGTGTAAACAAGTGTGCTGATGTCACTGACTGTCTAATTACAATGAGTGTTTTCTTGCGTTTTTCCAATCCAATATGTTTAATTTTACTGGAGCATTTTGAGTTACTTTATGTTCGAATACAATCAGGAACTCCAAGTTTCAGACGTCTAACCAGGAATCAGAGCAAAAGCAAGATGAAGTTAACTTTTCTTTACCACTTCAAATATTCTCCATACCTTTGAAAGCAACTGTTTTGTTGTGAAATGAAAAGAAACAACGCAGTCGTGTTAAGATTTTTGTTGTTAGACTTCATGATCAGCATGGACTTTTTATTTAAAATGAATTATTTACAATTATTTAGCACCTGCTGCACCTTTGTGCAGCCCCACACTGCAGGGGGAACGTCCTCCTGAAGCTCCTCCTCCCTCCTCTCTGATTTTCATTCTGCTGCGGAGAAGTGTGTGTGGCCCAGAGTGCAGCAGGAGGCAGAGAACTGAAATCATGACATGCTGTTCTCTTTTAGAGCGTTTACAGTTTAGGAACATTGTTTACAATATTGCAAGAGTGTGGGAAGGGTTTAAAACGCCTTTATATGTAGTGTATATATATAAATACTAAAATAAACTACTACTAGTACTACTATTCCTAGTTTGCGGTTTTTCACTTATCGCGGGGCTTTAGGGTACAGATCCACTGCGATAAACGAGGGACTATTGTACACCAAAAAACAACAGATTGGCTCAAAACTGTTTGTTTTAAATGTATTTTCTTATTTAACATCTGTACCAGTCATAGTGGACTCCTATGGACTGGAGGACAAATGGCCAAAGGACAAGGTTCCATGACTTGACCCTGAATGTGGACAGGATCTAAGTTTTCAGGGGTTTATGTTTAAAAGGTTCTTTTCTTTGAGGGTCTTTCTCTTCCAAAACTATTTATTCCTGGATCCTTATGTGAACAAACAGTACCTCCTTTAGGATTTATAGGTTATAACATTTCGCAAATGGTATCAAGATTTTGTCGTACGACTTTAAAACAGCTCGATAAACCTGTTAAAAATATTGAGATAACGTGACCTACACTAAAATTACATGGATGGGTTATTTGAGGCAGAACTTTGGCAACAAAGGAATACATTTCAATAAGATTAGATCATAGGCAGTTTTGTCAGCCTTCTCAAAGATTTTTCTAATCCAGGTGTCGATCAGGGTTTGGAGCAACATGTCATAGTTTTCAACCCGTTGGCCTGGAACATCACCACCATCGTTAACGTGACCGTAACGTTCCCGAACGCAGCTGTCTTCGATGACGACGGACAGCCTGTACCTGCGCAGGTAAGCGACTCATCCTGCTTGGCGTGATTTAGTTTGTCTTGTGAACTGGAATAAAACCCGTCTCTGCTGCAGATCCAGAAGTCGGCACAGTCCAACGCAACCTTCGATCTTTTTGTGGTCGTGAAACTGGGCGGCCTTCAGCACAGAAAGTACTTGATTAAGCTGTCGGAGGCGCCGTGTTCCAAGGAGTCCGAGTGTGCGCAGACTTATGAAGCTGCAGGAGTTGCGTTTGAGAGACGCAGTGTGAGGAATTCAGTGAAAAAAGAAAGGAAACTTCTGCCTGTTCTGAGCGAATGCTACAAACTGATGTTTGACCAGGACACCAACCTCCTGCACAGCATCACTTACCTGTACGTTTTGAAGCCTCCGTCAGATTACGCCCAAGCGATTTCTCATTCTTTTAGATTTGATATTTCTGGAATTTGATCTTTCTTGTGGTAGTCCGGAGAAAAGGCGAGTGAGGATGACGCAGGACTTCTGGGAATACGATGCAAACGGAGATGTAAAAGCTGGTCCCATCTCTGACAACTACATCTTCAGTACCAACGGCTCAGCTGTTAAGGCCTATAAGGCTGTCGAAATGGAAATTATCCCAGGCAAGATCGTTACCGAGGTCCGACAGTACTTCTACAGGTGGGTAGTACTGGATCCTGTACATACATACTGTATATCCAGTTTTGTTTAGATGTCTCTGATCTATTTTGTGAATCATATTCTTGAACTGATTGTTTTCTAGAGAAGATAGTGATAAAGACTACGCATACTCGATCATCACCCGTGTCCCTGAATACTTTGGGACGGGACCGCAGTGCCACAGACTGGAGCAGACCTACTCGTTGGGTCCTCTCCTTCTCAACACCGAGGTCATCCTCAGGACCAGCTCCTCCCTCAAGAACAACAAGACTCTGTACTCTGATGACAATGGCTACCAAATGATGAAGAGGACATACAGGAAATTCTCTAAAAACACTTTAGCGAGGGTGGGTAATTTGATAAGTTGGGTTTTTATACTTAGCAATAGTAGAAATTTGTCATTATTTTTATAATACAACGGTTTGCAGAATTACTTCCCGATGGTTCGGGCGGCCTACATCGAGGATGATCTCAGCCGGCTAGTGCTCCTCAGCGACAGAGCTCATGGTGTGTCCAGTCAAGCCAACGGACAGCTAGAGGTACATAAAAAAAACACCAAAACACACTTGATTAGAAATTTCTAGCATTTCAACCTGTGCTTATTTTTCTTCCTTAAGGTTATGCTCCATCGACGGCTTTGGAACAACTTGGAGTGGAACCTCGGCTACAACCTGACGCTAAACGACAGCTCTGTTGTTAGGCCCACCCTTTGGATGGCGCTGGGCTCTGTAAGTGAGACCTTGCTGCACCAGAGGGGGGCCATAGAGCTGCAACACAGACCTGTTGTTGTACCTATAGACCAGCCTCGTAAGTACATCAAGTTTTTGGACCTGATACGTCAGTACCCAGTACCACTGAAGTTTACATTTGTGTTGGTTTTAAAAGAGCTGCTTTTAACTGGTTTCAGTCCAGAAGCTTTTATGTCAAACTGGGTGGTTTATTAGCATCAAAAAATTTCCCACACGTGAGATCCCTCAACGGTTTGTTTTTGTCCCCCGTTGCGGACCGAAAAAGGGGAATTTGAAATACCGTCCATTTGTTTATTTGTCTGCTCGTGCATGATGTAAGCATGATAATTTTAAAAACCAGTGAGGTACAGACTTCCATTTTGGTGTGTGTGTGCATCTAGGAGTAAGAAAGATTCTTTTCTAAAACTGGGCTGCCATGTCAAAATCCAAGATGGCTGCCATTATATATGTAAACCTTTTAAGCCAGACAACTTGAAAAATAAGCAAGGAGGCAATGCACTTTTCAGTGCGTTGTTGCATCTAGTTGCAAAAAAGGTTCCTTTAGAAAATGGGGTTTGCCACTTTAAAATCCAAGATGGCCAACACCATGTATATGTGTGTGCGTGCGTGCGTGCGTGCGTGCGTGTGTGTAAACCAGCCACCCCTATCATTTGAGGAAACTAGGCTTTCTAGTTTTTATATTGCTTAAAAGTATTAAAAATACAGTTTAGTCAAATGATTGGGGTGGCTGAAGATTAATTTATGGTGGACAAGGCCACCATTAGCCACCCACAGGGTCCGCCCTTGGTTCTTGGTGGTAGATAAAATTGCTCATTCCACTCGCAAGAATCTGTCACTCTGTTTCACCTCAGACCAAAAAAAAAAAAAAACTACTTTTCTTAAACACAGTTTAACTCCTACTCACTTGAATATCTGGCACCAAAAACATTCAGGTTTAGTTACATTCCCTGTTCAATTCCAGTCCAGAAAAACACATGTTCTTCTTTGGTTAAAGTCTAAATAAAAGGCTCCATTATTCCACCAATACGGTAATTATCAAACATTGCAGGTAAAGTTTTTCACCTAAATGAGCAAAAAAAAAAAAATTAGAAATGCTACCTACTTACTCTGACCTTCACTCATTCTACCGTAAGAATCTTGACTCTTTATAAATAAATCTGGGAGTAATTTTTGATTATGCTATTTTTCATCAAACATTCTTTCTGACTATGTTGCCATTCGCCTTAAAATCTGTGCTTAAAATGTTGTTAGTTGAATTTCACTAATTATGATGAAGGGAAATAATAAATTATGTAAAGAGAAAATAAGTAGTAATTGATTAATAATCTTTCTTTGTACTGTTGATATCTCAGTAATGTTGACATTATCACCACTCCAGCCTTTTTGTTGCTCATTTGAAATATATATACAGTACTTATATATATATGTATATATATATATATATATATATATACATATATACAGTATGTATATATATATATATATATAAATTAAAATTAAAAAAATTATATATACCTGTATATATAATTTTTTTATTTTATTTTTAACAGAAAAAAGTAAAATATTGTTTTGTTTTTTTTAATTGGTCTATGTTCTCTGTTTGACTTGTCATTTCTTTTTTCACTTGTTCTTTTGCTTTTGCAGTTTTTTTTTAATTGTGCTTTCAAAATTTATTGAGAAGGAAAAAAAAGAAAAGAAAAAAAAAACACTTTCCGCATGTGTGTATAAATTAGTTATAGTTTATGTAAGTTTGCAAACCTTCTCATTCTGTTGTAGGGAAGCCCTGGCTGGAAAAGGAGGCCAGACGTAGTTCACCGGTGTCTCCGGTAGTTCTCCCTCCCAACCTCCACCTGCTCAGCCTCAGCGTCCCCGGCTGGAACTACAGCTCTGATCACGACAGTCACCTGAGCCGTTTCCACTCCAGTAAACTCAGAAGGCTAAAGCCTGTACAACAGTAACTATTTTGAGTCTGTTTTTATTTGTGTCTGCTTCTTGTTTAGATGAAAACCTGCGTTCTGAGCCAGATTTTGACCGGATTCTGTTAAGAATCATGCATCTGTTTGAGGAGGGGGAACACCCTGAGTTTTCCAAGTCCGTCACAATAAACCTGAAGGTACCGACGAGGCAGAAAATCTTTGGCTGTGTTCACACTGCAGGCAAACGTGGCCCACATTACATGTTTTTTTTTCTTTTTTGTTCAGATGTGACCCATATTGAATAGTTTGATAGTCTGAATGTGAAAAATCTTATTTTTTTATTTTTTATCAGACCCAGGTCTTTTTCATATCAAGTCAAGCCAAGTCAAATTTATTTATAAAGCACATTTAAAACAGATGCTTTTACTGAAGTGCTTAATAATGAGATCATGGCAGTAAATAAAAATAACAAGATGTAATTAAAAGCATCAAAAACAATGAGAAACAATGACATACTAAATTAAATCACACTGTTAAACGTCATTGAATACAGGTGTGTTTTAAGGAGAGATTTAAAAGCAGGAAGTGAAGTGGCCTATCTAATGTTTAGGTTCCAGATTGTTCCAAAGTTTAGGGTCTACGACTGAAAAAGCCCGATCTCCTCTGAGCTTCAGCCTGGTTTTTGGTACCACCAAAAGCATCTGATCAGATGACCTCCGTGCCCGAGAGGGAACGTAAGGTTGAAGTATCTCAAAGAGATAAGAGGGTGCAAATCCATTTAGGCACTTAAAAAAAAACATAATACAGTACAGACATAAAATCATTGCAGATAATAAATACTGTATATGAAAAGCCATGTTTCCTCAGGATAGATCCCAAAGGCAGCAGTGAAAATTAAAGTGGTTCAAGAATTGAGCCCTGTGGGACCCCACAGAAAAGAGGCACTGATGTAGATACACTATTACCAACCTTAACACAGAAACTCCTGTCACTTAGGTACGAACGAGATATGTGTTAATATATGTATCTGATGCTTTTCCAAGTGACCTGTCTGAACAGTCATGTCACCTTCTGTCCAACTTTTATGTCATTGAAGAGTCTGTAAATCAATCCAGACTTTAGTAATATTGATATCAATTAATGCAGTTTAAGCTTAAAACTCAGCACATACTTTGTTAGCTTCTCCATCTTTTATGTTTAATTTTTATGATTTTTTTCTGGATGACTGAGTCTACACCAGGGGTGTCCAATCATAGTCACAGAGGGTCACTATTGTGCATGTTTTACTTGTTTCCCTGCTCCAACACACCTGGTTTGCAGGATAGTGGCACTGGTGTGACAGGATCGATACTTGAATTTGTTTCTAATTTCAGATGTTGCTTCCATTCCAGAAATGCAGTTCTGCACATGAGTATGAAGGACGCGGTTGAATCAAATGTAAAAACTGAACGACTTGAATTGGGGGGTCCTCTCTCAGAAAATTTTGAATAACATAGATGTGATTTCCTGAATTTTGCTGTATTTTAACGGGTTCTTAAACATCTATGTGCTTGTAAAAAAACAAAATTATAATAAAAATGTTTTGGCGGACTCCAAAGCACCAGCTCGGGGACACCCTGGGCGTCCGGGGACCCCAGTTTGAGAACTATTGCTGTAGACGGTTCACACTGGAGACTGATGACTGTCACATTTAAATTATATAGTGAGCAAAAACGCAAAACGATCTGATCTAATTAAAAAAAAAATTGTGATTGAGCATTAAGACCGGCAGTGTGAACGTAATTTTAAATCCACAATGACGTAGTTTTATAAGAAGAAGACGTTTTTTTAAATTTACCGGTATTATTTATTTTATTTTATTTTAGATTGTGATTAAAGGAGCTTTCCTTTTTGGCTTTTTACCTGTCGTTTCTCGTGTGAGCAGGATGTTTTGCGAGGCATAGGCGAGGTGAAGGTGCTGGAGGAGCGATCTCTCACAGGAACCTGGGATATCACCAGTTTGCAGAGGTGGAAGTGGAAAACTGCAGATACCTTGGAACAAAGTAAGCTTTTCTATAAACAACATGGGACAGAAGTCTTCTAATGCCCACTCACAATGATGTTAAGTAAAACAATTTTAAATTATTTATTTATTTTAGAGAGTGAACCATATTGGAGCAACCCCGATAAAGATTTCACCATAACCATCTCACCCAAGGAGATCAGAACCTTCTTCGTCCACTTCAGCTCCAGGAACCTTTAAGCTGGATTGTGTCTCGTTGTCTTCAGTGAAGATCGCTGCTGTTTTCTGATCAGTCACGATTGCTCTGAAAGATTTAACCCACTGCCACTTTAAAACGATTGCAGCTTTTGCACACTATGTTGATTTTCGTAAAGACCCAATGAAGCATGAACTTGTCACACAAAGTAAAGTTATTCCCCCTTCTTGTGAAAACGTCTGTTTCATTCTAAGAAACATAAAGGGGGTCTGATTATAGGGAGCACCGATGAGAGAAATACAATGTCAGAACTAGGCCTGTCACAATAACAAATTTTGCTGGCCAATTAATTGTCTCAGAAATTATTGCGATAAACGATAATATTGTTTGAAATTTTACAATACTGTAATTAGTAATTGTCATATTTAAGAAGAATTATTGGCTAATTTTTGTATGTAATACTTTTTTTGACCACCGGATGGCAGTATAAGACTGTTTGAACCGAAGGATGGATAGTGAGGGAGCGAGCAGCGTGTCTCTTTAAGAAAAATCACCAAATGTCAACAAGCTGCATATTTTTTTTGAAGAATTTTTAAATAATTCATTCAACCTTTGTTGGGAGAGACCTGACATAATGTGTCAGTTAAAAAACAAAACCAAAAAAAAAAACGTCCTCAATGTGGCTGATTTTCCCAGTGTTGGTCATTTTATGCTAAGCTAAGCTAACTAGCCTGAACAAGTTTAACATGAGCAAACACAGTTGTGATAGCTGTGAATTTCTCAACCCAACCTTTTTCAATTCAGTTTTATTATAAAGCGCCAAATCACAACGGAAGCCGTCTCAGGGCACTGAACAAAAACATTTATATATAACATTATTCATCAGAGGAGCAGACTTCTTTGAATTTAACTCCATCGCAGACTCTCATCTTGAACAAGCATGAAGGTGACCTTGGAAAGGAAAAACTCTCATGAGGATGAAACCTTTAGCAGAACCAGGCACAGGACAAGCGGCCATCTACTTCGACCAGCTGGGTTTGAGAGGAACGGATACACAACGGCAGGCCAAGAATCACATGTTAAGATAGAAATACTGTAATATCAAATGAAAACTTAAAATTTATTGATTCATTTAAGGAAATGAGGTCAGTTTGTCCTCTAGTAGTGTAAGCCTATAGCAGCATAACAAGCCGACCCTAACTATAGGATTTATCAAAAAGGAAAGTCTTAAAGCTGGACAATGTGAGCCTCACGGACAGAAGCTGGAAGTTGGTTCCACAGGAGAGGAGCCTGATGACTGAAAGATCTTCCTTCCATTCAGCTTTTGGAAACGGAACCACAAGTAAGCCTGCCGTCTGAGACCAAAGTGCTCTGTTAGGAAAATATGGAACACTAAGATATGTAATATAAGACGGAGCTAGGTTGTTGAGGGCTTTGTAGGTTTGAATATTTTGAATAAATTCTGAATATGACAGGGAGTCAATGGAGAGATGCTAAAACTGGAGAGTTATGAGCTCTCCTGCTAACTCCAGTTAAGACTGGCAGCAACATTTTGGATTAATTACATTGTTTCATTTTATTTTTTTACGTTTTTGGACACTCAGAAAACAAACAGTTTACAACAAAGGCCACCAGGTGGTGACACATCCCTCAACCAGCTGTGTTTGACGCTCAACAGTGGTTAGCAGCCAGGTTGCAGTTTATAACATTGACCACCAGGTGGCGCCAAATCCCTCAACCACAAATGCTGCTGAGTCTGAGGGACAACACCCGAGGAGACAGACATCGGCTGTAATATACTACGGTGGGAATTAACCATAAACGAAGAACATGCGACCAAACAGCGGGTGTTAGGATGTTTTTGTTATCGTAGAGCCGCTCAACATGACCGCCTATGACAACGAAGGACGTTTCCTCTGATTTGGATCAAAATGAGCTGCGTAAGTGTTTCTGTGATGATCTGTTGCATTTAAATCAGCCTTTCTCTTCCCTGCCGGCTCTTATGTTCTGCTTTCAGGGGGGCAGCACCCTTTCATTTGTCCTTACTCTCATCACTTGTGTTGCTAAGATACGAAACAGGAAGGATGCTGCTGCATCCCTAAAGGTGCATGCAGGGGGGATATACTGTAGTCGTGTGTGTTTGTGTATTCATATAGTTTTAATGTGTGTTAAATGACTAGAAAAGAGAGAGGGAGCAGAAGAGGAGGCTGCAGCACTTCCTGAATGACCTGGCTTTACTTGGATCGCTACAGGTCTGATGGCCGAACAGAGAAGATGTCAATCAGCTCGTGTGTTTGGAGCCTATCTAACATGTCGTGCTTTTTAAATTCCACAGGGGTTTAAATACTTCCAGCCGTGGCTGAGAGGGAAAGAGGAGCTGCTGCTGACTGTCGTCAACGAGGACCTGGTCAGTTTCTGACACCGTGATGTCTCCAAACAGAGTGAATAAGACAGAAATGAACACATCGTACAGATTTATTCACATATGCAGCATAGTAAACATCAAAAGTAAATAAACGGTTTAATATATATAAGCTGCAGCTTGAGCAGGGAGGCCCAGACACTTCTGTCCACAGCCGCCTCTTCCAGCTCCTCTGTGGGGACCCCACGGTGTTCCCAGGCCAACAGAGAAAGTGTCTTTCAGGTCTCATGATTGTAGAAAAGTACAAACAGGTTGGAGAGCAACGTGTTCTCTCGTCCTCGTATTGTCTAATGAAAATTAAAGGCATTATTTTTTAGTTTTAACATTTGGTGTGTTTATTAGGTTCAGTGGGTTTCTGAGATTTTCAAACCATCTTGTTTAGTTGTACACAACTTGTGTGAATGTTTATGAAGCATTCACACTATTGTGAGACATTTTGCTTACCGTACGTAGATTTTCGGCATCTTTCATGTTCCCAAATTTTTGTGCTATTTCAACAAATCGTAAATCAAAACGTTCAGCTCGTTCAGGAGAAGGGTGCTATGGCTTTTGTTATTGGTGCAACTTTAGCTTTTTGGATCAAATCTTTAAATGTGTTTACAACCTTTAACTGCTCCTTTCATATTTTGTTCTGGTTCAGCTTCTTTGTGCAAATTTTAACTTTTGCTCAGCTACTTTCGGCTTTTTTTTTTTCTCCTTTCAGAGTCTTTCTGCTAATTTCAGCTTGTTCTGCTCCTTTCAGCTCATTTCTGCAAGTTTCAGTTTTTTTTTGCTATTTCATCTATTTAGCCATTTTACAAAGTATGTTAATTTCAATGTTTTCTAGTAAGTCCAGATTTTTTGTACTTATTTAAACTTTTTTCAGCCTATTTCAGCTAAAATGTGCTCTCCTCATTTCCTCCTGGTAATTTAAGCTCCATTTTGCTGTTTTAGCTACTTTTCAGCCTTTTTTTAATTTCAGCTTTTTCAGTTGATTTCCACTTTTTTGTGGTAATTTCTGCTCCTTTCAGCTTAAATGTGCAAACATGTTCTTTCTGCTTTCTGATGCTAATTTCAGCTTGTTCTATCTTTTTAGCTACCCTTTTAGCATTTTTTTTTAGCAAGTTTCAGCTGTTTTCAGATAAATTTAATTTTTCATAATTTTTGCTACTTCAAGTCTATTAACTTCTTTATGCTTATTTATGCTTATTTATGCTTCTTTCAGATTCTTTCTGCTAGTTTAAGTTTTTTTTTTTCTGTTGTTTTAGCTACTTTTCATCAGTTTTTTGGTGCTAATTTCAGCTTTTTTCAGATAGTTTCCACTTTTTTGTGCTCATTTCTGCTTCTTTCAGTCTAACTGGGCAAACATGCTTTCCTTTTACTTTCTTCTGCTAATTTAAGCTTGCTCTACCTTTTCAGCTACCTTTTAAGCATTTTTAGCTCATTTATCTGTTTTCAGATCAATTTGTTTTGCATGTAAATTTCTGCTACTCTCAGCCAAACTTCTTTATGCAAATTTCAGCTTATCATGTTTCTTTCACCTTTTTCCTGCTCTTTCAGCCACTATTGAGCTCTTCTGATGCTAATTTTAGCTTTTTCAGCTAATTCACCATTTTTGGGGGCTCATTCCAGTTTTTTACACTTCCTTCTATAGTTTAAGCTTCTTTTTGCCCTTTCAGCTACTTTTCAGCTATTTTTGGCTAGTTTTAGCTTTTTTTTGTTTTTTTTTTTTTGTTCTAGTTTCTTAATTTTTGTGCTCATTTCTGCTCATTTCAACCTAATTCAGCAAATATGTTATTTCTGTTTTCTTCAGCTACTTTGGGATAGTTCCTTTTTCAGCTACATCAAAGCATATTTTAGCTAATTTTAGCTGTTTTTCAGCAAGTTCTTCTGCAATAAGCATGCACAACACATTTTTGCAGTTGTCTCCAGTTTTGGACTTGCTGTTCTCGTTTCCCATCGTGGTTCCTCTCCTCCCCTGCAGGGTTGGCGTTCTCCGGGTTTTTTGGTGTCCAGGGCGTCCTCGTTCTCCTCCGGCTGCAGCAGCTGTAACAGCAGTGACGTCTCCCCCAGCAGCAGCTCTCCCAGCGTGGACAGCAGGAGCAGCTCGCCTCTGCCCGGGGAGCCTCGGGGCCCACCGGAGCCCCGCCCTCACACACAAGGCGAGAGCCGGCCGCAGACAGCCAGGTGACTGAAGCCACTCTGTCTGCCCACAGTAACACGTAGGTGTTGAGTTTCAGAGCGGGGTGTGAAGGATGCATCTGCGTCTCCTTGTTTTCTTTTATAAACATGACGCTGCTCTGCTAGAATTCATGTTTGACGTGGACAGCTTATTTATATACTGCTTAAACCAGTGCACTGTTGATTCTGAAGGTCTCGAGGCAGATTTCGTTGACCCTAGCAACAGATGATGGTCGAACCGTGATTGGATAAAAGCCCTATTTGAACATATGCTACCAGAAGCCGCACAACCTGGAGAGAATGAAGGCTACAGACATTTCAGAACAATATTTATAAATAAATTAATTTATACTAAAACACAAGTTAGTGATTTTGATTGTGTTTAGGCCAGAAGTGCTTAAAAGTATATTTTCCTTAATTGATTGGGGTGTACAAAGATTGAGCTATGGTGGCCAAGACCCCCATTGGCCACCCCACTGGCTCCGCCATTGCCTTTAGCAGTGAGTAAAATTGTTTCCTCCACTCGCCAGGATCCATCATACAAAAAAACCCATCTACCTCTGTTCTTCACAGTGTAACTCCTACACACGTACACCAAAAACATTATGTGTGCATTCCCTGCTCAGTTCTAGTCCACAAAAACACTCAGCTCCAAAACTACAAACGTTCACTATACTCAAATCCGTCAGCGACAGGGAACATTGGTGTACCGCGTGCTTATACTGTAGTAGATGTCTAAATACAGTGGTTCCCAACTCTAGTCCTTGAGGAACGCCATCCTGCATGTTTAGTTTCCCTGCTTTGATGAATGGGTGATTAACGTGCTTTTGCACAACTTGGTGAAGTAATCACATCACTGAATCAGGTGTGCTGGAGCAGGGAAACAAGTAAAACATGCAGGATGGCGTTCCTCAAGGACCAGTGTTGGGTACCACTAAGTAGTGATTGTGAACAAAAACTTAGGCCTCCCGCTGTAGTGCAAAATTTATATTCTGCTCTCTTGTGCGCTGAGTCTCCACCTGAATGTGTCATTTTCTACTAAATTTTCTGAAAGCAGAAAGAAAAACACACAAAAACAAACACATATGTTTACATAGACTGTTATCGACAGACCCCCATTGTTTGTCAAAGCAGGCAGTGGGTGGCGCTCGTTTTTGTGCTAAACTGCACAAGATCAGCTTTAAAGCCCAAATGACGAAACTTTGTGAATAAGCTGGAAGCATAAAAACCCAGACAATCAGAAGCACAGCTCAAACTTCTTTGTTTCAAGTGTGCCCTGGAAAATACAATTTAGAAACAAGCAGAAGAGATTTACCTCCACCTCTGATTTAGTTTAGACTCTGACACAAACCGAGCTTCGTTTGCCAAAATAAACACATAAAACTGAGCATTCTTTGAAGAGTTGTCACCCTTCACCTTGAAACGCCCAAAGTTTGAAACAAGGATTCTGCACGATCTGTTAGCCCTTGGATTATCTATTGTGGAGGACTCTCAGCTACTACAGCGTCAAATCTCAGCTCAGTATCTGTAACACTGACTGAGTTATAGTCACTTTTGTGTTCGCTATGGTTGATTAGCTATGGCAGCCATCTTGAATTGAGTTGACTCCAAAAGTTAATCAGTTGTAGCTGTTCATCCACTGATTAGTTTCTGAGAGTTTTATTCATATCCATCTTGTAGTTCATAAGATATTTTGCTAACAGACAGACAAGGTTGACTCCAATAACTATTTTTAAGGTTTTAAACAAAGCTCTCATATGATCTTTTAGCACTCAGGACATGAGATAGGGATGACTCACAACTACTACCTCACCAAGTTTCAGCTTAATATCTGCTAATTCCAACAAGTTACTGTATACAGTATTCTGTTTTGCGCTTACTACAGTTGATTAGCTGTGGCGGCAATCTTGAAACAAGCTGACTCCAAAACTTAACCGGTTGTTGTCGTGCATCTTATGATTACTTTCTGAGGCTTTCAGTGTAATCCATTTGCTGGCTCGTGAGATATTTTGCTAACAGACAGGCATTTGGATTATCGTTCGCCCTGATTTAAAATACAGTATTTAATTTCTAATTTGTGTTGTCAGGGAGCCCAGCGGTGAGGAGCACCTCCTCCCAGCTTCTCCCAGTGAGAGGGAGATGGCAGTACCTGTGAGTACACCCAGT
>JARVLU010000001.1:20722719-20738003 GCA_031762415.1 Simpsonichthys santanae
AGGTCATGAGATAGGGATGACTCACGACTACTACCTCACCAAGTTTCAGCTTAATATCTGCTAATTCCAACAAGTTATATTCTGTTTTGTGCTTACTACATTTGATTAGCTATGGCGGCCATCTTGAAGCAAGCTGACTCCAGAACTTAACCGGTTGTAGTCGTGCATCTAACGATTACTTTCTGAGGCTTTTAGTGTAATCCGTCTGCCGGCTCGTGAGCTATTTTGCTAACAGACAGGCATTTGGATTATCGTTCACCCTGATTTAAAATACAGTATTTAATCTATTATTTGTGTTGACAGGGAGCCCAGCGGTGAGGAGCACCTCCTCCCAGCTTCTCCTAGTGAGAGGGAGATGGCAGTACCTGTGAGTACACCCAGTGGAACCAGTTCACGGTCAAGAACCCCTCAGATCCTAACAGACTTGCGCCCCTTTCCACAGGAGGTGAACTGCACTCTGTTTTTATTGGCCGGTTACGTGAAGTACGGGCGCCCTTACGCCTGGATCCGCTCCAACCACGAGCGCCTGGTCAACATCGGCGGCACCGATTCGCTGGTCAAAGACACGCCGATGAAGCTGAAGTCCATCACAGACTGGCCGACACGAAGTATGGAACCAACGAGCGGAGTTACTGTTTCTGTGGGCGGCATTAATGATCGCACCGTTTCCCCAGAGCTCAGACGTGTTTGTAGATGGAATTGAAAATAATTACATAAACACTCATTTTAAACACAACATCTCGTAGATGGCTGTTGTATATTGTATGTTGTAAGCATATAAATTGTTTTAGAAATTTTTATGCTGATAAGACAATTCCACAATCCTATTCCCTGAATTAACACAGCACTCCTTCAGACTAGTTCTAAATGGAGGTTTTACAAACATTTCCATTCCCTTAAGGTTATAATGACTCTTTTAACTAATTTTAATTGAATATTTGGGGGTAATATTTTTATAAGCTTTATACATGACTTGCAAAATATTACATTCAACCAAATCATAAAATGTTAATAATTTCAACTGATGAAATAATATATTTGTTGGGTGACCATAGCACTCATTGCATCATTACATCATTTCCAGCTCTCATCAATAACGACACCCCAAAATTTTATTTCATTAACTCTATGAATATCAATACTGTCAATTTTGAATGAGATTTAGATAATTTTATTTCTATTACTGGTACTAAATATCATGTAGATTTTTTTCCCCCAAATTTAATGATAACATTAAGTTGGAACCAAGTTTTTATTTTTATGAATTCAGTCTATATCATTGCTAACATCCGTTCAATATCTTCACCCAAACGAGAAAAAAAAAAAAGTGGTATCATCTGCAAATAAAACACACTTCAAAAGCCCTGACACATCAACCAGATCATTAACATACAAAATAAACAACTTTGGTCCCAACACAGAGCCTTGAGGGACTCCTATCCATTAACACAAAATTCCGATCTTATATCATTTACCTGTACAAACTGTCTCCTGTTATTCAAATAACTAGATACCCACTGTAGTTCTAATCCTCTAATGACATATTTATTCAGTTTTTCAAGGAGAACAGTGTCAAAGGCCTTTTTTAAATAAACAAAAACACTAACACAATACTATTTTTGATCAACAGCATTTAGTTTCACGAGAGCCACTGATGTTGAATTATTTGCTCTAAACCCATATTGACTATTACTTAAAATATGCTGTTTATCTATGAATCGATCTGATCTGGTTACAAATAATTTCTCTAATATTTTTGAAAACTGTAGCAACAAGGATATTGGTCTGTAATTAGTGAACACATATTTCTCACCATTCTTATAAAGAGGAACTATCTTTGTTATTTTAATATTTTCTGGAAATTTTCCTGTTGAAAATTATAAATTACGTATACTGTATATGTAAATGGTTCAATAACAAAGCTCATTATATCCTTTACAAACATCATGTACATGTCCATCCAGTCTTTTAATATTTTATCTGCAAGATTTTTCACATTACTCAGTATTTCTTCTTTAGCAGTGTCACCGTCTGGTTGCAGATTAGACAAAGTCGGGTGAAATACGAGACTTTTGTAAGAAAAGTGTTTCTTTTCCACCAGATGTTCGCACCTGGGATGTTGTGAGCGAGCTGGTGACCCTGTGCACCGTTCCCTCTCCTTCCAACCCCTTCGCCTTGGACATGCGCTACATCCAAAACCTTCCCCTGCCGGACCGCCTCCTCGCCACGGGAGCGCTCCTCAACTTCCTGGAGACGTATGTGGTGTACGGGAACCGGGATGAGTTGCACTACGATAAAGGTTTTTTAAATCAATACGCTAAACTTCCAAGGCGATGAGTGACGTTTGGCAACACTTAGTTGCAGCTTGTCGGGTATGAATGAATGTTTTTCTCGTTGCAGTGGTGGAGGAGGTGAAACCTCTGAGGCGGCTCCACGTCCAATCGATGCTGGAGTTCCAGCGACTCCGAAGGAGTCCAACAACACGGGACACTTCAAGATGAAGTCCCCTCAAAGCAATAGTTCAGGATCTGTGGAAAGGTTATGAGCGGTTAATATCTTACCTGTTGTAGACAATTGTTTGAACGGACTCGGTTGGAAGAAATGGTTTAATTTTGACCAGATTGACAGCTAATGGGAAGTCAGAGCGGGACTAGGACCAACGTGTACTTCTTAAAACAACTCAAATGTTTTGTACCGGTTCAAACACTATTTTAGCTAAGGTTCTTTCGTAAATTGGGAAGAGAGCGCAGTTGGCAACAAGAAACCCAACTGAAGGAAAGATCGCAGAATTAAAATGGAATAAAGTCACTAAAAATTGTCATTAGAACTAAAAAAAAGTGTTTAATAGATAATAAAACAGGTCTACAGAAGGTTCCTACAGATTGCGGCAGGGGGGCCTTCCCCAGAAATTTTTTAATAAAGTGATATCATTTCCTGCATTTTGATGTATTTTAATGTGTTGTTAAACATCTATGTTTACCTACATTTGTAAACACTCCGCTTCTGTCAAGCATCCTACCTTCCGAGCCCGACTCTTCTTCGATGAATTCACTGTCCTGTTGTCCGACTTCACATGAAACCTCCAGGCGCCTCCTCCGTCTGTTCATTGCTGCTGCCTGTGGGCTCCTGCCCCAGTACAACTGCCTGATTAGCTCGGCACTCACCCCCACCACTCTTGGGGGCGGATATTTTTTTAGGGTAGAAATGGAAATGCTACTTGAAGAGGCAGCTTGTAGGTGGCTGTTTGTATTTCAAATGAGTGTTTATGTAATTATTGTCAATTAGTTTATTTATATAAACTGAAGTGAATTGAAAATAATTACATAAACATTCATTTTCAACACAACAGCTCGTAGATGGCTGTTGTGTTTAAAATGAGTGTTTATGTAACTAATTTATATTTCCAGTATATGCTTTCTTTGTTCAAGGCAGTCATATTTGTTCATAACTTTAGCCTGAGAGTTACTGGACCCAAGCAAACAGTTACCGGAACACACCCTGTCAAAATAAGTCCCCAGATCCTGTTCTGGCAGGCTCCAGCTCAATTTAAGCACTGCTTTTGAAGCACTATATTGTTAAAACTGTGATGCAAAGGTTTATAAAATATGAACCGCTGTAAAAACTTTTGAAAACAGTTTAACGATCAAAGCAATCCAGTTTGGCGTTGGCATCATTCAGACTAGCCGTTAGCTCGTCACTCATCAGACGGAAACAATTTCTCCAAAATGAGGTTGATCTGAGCCATCTGCAACAAGTGAGATATTTACTGCTCATCTTTCCACACAACCCCCTTTCAAATAATCTGAACTAATTCTTTAATGTAGCTTAATGGAACTCATAAAAAAGGGAAGAAAATTTATTAAAATGTGATATTTTTCTATTTTTTTTTCCTGCTTCTCATTGAATTTTGTTCACAGTAAAACTTTGGTTATGCATCATCTGCAGTGTTTTGAGTCAAATATTGACAGAAATGTGTTTTTATAGTACACACAAACTAGAAAAGAACTCTGAGAAATTTAAAAAAAAAAAGGCCAGACTAAAAGTCCCAGGACCTTTTCGACAGACCTGCCCTTTCACCCTTCAGCCACAGTCTTCTCCCCCGATCCGACTTGTTTACTTTCAGGCCAAATATAAATTTAAAACTCGAGCGTTTTTAATCATACATCAGGGTTGAAGCTACAACTGCTTACATATTTGGTCAAATGAGTCCACACACACATGACGTGTAGAAAAGCTTTTAATATCCCATAAAATACATATTGTATGTACAATGACAAAAACAACACTGATAAAAACATGTGGAAGCAGGTACGGTTGCCCCTTTGAGAAAAGGTTGTGCCTTTTGTAAGAACGGATTAAAAAACAATAGAAAATATACAGAAAAAAGTGTCGCTTTTGTCAAGAAATTAAAAAAAAAATTAGCTTAGTTTGACAAAATGAGACGTTAATGGCAGCCTCGAGGCGTACCGCTGATCCTCAACCCTATCTGTAAATCCACAAATAACGAGGGTACGTTCTGCAGCACAACACCTGCAGACGACTAACGGTATGAACGGGTTGAATCGGTTCGGACACCTGTGGCAAGTTTAAAAAAATAAATAAATAAAAGACCAAATTTAAAAATGGAGATTTTAACCAACGAGGCTGCTCAAAATGCAAAGTCATGGCTGGACACGAAGAACTGGAGGTTTAAAAAAAAAAAGGATTCCTCATCTTATATTTCCAAGTTAAGGAATGCAGGTGCACGTCTGCGCATTCCTCACAGGAGCCCCACGTGGGAACACAATGTGCCCACTGTGGAGCCACGACCGTGGGACTTTCTCCACGTCGATGTGAAAAGTACTTCAGCGTGGACTCCACGGCCCCTTCCTGCGTCGTGTTCTGTTCAGTTACGACAGGTGCCAGAACCTGCCGCACGTTTTTATAGCAGCAAACCTCCCAATGACCAGAAGTGATTGCAGGAGAAGGAAAAGTGCTCGGAGTCCATCGGATGTGCCAGTTATTACAAAACAGGGCGTTAAAAAAAGTAAAAACATCCCGACCTGTTGCATCTGTCAGTTAAATAAACCTTTTACATCATCACACTCAGGTAACGTCCAAATATGGCCTTATTTTCACTCGAGTCCTGCAGTAGCTCCGCCCTTGAAGGCGGGGTCAGGCGAACGCGGACCCTTGTTCTGAGTTCAGCTCCAGCTGTCGGAGGCGGACCCTCTCCGCAGGGCTCTGAACGGGCTCCGGGACGCAGAGGTACGTCTCTTCCAGCGAACTGAGGAGGAAAGTCACCGTCAGTGATGCGAGCTCGAGTGCGAGCGACTCAGAAGAGAGAGAGTACTTTGGTCGTCTGTGAGGGAGGCTCACCTTTTCCCAAGCCGACCGGCAGCGTGGAGCTCTTTGCGATGGAAGGAGAGTTGGACGACGACTCTGTACGTTTCGCTTCGCCCGGCGTCAGCGTGGCCGAGCCGTCCTGCCAGTCGCTCAGCGCTCGCTGGAAGGAGTCCGCCAGACAGGCCGTCATGTCTCTCGCCCGCTCGGCCCGGCTGCACCAGAACACCCGACACTGCAGCTGCTGGCCCTGATGCTTGCAGATGTACAGGAACACGTTGGGCCTGTTGGCGTCCGCGGCGCAATACGCGATGTCCTGCAGGTACGTCTTGGTCAGCTGCCGGCCGGTGCTCAGCTCCTTGACCTCCACGTACCTCGGGCGCACCACGAGAGCGTGATCCTTGCTAGGCTTCTTGTTCGCCACGCCTTCCAGCAGGTGCGTAATGGCGTCCTGCGCCTGCTCTCGATCCAGAGAGAAGATCTTCACGGTGCCCAGGTAGTTGACTTTGAACAGAGGGTCGCCGTGGGAGAGCGACTCCGTCCGGTCGCGGCGGAAGTGGCGCCGAAAGGCAGCCGGAGAGTTCTTGAGGGTCTGCATGAGGTGGAAACTGCCGAGGGACATGGCGTCCTTTAGGCCACGTTTGGATGAAGGCTCGGCTGAAGTGTAAGCGCTCGACTTGAGCTGGTCCTCCTCGGAGCCTTTTCCAACCATCCACCTCCTCGTATGCGGAACGTGGCTACGTCCACTGCCTTTATCTGGAACGAGAGGAAAGTGTTGTTAGCTTCACCTCAGCGTAGAAGCCAGGGATTAATCTGTAATCTGAACTTTTTCCAAGGGTAGAAGCGGAAATGCTACTTGGAAGAGGCAGATCGTACGATCGTAATTGTTGTGTTTAAAATGAGTGTTTATGTAAATATTTTCAGTTGACATGTCCAATATAGGTTTTATTTATGTTTGTTCGTACTTTATTATTAGTAAGCCTGAGCTCTACCGGATCCAAGCAAACAGTTAGCGGAATGCACCCTGTCAAAATAAGAGTTCCCGCTCGGATTAAGCACAGACAGGAGGTGACGAAGCAGAGGTCAGTAAGTTGGAAGAAAAGCCAATTAACAGAAAGTACATCGACTTTTTCACAGAATACCACCATCCTAACAGTAATATAACTTTTGCACGGTCACCGTTACATCCTCGAACAAAATGCCAGTCAGCACAACTTGTGTTTGGACTACGGAACCGGACCGTCTACAAATCGGACGCATCTAGAGTCAAATATTTATCAGACACAAACGGGAGCCTTTAAATATTTACCGAGAGGCTGGTTTGACTCTGGATGGGACTGGAGATACGCCATATTAAAAGTTACTCCAACAGGTGAACTTGGAGCAATGAGAGACCTCAAGTCCAGCATTATGTAACCACGTATGGACTCCCATTGTCCTGACCCCCCACCCCCCACTTTCTTCTTGGCCATTCTTTCAAAACATCCTACATTCCCTCCTCAGAGTCAAGCGTCAGGGAGAGAAACACCGACATTTCTGAACCAGAGACCATTGTTAGCAAACCCCTATGCAGGAAGCAGCTTTGCACCCTCCCCGCCCCACTACCACCCCCTCCCCTAAACATTTCTCCCATAAACAATGGCATGCTTTTAAGATGGTGTCACGTCGCAGAAAGAGATGCAAGCTGACCCCCAGCCCCACAAGGACCACAAAACCTGTATGTATACTGTTGCAGGTGTGCGACGAAAACATGGAAAAGTACTCGCGCAAAACAAAAACACCTGTCCCCGCGCGCAGAGGTACAAATCAATCCAACAGACAAGTTCAACAGTTTGGATGTCAAAGGAAACATTTGTGACTGGACTACAACTTCCTGTGCCAACTTTCACCTGCAGACCCTGTTGGATTGACGGCAAAATGCATTTAAAGAAGGTGCAAATTAGGGAAAATACGTCAAGATGCACGGCTGCGTTAAGATCGTGAAAGATGCAATAAATGTGCACACATACAGATTAACAGTGAGGTTTCTTAAAATAAAAGTTTCAGGTGAGCATTGTTAGATGTACAAGTTGAAAACCCATACAGATAGTGATCTTATTTTAACTTTTACAAACATTGGCTTGTCCAAATCTAATAAAATTGTGACAAAAACATTGCATTCTTATTTAGGAAAACAAAAGAATGCACTAAAATTTAAGAAGACTTTAAACCCATGTTCTTGTGGTCTTGCTGCACCCATTAAATAAACACAAATACGATTTTAAATGGCGTTTTAAGCCAATTTGTTGCTTCGTTTTCCAAGCCGAATTACTTCACGTTATCTAAGATTAAATCACGACACATAAAAAACAAGAAATGTGAAGCTCAGCTGCAGCAGGAGCAAAACAACTTTAAAATCGCTGATATTTATAACGAGATTCGGCGCGACCCCGAAGAACTGCGGTCGAAGAGTTGCGTTCAAAACTTACTGAAAACAAGAAGCTTCCCGTGAAAATAATTTTTAAAAGTTGTGGCTAAAAGAAGCCAAGTGTTAGCAGTCCGTGCTGTAGTCTCACCTGGCCGAAGTTTCATGCAAACGATGCTCCCGTCCGCTCCAGGTGTTTAAAACACGGCGAACAAACAGGACAGGTGGAGACGTGCTCCAACTTTTCCGGTTGGAATTGAACCGGCAAACGCCGCCGAATGTCTCTTCGACTCGTCGGCTCCTCGGACGAAAAGCGACGGAGGAGAAAGTTACCGAAGTGACTGGTTCGCGGCAGCTCCTGCCTCATTCCTCCAGCTCTGGACAAGTCTGCGACGGAATCACTGACACTGACTGAGCGCGTGAGGCACGACCGTTTTTAAAACAGCGCAGGCGCGAGCCCGACGCACGTGGACGAGCAGCGCTCGGGCGCTCAGTTGAAGATGGAGGATTTACAGGACAGGACAGGGTGGGTAATAATTGACCGGACCTTGTTTCACTTACTGGCACCGAGTCTGTTTAACGTGACTGTTATTGTTTCACCCGCTTCTTTCTCTGAGTGGTTCATGTGCAGGGCCGGACTTTCCAAAAAGGGCCGAGGTGCCCGGGGCCCCAAGGTTTGCAGCCCCCCACAAAATAGCAATGTTTTAATTAATTAAAAATTTCCAAACGCATTAAGCTGGATTTATACTCTGCAAGAAGGGAAGAAGTCTTAATTGCATGAAGTGGTAGCTTCTACAGCACATTTGTCAAATGTTAGGCTCGAGGGCCAAACATAACGACGTTCTAAATGGAATAAATTTTTATCGTCTCGTATTTTGCTTAAAATAAAGGCATACTTTATTTAGTGCAGACTTTGAGCCGAGATGGTGTAGAACAAGGGTGTCAAACTCAAGGCCTGGTGGCCAAATATGGCCCTCGCTGACATCCTATCTGGGCCCCAAGATGTTGTTTTAAATGTAAAATACTTTTTATCACTTTAATTTTTTTCAGCAGTCTTTGTTTATGATGTCCAAAGTGCAACAGAGAACATCAAATGAGACCCATCAAACTCTTGTTGAGGAACCTGTGACCAAGAAAAGGTGTTGGGTATCTAACTTGAGGTAATGTCGATTCTGAAACCGGCCCCTAGTTTGAAAAGGGTTTTAATTTTGGCCCACTTTTGTAAGTGGGTTTGACTCCCCTGGTGTAGAGGTAGGGCAGCTGACCTGGGACCAGAAAGTTGCAGGCTCAACTCCCTGCCATGCCCACATGCTGTGTTGTCCTTCGGCAAGACTTACATAGCTGCCTTTCTGCTCTACCTGGGTGTATCTCACCTGTGTTGGTGATGGGGTGGCTGTGGTTGAGTTGTTAGAGCAGTCGTCCTCCTTTGCAAGAGTTGGGGGTTTGATTCCACCAGCAGACATGCCTAAGTGCCACTGGGCAAGACACCGAGCCCCTCATTGCCTCTGATGTGTGTCCCATTGGTGTATGAATGTGATAAAGCTCTGATTAATCTTTATATGAATGGGTAAATGAGGGGGCACATGTGTTGTAAAGAGCTTTGAGTCTCTTGATAAGATAGAAAGGCGCTATATAAGTACAGTCCATTTAAATGCAGAGCAATAAATTTGTCATCTGGGAACATATGGTGATGACAACACATAGCACTGTACTTCACGTGATAGCTGTCCAAAAACAATTAGCATTTTTCAGTAATTTTTTATTTTTGTGGTGGAAAGAGCAACAAAGAACGTCAAATGAAGCCAGTCAAACTCTTGTTGAGGAATTTGCAAGCAAGAGAAGGTCATTTCTGACTTGAGTTAATGTAATGATTGAAACTGGCCTTTGGGTTGAACCATCCATTACCTTTATCTACATCTTCCTTGGTGTCAATAGTG
Source organism: Simpsonichthys santanae (assembly GCA_031762415.1). Lineage (NCBI taxonomy): Eukaryota > Metazoa > Chordata > Actinopteri > Cyprinodontiformes > Rivulidae > Simpsonichthys > Simpsonichthys santanae. The sequence continues at coordinate 20,732,383 of JARVLU010000001.1, forward strand.
CCATATCCAGCAATCACTGTGCAAGAGGCGGAATACACCCTGGATAGGTTGCAAGTCCATCACCAGGCCACATAGAGACAAACAAGACAACCATTCACACTCCCACTCACACCTAGGGACAATTTAGAGTTACCAGTCAGTCTAACATGCATGTTTTTGAACCAAGTTTTTAATTTTGGCCCCCTTTTATAACTGAGTGTGACACTCCGGAGGGTTTGGAGCACTGGACTCCTGCCTAGGCTATGACTGTAATTCTGACAAGATCTAATAACCTTGCACAGATGGGATACATTGAGCATGGCTCAACATTTCAACACATACTGTAGATACATTTTGACGCAATCCAAGAGAGTCGTGCCCGGACGAGTGTAAATAGGAGAGGGCCGAAAAGAGTCTTTCACAAACGTATTTGTCAAGTACTATCAGTGTATAATCTGTAACTCTGAAGGAGGTTTTTCAAATTTGCTGTTATCCAGCTACATTCTAATGGTCATGTAGATTGTGGAGTGTCATCATGCAGTACGGAGGGTGTGTTAACTGAAAGTGAAATGAAAACTACAATTTACCGTGCCAAAGAAATGCCATATCTTACAAGTCGTGTGCCGACAATGTAAACCTCTGGTACCTCATAAAACTTGGATTAATTCACACTTAATAAAAGTCAGTTTTTTTGGCACAAGTTTCAACTAATAATGAACAGCACCACACTTTATTGTAGGTCTTTTTTATTGTAAAAAGACCATCTACCTTTGTGTGACTCTTGTTTAGTACAAAACATGCATGAAGGCTTCAAGTTTGAACCCCACAAAGGAAGTTATTTTTCTATCCTTACCAATCTCAGCTAAAGGCTGATGTCTATTTGACACCTACAACTACATTTAAATCTCTACAAAACTTTCCATCTAAGCCTTGACATTTATGGACCATTTAAATGTCACATGGACTTTTTGTTTCCACCCCGAAACTAATTTGAACAGACAAGAGAAATTTATGATGCCACAAGAGAAAATATAATTTCAGAAAACCATACCATCGTCTAGAAAGGTGTCACATTTCTTCGTTTAGTGGTCTGCACAACACGATTCTGAGGCGACATCTGAAACCCACTACCTTTCATTACGGACATGTTGCGTCAGCCCAGTTCTAATGGCTATCGCTGGCTTCGCTGGCTCAGATATGCTTCGAGTGTTTATCCTGGGGGCCGTTTGAACAGTGGCAGAGGAAAACCTAAATCGGTACCATGTGTGTTTGCGTCTGTATGTGTTTGTGTGTGTGTGTGTGTGTGTGGCTGGGGTGTGCCTAATGTGAAGAAACAGTAGGGCCCCTGTTTCTGCTGGGTTTGGCCCAACGACAGTTAAGTTGTGGACGTCACACTCACCCCGGCGCTTTACACGGCACACTGGAACTATTCTTGGGGCACCTCTGACATAATGGACCATCTCAGACAGGATCCGCCCTCCAGAACGTTGAGAACAGACTCAGCATCCGAGCCAATGACTTAGAAAGAGCTGCAGGTTTAGAACATGCCGTGGCACGTTGCCATGAAGTTACAGTCTGTTGGTTGGTTTCAACAAGAGACCCATTCATGAAGTCCACATGTAGGAATGACATCTTCATTTGCCCGTTTGATTAGTAAAGATCCGTGATTATAGCTGTTTACACAGGGGTGAAATGGAGTACAATCATTTACGTGTTACGTTTGTCTTAATCAGGTATTCTATAAACCAGTGGTTCCCAATGCTGGTCCCTGAGGAACACCGTCCCGAATGTTTCAGTTGTTTCTCTGCTCCAACACGCCTGATTCAGCGATTTAATTACTTCTCAAGTTCTGCAGAAGCCTGTTAAATCACCCATTCATTCAAATCAGGTCTGTCAAAGCAGGAAAACAAGTAATACGTGCAAGATGGTGTTCCTCAAGGACCACAGTTGGGGACCATTGCAAATTACTTTAACTCATCTGTATTTTGAGTAAAAATCTGTTCAAATCCTTCCATTGATGCTCAAAATTATAGTGAAAATCACAAAATCTCATTTTTTTCTTCAAAGAAACGGCTTTCTTTGCTTGTGTGCAATAAACACATAGATATTTGTCTTTATTGTATGATCAGGATTTCAACCTCTGACCAGGTTTTGATACAACAAAGATGTAACACTTCTATTATTGGAAATGAAGCAAACACAAATTTTAGGAAGTAAGAATACCCAACGGCCCACATACATTCATTGTACAAGTGTTTTACAGCCAGTTCTCTTTTCTGAGTGCGCTAAATCAAGTTTTATTGGTGTTAAAAATATCTGCAGTGTTTGGACTCGTTGGCATGAAGGGTCTATTCCTGATTGGTATTTGAGTTTAAGACGAGTAAATAGAAACTGACCCTTTACCACCCAAGCCTCAAAATGTCCTTCTGGATTTTTCTTTTTTTTAAAACTTATTTTAACTATAAAAAGTAAATATTTTGCCAATTTTTCTAGAATAATTGGAACTTTCAGTTTCTTAGCAGTTTATTTCCAATGAAGAGTGCATTATTAGTTTAAAGAGAAGAGAAACTAAATGTTAAAAAGTGTTGCTGGCAACACGCTCGTAATAAAAGTCTCTTAAACGAATCCTTGAACCAGGACTATAATATAATGCTGGAACCATCTTCACTTTCATTTGAAAACTTTACAAGCTGTCAAACACCGGAGTAGTCAACCAACCGGTCTAGAGTAAAGGTATGCTGAGCTTTGCTGAAATGACACAGTGACGCACAAGACTTTCAATAATTTTTTTTTTTTTTTTATTGTTTGTGTGTGTGTGCAACAAGTTTTAGTAACATTAGTTTGTGGAAAATTCCTCAATACATGTTAAACTGCCATGAAATTTATATGATTGATGAGATTTATAGAGCTCTGTTTGCTCCGTGTCCACACAGATCATTAGCAGTGTTTCCCCTAGATCAGTTCCCTCGGTGGGGCGTTCGTCGTATTTTATTTTTGTTGACGTGGTGGGGGGGAGATGTGGGACGAAGTCATGTCTGTGATGCTCGCCTGCTAGCTTAGCGCTACATTGCTACCGGTTTTTATCAACAACAGGGAGTGATCGACTGGACGGAGTTGCATCTGTGCTGCCCGCCCGCTAGCTTAACGCTGCATTGCTGCCGATTTAATTGACAGAAGGGGGCAGGGCAGGGGGGGTGGAATTGCGAAGCAGTACGTCAGTAACATTTTTGCTAGCGTGTTTATATTGCAACCTGCACTACATTAATACTGACAGTTGTCGATGGGGTGGGGCGTGGTAGGGCGGCTTGGTTCTGTTGATGGGGTGGGGCGTCCAGCTTGTGTGACGGTAGGGGAAACACTGATTAGGGGGTAAATGGTCATTTGTACTTTTCCATTCCATTCAGTCTACGTTCCTACCCTCACCTATGGTCACGAGCTCTGGGTAGTGACCAAAATAACAAGATTGCGGATACAGGTGGTTGAAATGAGTTTCCTCCGCAGGGTAGCTGGACTTTCCCTTAGAGATAGGGTGAGAAGTTCAGTTATCCAGGAGAGACTCGGAGTAGAACTGCTGCTCCTCCACATTGAAAGGAACCAGTTGAGTTGGTTCAGGCATCTGGTAAGGATGCTCCCTGAATGCCTCCTTAGAGAGGCGCTTCGGGCTTGTCCGACTTGGAGGAGACCCCGGGGAGGATCCAGGACACGCTGGAGAGACTACGCCTCTCAGTTGGCCTGGGAACGCCTTGGGGTCTCCCCAGAAGAGCTGGAAGAGGTGACTGTGGAACGCAATGTCTGGAACTCCCTATTCACGCTGCTGCCCCAGTGACCCGATTTCAGAACAAGCAGAAGATAATGGATGGATGGATCTTACTGTTTAAATGTTACAAAATGTAGGCAATGTAGGCTACTAATGTTATTTGTCCCTGTGTGTATTTGTTTGTCTGTTAGCAAAATATCCCTTGAACCACTGGATGGATTTGAATGAAACTCCTTGGAAGTAGCCAACAACTAAGTCAGTTCTACAGATATTAAGCTCAGATGTGGCGTGATCATAACTGGAAGTCCACTCTGAGCACAGATCTTTGTTTAAAGCTTTGGCGGGCGATATGCATTTCTTTGTTTCTTTTTTAATGTGAAAATGTATTTAAAAAAATCTACTTGCAAACATTCTTTGTTTTCTGTCGTTTGGAACTGATTCCTTCTGCATTTTATTTTTAGCATACCATTGGTGTTTGTTTTTGAGTGTTGCACTTGTCATCGTGCTCTGCAACAGGAAGTTGGATGAAGCGAGGCAAACAGGAATAATGACTCGACTCTGCTCTGTTGCCTCATATTTTCTACAGTAGGGAAGATAATGGGTTGTTTTCCTGTCCATGTATGGTGTGGCATCAATCAGTCCTGTGTGACAAGTTGTTTTCCAGGTCAGGTCTCGCTCAGGTGTTATGTCTTGTGTGTTTCATAACTTAATGCCTGCCTTGAGCTCTTAAGTGTTTCTTGCTTGTGGGAATGATTGTACAAGATAGAAAATACAAATAATACAGAATGCTGACGGTGCGATAAAGGACGTGGCATGTGCCGGGTGTTTTACAGCAATGGGAAGAGAGAAGGGCAGATCCAGGTCTCTCGTAAATGAGTCCTCGAGGCTCAATGAGATTAACCTGCCTAAATAAAGGTTGAATGAATGTAGGATGCAGATTGTACCCAGGTTTGACACTGGTTGCTGGTAGGCTGAAGCAGGTAGCAGGTTGCTGGTAGGCTGAAGCTTAATTTGAGCTGGGTCCTGCCGGAACAGGATTCATGAACTCTCTTATTTTGACAGGGTGCGTTCTGGTAACTGTTTGCTTGGATCCGATAATGCTCTGGCTTACTGCTAATAAAGTTATGAACAAATATGACTTCCTTGAACAAATAAAACATATTGGATATGTAAACTTAAAATAATTATATAAACACTCATTTTAAACACAACAGCTACTTAAGACTTCTTAATATCGCATATAAGCTGCCCCTTGAAGTAGCATTTCCGTGTCCATCCTTAACAAAAATCTCCACCCCTAAAAGAGTGGTGGGGGTTAGTGCTGAGATAACCAGGCAGTCATACGGGGGCAGGAGCCCGTAGGCAGCCACCATGAACAGATGGAGGAGGCTCCTGGAGCTCTCACATGTGGAGTCAGACAACGATCGGGGACAGTGTCAGGCTCGGAACCGTCAAGTAAGGGCAGGGTGGGGGGGTAGGATGTTGACAGAAGCTGAGTCTTTACAGATATGGGTAAATGTAGATGATTAACAACCTGTCAAACTATACCACAGTGCAGGAAATTGCATCTGCTTCATTCAAAATTTTCAGGGGGAGGAACCCCCCACCCACCCAACCTGCCCAATTCTGTATTTGGATTCTTGCATCAGTTAGTTTACAAATCAAGTCCAGGACTGAAAATATATCCAGGAAAAAGCTTTTTTTTTTTTTCAGCCACAGTTTAAATACATTTAGTTTAGTTTAGTTTATTTGTTCATTTAAAAAAAAAAAATACAAAACAATTCCATGAACAATAACGTACAGAGTATAAAGAAATGAAAGGTAGCAGAAAGAAGAAAAAATCTTATTATATCTGCCCCTTTTTTCCAAACAATTTGTTCAAACG
>JARVLU010000001.1:20738103-20759277 GCA_031762415.1 Simpsonichthys santanae
TTATCATTTAATAAGTCTCTGACTTTGTACAGTACTGCAATAGATTTAGCTATTTTTATTCTTACAGAATTTATATGGTGTTTCCATGACAGTTTGTCATCAATGATAACACCCAATTCAACCTTTAAACAGATAAATCACATTGAGTCTCGAAGACTCGTTTACAAGTTAGACCTGTTTGAACAGACAATTAAGTAGTGAAAGTGACAACATAGGTTTTGGAGCCAAAAAAAAAAAAATGCTGTGCATGCCTGTCATATTGTCAAAGAAAAGCCCTGGCATCAGATTTACTATCGTGGAGAAAAGTGAGCAGTATCTTTTCATAATCCTCTGAGATTATAAACTCTTTCAGATTCTACCCAAAAACTGCCTCTATGTTTAACTGAGTAGAAAGCAGCCTGACAAAGGAGAGCTGCGTCGAAATTATAAAAATAAGAACCAAACTTTGGCTGAATACACACAAAAACGCTGTTTTCTTAGCTAAAGTTTTCTCCTAAAACTTTTTTTAAAATAATTTCAGCACACGATCAAAGCTTGATGGTAACAGGATCAATTTAATGACTAGAGATCTTGGAAAAAAAAACTCTAAAGCAGCTCTGACTTTGTGTTTCTATGTCACAAAGTGACAGCGGGGTGTGCACAATATTAACATTTTCCACAAAAAATAAACACCTTAGGAAATGTTTTCGGTTGTTGACTCTTGTTGGTTCACATAGTTCTTGTTGCTGTGTGCTCATTTGTTTTTTTCTAACATAATAATTCCGGAAAAGAAAGGTCACGTAGCACCATGATTGCATACAGGAGAGTAGGCGGGGTTTAGTTCTAAACCTCGTGAGCAGACTCTGGTTCCAAAAATGCAACTCAGCAGTTTAGGTAAACTGGGTCCTTCTGGCTTCGTAGCCCAGGTGTTATAATACTTATCTGATAGATACAAAAAGACCAGTTTTTAAAAATATCCATTTTAAGAATCATTAAAAAAAAAATCAGGTTGCAGTGTTTGCCCTAGATCAGTTGCCTTGGCGGGGCGCTCGTCGTATTTTATTTTTTGTCAACAGGTGGGGGGGTGAGGACGGGAATGAGTCACATCTGTGTTGCCCATCTGCTAGCTTAGCGCTATGTTACTGCTGTTTTTTATCGACGACAGAGTACGGCGTCATCTGTGTTGCCCCTCTGCTAGCTTAGCGCTACGTTGTTGCAAGTAATTGTTGACCAGGGTGTGTGTGTGTTTTGTTTCAACGAGGAGGTTGCTTGATCGAATCCCGGCCAGGGACTTTTCTGGGCGAAGTTTGTATGTTCTCTCTGTGCATTCATTCGATTCATTCAACCTTTATTTACACAAAAAAATCACATTGAGCCTCGAAGACTCATTTACAAGAGAGATCTGTTTGGACAAGTAGCAAAAAGTGACAACATAGATTTTGGAGGCAAAAAATAAATAAATAAAAAATCCTAACATGCTTTTAATCTTTGGCTGAAGATTAAAAGCATGAAAATTAAAAGAAAACCTCGCACACAAGCACATAATGATGCCGACATTCCACAGGGGAGGGGGGGGGCGGGAAATGCAAGGGCGGTGAGACATGTCCAGAGACAACACACAGAGACACTGCAAGAGTTCAGATAAGAGTTGTAAATCATGTGTTCATAGTTCATGTATAGGTTTTCTTCGGGTACTCCGATTTCCTCCCGCAGACCAAAATCATGCATATTAGGCTGATTGTTAAATCTAAATTGTCCCTAGGTGAGAGAGTGAATTATTGTCTTGTTTGTCTCTATGTGTCCCTGTGATGGATTTGGACCTGTCCAGGGTGTCCACCGCCTCTTGCAGTGACTTGAACATGGGCACCAGTGACCCAGAAAGGAAGAAACGGGTAAAGAAAATGGATGGATGAAGGTTTGTTTCAGCCAAGACTCTGTATAAACAGGAGATGCAAACACACCAGCAAATATTTTTAAAAGGGGAGCGTGAGCGTGGCCTTGGTGAGAATGAGCTGCTGTTCCCACATCTTATGTGTCCTTTCACAGTAGTTGTCCCCATCAGCTGGTAATGGGTGCTCCGCTGGTGAAAATGACCAGTTGATTCATGAGGTGCGTAAATCCATGTGTTCTCCCGACAAGTACAGCGCGTCTCTGGTTCCATGCAAAGAAGTTACTTTGTTCTCAGAAATTTTTTGCTGGGGTTTCATAATATCTGCAGGTTTCCCTGTTATTTAACCAAATTCACAGGAATCCATGGAAATAAATCAACACAGCTTACACGTGGAAGTAACCGCAGCATTTTAATGGTTGAGATTTCAAAGCGTCGTAAGAACAAGTGGCTTTATAGTTTGAGGAATTCAACATTTCATTTTCAACGTTTCTGGCGCTGGTCCAGGCTTTGATGCCTCCTTACTGTAAGACCTTCAAGGAGAAGAGGTTTCCTCAGGATGTTTCTGCAGCAGCTTATGTGATTTGAGTTTATATACATAACGTACAAATCTCAAGCTGCAGGCCTTTGTGCAAATACACTACCTTTGGGAACTGATCTTGGTGTCCTTTTCTTGTTTGCAGTCTGTGTGGCGGTCTATTTGTCCGGTAAACACTGGAGAAACAACCGTGAGGCAAAAAAGGTCGTGTTACTGCGATTAAGTGTTTAGGCTACAGGATGGAAGAAGGTTGCCAGGTCAGTCTCAGCTTTTTCCATCACATGTCTCCCTCAGGACTCCTTCAAATAAGAGACTATTTTACTGGGTGGAAAAGACCAACAAAAAAACCCACCAGTGAGAATTCACACAGTTGTTTTCCTGCTTATTAAACTCTAACTTCTTCAGCAGCTAATAAACACACTCCGGTATCACAGTGTTCAGCTCATTCAGGGTATTACAGGTATAAGTTTTGATATTTGTAATTGTAACATATATTTTTATTATCATTTAATCTAACAAAGTTAGGTCCTCTGAATGGATAAAAAAAATTGTTGAAACGTTTTGTCTTTTATCCAAGATACTTCTTCAGTCTGAGGAGCTGCACTAAAATCAGTCTTATAAATATCCTCTTCTTGTAGTGGATCAACCAGTTCACTGCTGACAGCCAAAACTAGCTGTTCACATGATAAATCAGGACCATCAGCCTAACGAATGATCGTTAGTGCTCTGATGGTTGCTTGCTATTCACAGGGGCTGAGTGAAACTAGCAATAACAGCATTGTAAGAGGGGGACAGTTGGACACGGAGGCCTCCACCTCTGTTTAATGATGGACGGTTTCTTTTCACAAAAATAGCCTCCTTCACTCCTCTCTCAAACCATTGTTCCTTTCTATCAAGCATGTGCACATCTTCATCCAAAGAGTGACAGCTGTCCCCCTTCTTACAATGATGTTATTGCTAGTATCACTCAGCCCTCTGTGAATAGCAAGCGGCCATCAGGGCACTAACGATCCATCGTTAGGGTGATGGTCCTCCTTTATCATGTGAACAGCTAGTTTTGGCTGTCAGCAGCAAACTGATTGATCCAATATGAAAATTTTTAAGACTGAGTTTAATGCAGCTTCTTAGACTGACAGTCTTTTGGATAAAAGGCGAAACGTTTTAACAATTAAAAATAAAAAATCTGTCCAGAGGACCTGACTTAACTTTGTTAGATTTTTCTACCTGGATTATTGAGCACGCATGAAGATATTATTATTTAACTTTACAAATTTTTCCTCATAGAATTGCAGATCTTTTTAAACCCTTGAAAATCTTTGGAATCTATTTCGGCACATTTGCTTCATTGTTAAACTTTTTTTTCCAGCTACTGTTCAGCTAGCTCTAGCTTTTAGTTACTGTTTTGCTCACTTGATCTTTTAGCTACTGTTCTTTGTCTTCTTTTTTTTGTGGCAAATTTTATCCTTTCTTCTGATAGTTTGAACTTTAACCACTCAGTCATACAGCGGTCAGCGCACAAACTTTTGCAGAAACATGCTACTGCTAGTCTTAAAAAAAAAGTATTTAGCAATCATTTTTAGACGTTCCGTAGGGGTTTTACAGCTTTTGGTCTTTTTGGACTTTTCTGAAGGTTGAGTCACCCAAAACACGACAATCCTAGTTATGTCTGCATGATTCATAGGTCAGTAAGTTTCAAACCAAACAAAAAGAACAGCTGAACTCAAACAACATTTAGGGTGAGTGAAAAAGCAAACAAAGTCTAAAGTAAAAACACCTTCAACAGATCAAGACCCCTTAAAAGATTACAGAAAAACCGAGCTCCTTTAAGGCAAAATATGGAAAAACCAGGAACGCCTTGAGACTTTTCCACAGGATGTTTATTCAGATGCTTTTACCTGTTTGCAAATATGAACACCTGCTTAACAGCCCAGAGGCCCCGAGGCTACTGGACACAGATTTACACATTGAAACAAATAAAAAGCGGCGTTTATTTATGGGGTGCCGTTTGTAAAGTTACACAGTCAAAAATGAACAGTATACTGTATTTAGGTTTATTTAGCCGTTCATAAGAAAAAATTAAAAGCTTTTTTTCAATGTCACATTTTCACCATAGTATATGTACATATATAAATGTCATAGTTCCAAACTAAATATTTAATTTACAAGCTAAATATTTAGTTTACAAACTAAACACTTAACTTGCAAGTTAAATACAGTATTTAGTTAGCACTACAAACTAAATGTTTATGTCCAAGCTAAATATTTAATTTACAAACTCAATATTTAACTTGCAAGTTAAATATTTAGTTAGCAAGCTAAATATTTACTGGTAGCTCCACACTAAATATTAAATTTACAAACTAAATGTTTATGTCCAAGTTAAATGTTTAATTTACAAACTCAATATTTAACTTGCAAGTTAAATATTTAGTTAGTGAACTAAATATTTAGGTGTAAATTAAATATTTAATTTCACAGTTAAATATTTATTTTCAAAAATATACATTTATTTTCCAATCTAAATATTTAGTGTCCAAGCTAAATATTAAATTTCAAAACTAATTTTTAACTTAAACATTCAATTCCTAAACTAAATATTTTATTTGCTAACTAAATATTTAGCATGGACTTCAATATTTATTTTTTAATTTTAATATTTATTTCCAAACTAAATATTTATTGTCCAAGCTAAATATTTAATTTCCAAATTAAACATTTTATTTCTAAGCTAAACATTTAATTCCTACGCTAAATATTTAATTTGCTAATGACCTAAATATTTATTTTCCAAACTCAACATTTTGTTTCCAAAATAAATATTTAATTTATTCAACAGATAGTGGACACATTTTTGCCCACCTGGAACCAGGAAGGGAAGCTGAACACTTTACAGAGGGGCTGTCAGAGGAGCAGAAATATGAGGCCTATAAACGACACTTTACTGTTTGTCAGTTACAGAACGCTGTCCGACAGCGTTCCACTGAACCCTTCAGAACTCTTTATCTACTTACGGGAAAGCCAGTTGTCTGTTGATGTTTTCCAGAAAGTTTACCTGCAGAGCAATTGTTTAATTTTCTACCGAGCTTCTCGGTCCCACAGTGAGCAAGTGACCTGACCTCTGCAGGAATCATATGACTCAAATGGTGAGAGGTAGACTGACTGGAAGGAGAAAAAAAATCAGAAAACAAAAAGCAACATCTGCAGCGTGAACACAACAACACACCGATGCCCTTATAAGGTGTCTTAATGGGTCCCACAGGAGAAAAGGGAGAATGACAGAGCGTCTGCTTTTCTCTCGTCTGGTTATCTTCACTCCGAGGCTGCGTCAGTCCGCTCATGAGCTAATTTCCTTTTTCTCCTTTTTGTTGCTTTTAACCGCAGAGCATGAGACCATCAGAAAGGAGGAAGGAAGGGTCTGACTGGGTCTGGTCCTTAAATGTCATCTTCGGGTTTTAACAGGAAACTGATTATAATCTTATAATAAAATATGTTCCATTTACAGTACGTTTTTGATTGCCTGCTTCAATGAAATGCAATGATTGTGAAGTCGTCTGTGTCTGTTAGCAAAATATTTTATGAACCACTGGGCAGATTTTAATGAAACTGCCAGAAAGCAGTTATTAGATGTGCATGTATAACTTTACCGTTTGGAATCAACACGGTTCAAGATGGCTGCCACAGCTAATCAACCTTAGCCAGCACAGATGTGCCTACAGCTGTGTCTGTTTTACAGATATTGATGTAAAATTTGGTGTGGCAGTAGTTGAGAGTCATCCCCAACACTTACTCTGAGCTCACAGAAAGTACAGGATCTTTGTTTAAAACGTTGGCGCGCAAGGCGATAAACGAAATGCATCACGTCAATGGATGATAGTTTTATTTGTTGTGTTTTACCAGAATGAGATCAAAACTCACCAACCGTGCTCTGGACACTGAACTGAAAAACTTGATGTTTTTGGTGGAGCCAGTACCGTAATTACAGGACAAACTCGTTTACAAGCAAAATAACGTTGTGCAAAAGGAATTTTTCTGGGTGGCGATGAATGAGAACAGAGGACGTTATCAGCCGTGGTCGCCTGTTGTGTTTTGGCTGAATGAAATTTTGGGTATCTTTTAGGACGGTCCTTTTAAAAGTTGATAAATGTGGTGCTGCAGCCTTTGTTGCGGTCACGCTCTGGGACCAATCAGAACGTAGACTAAACAGGAAGAGGAGGTGGTTTCCTTTAAGGACCTCGGGGCCAGTTGTTTGCGTTGGAATCAAAGGAGCAGTTCCAGAGACAATAGCTTTTCTAAATCAAAGATGCATTAGAAGCATTTTTGAAAACTTAAGACGAGACAATGCTTATCACTTTACTGTCTGTCCTTTAAATTTAAAAGTAGAAAAACTGCATTTCCTGCGAAAATTCAGTGTGAATGCTTATTGCAGAAGAACTTGCTGAAAAACTGCTGAAATTGGCTAAAAAAAAACAGCTGAAATGAAGAAATAGTCTAAAGTAGCAGAAGAAAGCAGATTTGCTGAATTAGGTTTCAATAAGCAAAATTGAGTACAAAAATTAGGAAATTAGCTGAAGAAAGCTGAATTAGCATGAGTTTAAAAAAATTATATTTTGTTTATTTATTATTTCATTTCAATTAAAAAAACAAAGACAATTACAAAACAAAGAAAAATAAAAATGGCTGAAAAGAAGCTGAAACTGCATAAAGACTCTTAAAAGGTGGAATTAGCTGAAAAAGCAAAATTAGCATAAAACAGCTACTGAAATGGAAAAAAATCTGAAACGAGCATAACAAGCTCAAATTAGCATAAAGAAGTTAATTAGACTGAAAGTAGCAGAAATGATCACAAAAAAATTTGAATTTATGTGAAAACAGCTGAAATTAGCACAAAAAGCAAAAAAAAAAAAAAAAAAGGTAGAACAAGCTTAGATGAGCATAAAAAAACAGGAAGAATCCATGTTTGCCAAATTATGCTGAAAGAAGCAGAAACACACACACAAAAAAAAAGGATTTGAACCAGGGACCTGCTCGCTGAGAGGCAGCAGCTCTACCAGTTGCACCACCATGCTGCCCAGTTCCTGTCATATAAATCAGAAATATATATATATATTTTCAGTGTTCATTTCTTAGTTTAAATGTTTGATAAGTTTTCATATTCTGATGTGAATAAATTTGATGAGTTTATGAGACATTTTACAGAATGTTTTGGAATTGAGTTGGTCCATTTTCTTGTAGATTTAGTAGGTGTTTAAGATGATTACAGTATAGCAGCTTTACACCAGCCCGCTAAACGTCCTGGAAAAAAAACACTTTTATTTGGTGACCTTTGTTTCAGGACTGCGGTGCGGCTCTCAGGAACATATGAGGTTGTAAACATGCTAACAGGACTTGGCCGTGCAACTTCTTTCCAAGCTGACCTTCTAAAGCTGGCACACAGAATACCATAACTTCTCTCTAAATCCCAAAGTGTGGATACAGTCAGTTTTATATAATAAGTTTGTTCTAACACAAGGGAGGGACCCTTGGATTATGACATTATGTTACCAAGATTCATATTTGGAAAACAGGAATGAACAAAAAATGTTCTGGTCCACAAAGAAAGAATCAAACCTCTGAGCTGGGTGTGGGCGGAAATGTAGAAACTAGAACAAAGCAGGGTAAAACAAAACAAAACAATAGACTTAAACTGGAGAAAACTGGGAAATCATTGCATAAAGATAAACCCAAACAAGAAAACCAGAAAGTACAGAATGTATTCTGGTAGCTGAACTCAGCAGAACAAATCCCCAAGTTCAAGTAAACTGTACATTTTAGAGTGGCCTTTTATTGTGGTCATCCTAAGGCTCACCTGTACCATAACCCTGCTGTTTAATCAGCCTCTTGATACCTGTGAGGTGGATGGATGATCTCAGCAAAAGGGTTCTCACAAACAGATTTACTGTACACAAATTTGTGAACAATATCTGAGAGCAAAAGTCTTAGATCTTTGAGTTCAGCTCAGGAAAAACGGGAGCAAAAACAAAAGTGTGTTGAAGATGACTCTCAGCTACTACCACGTCAAATTTTAGCTCAGTATCTGTAAACTTTACTGACTTGTAGTTATTTTTGTGTTGGCTAAGTTTGATTAGCTGTGGTGGTCATTGTAAATTTGCTTTACCAAATGTTAACAAGTTGTCAGATTTTAAATCAAACCCAACCAGTTGTTAATAAGACATTTTGCTAACAGCCAAATTTGACTTTAAGTTACTGCTGTAGTTGTGAGATCCTGTGAAGTGTGTATTGCTCAGAGTACTTGTTAAGGTTGACTTCCAGCTACTACCTCACCAAACATTAGCTCAATAACTGTAAAACTGACTGGTTGTTAGCTAGTTTTTGTGGTTTAAAATTTTAGTTGGTTTTGACGGCCATCTTGAATTGCGTCGTAAGAACAAAAAGCAAAAAATGTGTTTGTTGCATGTGCATGCTCAATAATACAGGTAAAAATAAAACCCAACAATATTCAGTCAGGTCATCTGGACAGTTTTATTTTTTGTTGAGATGTTTCATCCTTCATCCAAAGGACTTCATCAGTCCGAGGAGCCACAACAAACTCGGTCCCACAAACAGCACACTCACATATAGTGGACCAACCAGTTTGCTGGTGATAAGATGGTTTCTGGGGTCCGCCTTCTCACCCGTTGACTCCTCTGAGGCAGCCATAGCCAAAATGGTTCAAAACATCAAAGTGCATGCTCAATAATCTATGTAAAGAAAAAAAAAATCCCTCGGCCTGATAAAGTCCTTTGGATGAAGGACAAAATGTATCAACAAAAAAAGAAAACGTCCAGATGACCTGACTTAACTTTTGTTGGACGTTTTACCTGGATTATTGAGCATGAACTTTGATGTTTTGAACCAATTAGGCTATGGCTGCCTCAGAGGATTTGATGGGGGAGACGGCGGGCCCCAGAAACCATCTTATCACCAGCAAACTTGTTGGTCCACTACTTGAGTGTGCTTTGTGGAACTGAGTTTGTTGTGGCTCCTCGGACTGATGAAGTCCTTTGGATGAATGTTCGAAACATCTCAACAAAAAAAAAAACGTCCAGATGACCTGACTGAACATTGAAAGACAGTTACATTTAAGGTTTGATTTAATTATCGTCTTACAGCACGTCAGGACAATATTCCATACGTTGTTCATTTTAACAACACTCAGTGGAGAAACAGCTCTGACGCACCATTGGCTCTAAAACCATCACTCTGTGTTTTTGTAGCATTTGTTCAAGGCCTCGTGTTTTTGGCTCACATTCCTGTGACTAACACAATGTTTCTGTTTCTAGCTGCTCCCGAGTCCTCCTGTGCGTCTGTAAAATCAGTCAGGGGGTGTTTCGCATACGCCATCGGCTCTGCTAGAGAGGCCGCTGATGAAAACGGTGGCAATGATCTGCTTACTTCTGCTTGCGTCGTACGAACGGAGCCATTAGTCAGCCTTAAAGAGACAAACCGTCTCTGTGGAGCTATTAATAGGAATGCAGGCCGCCCTTATATTCTCTGGAGACGGTTGACCACCCGAGTGTTTGAAAAAAAAAAAAAAAATTCCCCCTTTCTCTGCTCATTTCCTCCCCACCCTACACCCTGCAGAAAGCCATGTACTGTGACAAATGGCTGAGTTTATTTTTAGCTTCAAGCATCCATAGCCTATTTATACAGTAACGTGTACAGAATCGACACACGGCTTCAGTGAGGTGGACAAAGCTATAAAAAGTGGACCCGACCAGGATTAATGTCCAGATTGGGTCAGAACGAACCTCTCTGAGATGTTTGACGCCTGAATCATCCATCAGCAGGTTTTACACATGGCTAAGCAGCTGCTGTTTTGTCTGGTTTCTTACTTTAGTTGTGCTATTCTTTAACTAAATGACACCCGCACCCCACGAAAAAGATTGTTCAGATAGTTTGAAGGGAGGTTTTAAGAAGTTTATGGACAGTTGATAACTTACCTGTTGCAGATAGCGCTTTGAACACCCTCAATGTAATGTAAAGTTTAATTCTAACCAGAACTATGAGGTAACATCAAATCTGAGCTGGGCCAAGATAAAGTGGATCGTTGCAATCTTGAAACAACTAAAATTTCGAAAGGTTTCATAGTTTACATAGCTTTCAAGTATATGTGTATAAAAGCTATGATTGTTGGCCAAAGCAAATAGCACGGATGATGTACGGCTCTTTTTGTGTTGGCTAATGTTGAGTATCTTGAATTGGACTTAATTAAATCATTCATCAGTTGTAAGATGTACATTCAATGATTACCTTTTCAAAATGTCATTAAAATGTGTGCATTGATTACTGAGGTATTTTGCTAACAAACTACAAGTTTTGTTAGCACTCAGAATATGCGTTGGGGTTAAGTCTCAACTACAACCACACAAAGGTTTAGTTCACTATCTGTAAAACTGACTACATTGTAGCTATATGTATATTTTTTTAAGTTGTACATCCAATGGTTACTTGTTTGTCGAGATATTTTGCTAACAGAAATACAGAAACACACACACAGAGGCAAATTAAAATGTATAATTAATATATTCGGAAGTTGCTTCTTTTGTCATCCACCCAGTAAATTAATTTCATGTAAGTTAACCTCTACACACATAAATCCTAAACATAAAACATAACATCAGAAATGTTTTACCTTTTTAGCAGGAGACAATAACACAAGTTAGCTCTTAATCAGGATGTTCTGAAATTTTTATGTAGAACATTACCTGCTTCAGAAGCTGCCAGTTTATTTCAGATAGACTAAATTGAGTATGAAAAATAACAGAATTTTTTTTTAAACAGATTATTTTATATCCTGACAGCAAGGTCTGTGGTTCAAAACTCGGTTTATACGGGTTTTCTGCAATGAACTTGCACATCCTTCCTGTGTCAGCCTGGGTTTTTACCGGATACTCCGTTTTTTTTTTCACAGTTGAAAAACGTACATGTTTGTTAACTGATAAATACTACTGTTAAATCATACAATTTAAAAAAAAAAAATCACAAATCAAGTACTCTGATGGTGTACTTATAAACAAAAGACAAAAACACAAGTTGTAATCAAGATGGTGAAATACACAGAATAACATGTTAAATACTTAAAATGGTAACTTTTCCGTAATTGGAGAGTTTCTTTTACATAGCTAAAATCTGCATCCAAAATATAATGGTCCACACAGAATATTTTAACATTAAGAAGATATCGGCCTCAAAAACCGGGTTGTCCGGGTCTTTTCGTGAACGTCCTCCCTGTGTAAGCCTGAATTTTCACCGGATACTCCGGTTTTCTTTCACAGTTGAAAAAATAGCATCGGTACCTGTTTGTGTTATGTGTGTACTCCTGTTTAAATCAAACAATAAAAATTTACAAAGAAAGTACTACGAAAGATAAAATTGTACTTTGTTGTAACCAAGATGATGAAATCCACTGAATATAAGACGTTGAATACTTAAAACTGTAACTTTTTCGTTATAGGAGAGTTTCTTTTAAATAGCTAAAATCTGTATCTGAAAAATAATGATCAAAACAGAATATAAACTCATTTGAAGTGAATATTTTAATAGTAAGGAGATGTCTTCCTCAAAACCCGGGTTGTCCGGGTCTTTTCATACACGTTCTCCCTGTGTAAGCCTGAATTTTCACCGGATACTCCGGTTTTCTTTCACAGTTGAAAAACATACAACTGAAGAATACGGTACTCCTGTTTATATTATACAATAAAAACTTACAAAGCAAGTACTCTAATAGTCTAAATAAGAATGACAAAATTGCACGTTGTTGTAATCAAGATGGTGAAATCTACTGAATATAACACGTTAAATACATAAAACCGTAACATTTTCGTAACTGGAGGAGAGTTTCTTTTAAATAGCTAAAATCTGTATCTGAAAAATAATGATCGAAACAGAATATAAACTGAATTGAATTGAATATTTTAACAGTAAAGAGATCCGGGTTGTCCGGGTCTTTTCTTGCACGTTCTCCCTGTGTTATTTTATTTTTATTTATTTATTTATTTATTTATTTTTTAATTTGAGAAATGAGAATCATTGTTCAGGTCAATGTGTAAACATCTGTATTTTTCAGGTCAATGAGGTTAACTGGATGATATAAATGAATTGTTTGTGTGCTTGTGTGCACAACTGTCCCAACTCATATGTCTAAGGTTTTGACCCTGTGGACTGGTGACCTGCCACCCCTTCAACACCAACAACCTCTCGCCTGTAACCGTTGGGGCTTTGCACCATCCCCACAGTAAAGTACATATTTGTGTTAATTTACTGAATCACATCCTTTGATATCATGAGGTAATGTTATGTCCTCTTATGAACAGGAAGTTTCAGTAATTTAATTTGGCAGAAAGTCATGAAACAAAGACACCTACAATAACCACAAACACGATTAGTTCTTATGAGGTGACAAACGGCAATTCCAATACAATAAAAAAGAACAAACATAACTTGCGTTTTTGAAAATATAAAGATGTCTGTGCGTTTGTCTGTTAGCGAAATATCTAAAGAATGTGTGGGAGAGTTTTAATGAAACTAGCAAAGAGCAATTGTTGGATGTACGTCTACAATTACCTACGTCTACAACTAAGGGGCTGAGATGGCACAGGGTCAGGGCAGCCGACTCGGGACCCAAAGGTCCTGGGCTCGATCCCCAGTCATTGCACATCTTGTGGTGTCTCTGAGCAAGACACCCAATCCCAAATTGCTCCCCGGACACTCACATAGCTGCCCACTGTTCTACCTGGGTGTATCCCAGGTGCGATGGGTTAAATGTAGAGAGCTAATTTCGTCTTTGTATGGGAACATACAATGATGACAACCTATAGTACGTTAAATTTTAGAGTAAACCCAAAACTCAATTCAAGATGGCTGCCACTTCCAATAGACCTTAAAATATGAAAACTAGCTATAATGTAAATTTTCTTGAAGTAGCTCAGAGTCATCATTTTATAACAATTTTGCCTTAAACTTTAACCTTTGTCAACTTACTTTGTTAGTAAAATGTATTTATGACTAATTAACTTTTAGTCAGCCCAACTGAAGATGGCCGCTTCAGCAAATGGACCTATAAAGACTAAAATGGAGTTGAGTCAGTTTTACTGATATTGAGCTAAAATTTGGTGTGGTTTTAGCTGAGCAACATCTCCAACACAAACTTCAAACATATTACTGTATTTTTCTGACTATAAGTCGCACTTAAAATCCTTTAATTTTCTCAAAAATTGACAGTGAGCCTTATAATCAGGTACATCTTATGTATTAATTCTGGTTATGCTTACTGACCTTGAACCAATTTTTATGTGGTTTTGTGAATGAGTTGAATAAAGTTTGACTTATCTGACTGCGTTGTTTTGCTTAATGCGCTTTATAATCCTGTGTGCTTTATGTATGAAAACAGACACGTTCATTGATGTTGCTCCTTATAATCCGACGTGCCTTATAGTCCAAAAATACGGTAAATTTTATTATTATTATTAATGTTATTAGTACTGGCATGCAAAGCTGCAGGAGATATGCATTTCTTCAGGGAATGCTACATTATTTTTTCTTGAATTTTTTTTTATTATTTTAAATTTCCTCCCCCTTTTTAATTTTTGCACAACTGTGTTGAACTGTTTTCAATCTTGTTGTTGTCTACTTAAAATTTGCCACATCTCTGAACGTAATAATCACATCATACTTGTTGATGCATATGGTCATGATCCATATTTTCATTTTGATGAATACTTATTTCTTCATTTCACTCCCAGTTCCTTTTAACCTTTCAGACGACCACTTACTCTTCAGTTTGTGTAAAAACCACAAGATCAAACTGCTTTTTTGTGCTGGTTTTCATAATGACATGTTCACAGTGTGCGACATCGGCACCGCTTATTTCATCTAAATACGACCCCTCTGGAAATGACACCTCCTGTGGACTTTTCTAGCTTTAACAACATCTGAAAATAAATAAATAAATAAATAATAAAAATAAAAAACTGTTTGATCGTATTGGTCCGCAAAAAAACAACAACATTATCACTACAAAATGTACCAACTTGTATAAAAGTCATATCAGCAGAACATTACTGTTTACAGTATATCGTACTAAATGGCAACTGTTACAGCTCAACTTGATTTTTAACAAGACCACTGTTTTAAAAACCATGTTGTAATGTGTAAAATTACATTTAAACTATGTCCAGATTAATTACGTATTGTTATTCCAGCCATGGACTCACAAAACAAACAGCTCAAGTCAGAAAATGAAAACTTGACAACTCCTCCCTCTAGAGGCTGTAAAAGTTATTGGGTCCTTATGAAATGAACATTTTTATATTTTTGAAGATCCTTGGATGTTCTGAGTCTTACACTTCAGGTTAATTATTTCAGAAGTTTTGAACTAAACCTTGACTCCTGATAACCAGGTCAATGCGTAAACATCTGTATTCCAGTAAAATACCTCCTGAGTAAATGTGTTTCTTTAAAGTATTGCAAACATAAAGAGGCAAAGCTAATTCAGCAGGTTTTGGAGGCCCCCTAGAGGGTAAATCTGAGTCCTACAGGAGGCAAAGCAACTGGAAGAAAATTACTGTATTTCTGAATAAGCTAAAGAGGATGTGCATCATTCAGCTTCTGAGGAGAGCTGTTTTCTTTATGGCAAGCTAATTGATCATATAATAGTTTAACACATTCAAGTGCATCCATCCATTCACCTCTTTATTTTACCCACTTTTCTTTTCAGAGTTGAGGGGAGCTTGAGTGTAGCCTTCATTGGGTGAAAAGGCAGAGTACCCCCTGGACTAGAGTTGCATTCAGGCTTAAAAAATCCGGCCCGAGCCCGTAAGTTTTTTTTTCCTGAACCTGATTAGAACCGATGATTTAACTGTAATTAGAGGCCCAGACCCCAACAACATTTTTTTTTAAATAAGCTTTTTACTGCTTTTGTAAGCCAATCAGTTTGACATGATATTTTAAAAACGTATTTCAAAGAAAGGAAGATAAAAGATTTTATTTTCCACCAAATGGATATTAACATGCAAAACGAATAGCCTAAAAAAAAAATTCTAACGATAGGTTGTTATACAGATGAACAAAAATATTTTTAGAGTTAAATTATTTGGAAAAGTATGGAACAAGGCTTTTTGAATTGAAAACGCTGCTCGCTTCGGCTAGACGCTACTTCCGCATGACAGCAGGATATATATACAGTACATGTACAGTATATACATAATTTTATATTGTGAATTCTTATTTAGTTTTGTGCTGTATAGTTTATAAAACTGCATCAAAAGCCAGAAACCGACCCCATCCGTCCATTCTAGCACATTACTGTATTTAGAAATTACAGCTCTACCCTGGACGGCTCCACCACAGGGCCACATACGGCTCTTTCATAAAACGGTTCTGGGACATGGCTGCACAGATCATCTTTAGGCCTCCTCTGGCCGTTCATAAATCATAGATGAAGCCGGCCATTTCTGGCTTACTGCCTCACTCAGTGCCACAGAAGAGCTCCAGGGGGCTGGCTTTGACGCCCCCTTGTCGCCTTGGTCCATTCAGAAGACGCACCAAGGCAGCCGGAACTAGTCCCAGACTGAGGTGTCTTGAGAAAGATCCTATAAAGACAAACAAGATACAGCCATCATCACGCCTGGGGCCAATTTAGTTATCAACCCAACAAACTTTAGAGTTTACCCATTAAATGTTAAATTGGTCTCCTATAAACCTTTCAAGATTATTAAATACTATGAACTTAGTTTTTCCACCATTCTTTTATAGAGGTTTAAATAAGTTTTTATTTTTAATTCATTCTTCTTCTTCTTGAGTTTTAATTGACGGTTGGCAAAAACGTTGATGTTTCATTACTGCCACCTACTGGTATGGAGTGTGGCTCTAAATATTCACCTTTGCTTTCCAGAAAAAATCCAATTAAAATTTGCAAACTTTTACTATCTGAATTCCCCTGTAGTATATTTATTAAATCAAACATTTCTTTATTTCCCCTAAATTCTTCCAACATTAATCTCCTTTCTATCACATATCTTCTACATACTAAAATAATATGTTCTATTGTCTCATTTTCTCCACAGTATTGACAGTTTCCTGTATTATGATGCTGTAAATCCATTATGTCCAAATCTTAGTTTCTCCTCTTCTGTTTTTTATTCCTACTCTCATTTTTCTTACTCTTTTTTGAATTATCTTCATCCCATTCTTTCTGCCACCTTTCCCGCAATTTGCTTGTACTAACTAAAATTAATTTGTCCTTTGATGCCATTTTTGCTTCCCCATCTGCCATTTCGTTACCCTTAATCCCAATTTGAGCTGAAACCCAAATAAATATAACAATTAATCCCATCATTTGTATTCTGAACAATGTTTGCTGTATTTCTATTAAAATGTCTAAGTATTTAAAAAAATGATAGGAATGTAACCAGTCAAACAGGAACAGTTGCCATGTTCC
The DNA here is from genome assembly GCA_031762415.1 of Simpsonichthys santanae. Classification (NCBI taxonomy): domain Eukaryota; kingdom Metazoa; phylum Chordata; class Actinopteri; order Cyprinodontiformes; family Rivulidae; genus Simpsonichthys; species Simpsonichthys santanae. The sequence goes on from JARVLU010000001.1 coordinate 20,754,985, forward strand.
ATTATATGGTCAAACGGCTTGCCGTAAGGGGCAGTCTCGAGCCGGTTCAGGGGATCATCTCGACTGGCTCTAGTTCTGTCCCGGTTCGTTCGAGTCGGACCAGCCTGAGCAGAACCACCGTCTTGCATCAACTGCTGGACGAAAAATGGACTTCTCCATCCGGGCCGCCAACGTGGAGGACTGCAAGGACATCGCGCGGATGATCAGGGTTAGCCATGACACGTGCGCGCGCCGGCGGCATGTGTGACTCGAGACCCCGTGACGTCACGGGGTTGCTATCTGAACATGGGGTTATTTATGACATTAATTCGGTTTTACTGCGTATAATCAGAAAGCATCTGCGCACAGAGAGTTGGGGGCGCATTAAACTACAAACACGCTTATGTAAGATGACAAACAAATAAAATGGTTCGGATTTATATTAAATATAAATATTTGTTCTTTTTCACAGGAGCTGGCAGAATATGAGAAAGTGTCTGACCACATTAAAGTCACTCAGAGAGGTAATATGCTCGTTTCTCTGCTCTAACAGTATATTTATTCATATACAGTATTAATAAATAATTTTTTTCAATCAACCTTTATAAATAATAATATAATATAACAATATAAATAAATCAAAGTGACAAGAAAAATATTAGTTTGGGGAATGATCTGGTCAGAACTCCTCAAACCAGCCAATAAAATCAGAATAAACTTTATTGTCATTGTACCGAGATACAGCGAGAATATAGGAGCACAAGCCCGTGTCAGCAAGGGCGTCCGACATAAAACTCTTTTGCCAAAAATAATATGCGAAGTCATCTAAGCAACACCATATACCAAATTGGTAGGGGTAAGGGTACTCTTACAATCACATTTCAGTTCGGTTCCGTTTCAAGGAGGGCTCGGTTCGGTTAATTTTTGGTACGAAAAAGGCCAAAATAAAGACTAAAGGTTTATTTTGAAAATATGCCAAGTAAAAAATACATTTGTATAAAAAAAAAAAAAAAACCCTGAAGAGGAAGAAGACTCAGCTGCTCAGCTCTCGGTGACATCCTGCAAACACAAAGAGGTTAAAAAAAATAAACTAAATTGAGTTAATGACAATTTTAAATAAAAAAAGTTAATTAGATCACAATACAGTAATACAAAAGCATTACCTCTTATTGAACGGTCATCTTTTCTTGTGGTTGAATAGCTCGCTCATCATCATCATGGCAGGGCTTTTATCTGGGCTCCAGGGCTTGTTGACAACCAGTTTTAGCTTTTTTCATATAGTGCTGCTACAACTTTTTGGCTGAAGTGTTGACGTGAAGGGATGTCGTAGGCAGCGGGGCTCAAGAACTTTAAAGCCAGCGCATCAACAACAGAAACATAGATCCATAGCTTTAAAAACTCCCAACAGCGTGTGTTATTGCTTTGGACTGATCTGAATTACCTGATAAAGGTTTTACCCGTCTTTGCTCCAACCGAGCTGCTCTCTGTAGAAGAGACGTTCACATTCGGATGATGTCGTTTCAAGAGCGTTAACAAGTTAGACGTGTTGCCTGCTGCACATCCAATCTCTGTGAAACAACGTCCACACACAGCTTTGGATTTGTTCACTTGTCTTTTAATAAGAAAGACATAATGTTCCCAAATAAGAGCGCAACGAGGTGAAAGGGTTTCCTGCAGGGCTGCTAATGCTACACGCCCTGCAAGATTATAGCACCGTGCTCAAACACACTTAGGAACTTTAGTTCCGCGGCGCATAATCTCTCATTAATAAAATTTAATGTGAAAAAAATTACCAAAACGGTACGCACGTGGACCAAACGGAACATGCTGTACCGAAACGGTTCAATGTACCCACGTGTACCGTTACACCACTACAAATCGGTCTAGACTCAGGTTAACAACGACCGCCACCGGTGCTGTTAACAAACAGGGTGCCAGCAGAAATTGTGCTACGGTTAGTCGAAAACCACAAGGAGGGAAATGTGTCAGGAGCTAGAGGGAAAAGAGGAAAATCAAGAATGTACGACTGACGGAGGCAAATCTAAATGTGGGGGCAATGACAGGCAAGGGTAGAGAGCTGGATGACATGATGCAGAGAAGGAAGGTAGATGTTTCATGGGTCCAAGAGACCAAGTGGAAGGGCAGCACGGTTTGCAGCATTGGAGCAGGGTTCAAACAGTTTTACCATGGTGTGGTTAGAAAGAGAAATGGAGTAGGGGTGGTCCAGAAGGAGGAGTTGGCAAAGAATGTAGTAGAGGTGAAAAGAGTGTCCGATAGGGTGATGTGTCTAAAAGTAATAGGTCACCCCCGCTTGTATAATGGTAGGAGAAACACTGGAAAACATCCAGTTCAGTTGAACAGAACAAGACTTGGGGTGTGAGCGCTGCTAATTCAAGGTCTCAGCCAAAGCCATCAGGGCAAACCGCACACAAACAGGAACTGTTTTAGCTACAGCAACTGTGATTAAAAAAATTACAACCTCAGTGGAAATTTACAGCTTCACTCAGATTAATAACGTGTCTTCAAACATTAATGAAAAATTAAAGAATATACCGTATGCATATAAAATCCCCATAACACCATCTTCTGTTGAAAACTGACCAAGGTGAGCCGAGTACCGTAGTATATTTTAAAGATGGTGGACGGCGCCAGCGCTTCTGCAGCTCAGATAGTTATTACTTTATGGTTAAGTGGAACAAAAACAAAATCATTGTCCAGATATATTGTATATTTTTGAAAATCGGGTTCAATAGCGTTGGCGCCGTCCACCTTCAAAAGGTACCACCCTTCCAGGACCTGCCGCTCAGTAAAATGCCGACAGCCCAACCCATCTGTTCTCTGATTGGATTGTTGAATTTGTGATTGACATGACATTGACCAATCAGCTGAGAGGAGGAAACATCCCGCCAAAATTAGTACTTGAAGTTGAAACTCACACGCAAGTTAGTGAACTTTACCAAAGTTTTACATGTAAACTAAACTTAACACAAAAAATGTAACTTGTGTAATTGTTTTTTTTTTTTTTTACAAATACAATTCTTTTTCATGCACACACATTCCCATCTACACATGCTCACAACAGAAGTTCTCAGCTGTTAACATATATGACTGGAATTTGTGCCTACCGGTATATAAATCTCCAAAAACATTGTTTTGTGTGAGTTTTAACTCGATATTTTTCTATTTTACTGATTTTAGCCATTTTTTGTGTTTGCTAAGGTCAGTTGGCTGTGGCAGCCATCTTGAATCTGATTGACTATAACAGGTAAATCTTTAGTAAGGGTACATTTAGTTATTATTTCCAGAAAACTTCATTAAAATTCAGTTCTTAAGTCTTTAATATTTAAAATATTTGAAACCAGGACGGCTGGTAAGTAATATTTAAATAACTAAATAAATAAATGTTTAAATCATCAATTTATTATATTATGTAATAACCATAACTAAGTAAAACAAAAGTATTATACTTTGTTTAAAAGTCAGTTTAGAAATTCAATTACCGGTATGTATCTGCAAAATAAGAAACAAAGTAAAAAGCATTATTAATATAAAATACAGTTTTAAATCAATCGCCATATGAAAACACAAGTTAACATTTGCTTAGAATTTAGGAAACACATTCAAACCATCTCCCACATTTACGCTTTTCTGTTATTTATTTACAGACCTGGAGCAGGACGGGTTCTCCAAGAATCCGTTTTTTCACGGGATCGTGGCTGAGGTGTCAGAACAGCACAAAACCAAAGAAGGTGAGTGAGATCAGTCACTAACTGTGGTCAGTTTCAATTTCTGCTTTTCTTAAAAAAAAAAAAAATAAAATAAAAAAAGACTTTTGCCATGCTTTTATTTTGAAGGCGAGTGGGTGTTTAGGTCAGTAGCCTCTGTGAGAGCTCCAAGCCTCTCGTAGAATATTACGATCAACTGTATCAAATGCTGCAGCACTGAGGTCTAACAGGACCAGTGTAGACACCTGTCCATTGTCAGAGGACATGAGAATATCATTAACTTTCACCACTGCTGTTTCTGTGCTATGATGAGCTCTAAACCCGACGGAAACTCCTCAAACAGATTATTTCTTTGCAGCCGTTCACACAAGTGACCTGCAACTATGTTCTCTAGAATTTTTTAGATGAACGTTAGATTAGATATAGGTCTATAACTGGCCAGGATTCCTGAGTCGAGATCATGTTACTGTAGGATGTATACCTCCGTGTCCAAACTTGTCCCTGAGGCCTTCAGAGGACAAGAACACTGTGACCCCATGTGTTTCTAACCAGGACACATACTATCTCACAAGAGACACTTTATTTTTGT
>JARVLU010000001.1:20774545-20789232 GCA_031762415.1 Simpsonichthys santanae
CCCCCCCCCCCCCACACACACACACACACACACACACACACACCAGCAGAAGCGTGCGTGCTCAGTCTGACTCTCTAAGACTGACTGACCCCCCAGGGCTCCGTTTAAAGGGAAGACGAGAGCGCTGAGTCAACAAGTCGCCAGCAGCAGGATGCAACAGCTGATGCGCGCGAGCTGCACTTTTCTCGTCTTCAGGGACCAGCGCGCGGGGAGGATGGTGGTTCTGACCCAGTCCGACTTCATGTTACTTTTTTGAGTCATCTAGGAGATTTAATATTATTATTAATAATAATAATAATAAAGCAGAGACTGTCGGAGTCTTGTGCGTCTCTTGCGCGTCTCCAATCACGGAATGGACATTTGGAGCGGAACGCGTCTGCGGGGACTTTCTGCGCTGCGGGAATGGAGTTACTGAGCGCCTCTGGGGGGGCTGTGCGGAGGTGAGCGGGTATAGCTGTGCGGGGAGGGAGCGCGCCCAAACATGCAGCGGGTTCTGCAGAGGAGGAGAGCGCGCAAACTGCGGCTCGTCTGGGCCGCGCTGTCTCTGGCCGCGTGCAGCGCGCTGTTCACGGCGTGGACCTGGAGACAGACGCGGGACCTGTCCCAGTCCTTCCAGGTCCTGCAGGACCGACTCGAGCAGGTCTGTGTCACACTTTGATTAAAACATAAAATAAAAAGATGCGCGCACATTTGTGCCGCAGCTTTGATATGGGTTCAAGAGTTATGCAACGAGTTTTGTGCGCGTTACGGGAACCTTTGCGGGCGTGTGCGTGAGTTATTTTAGCTGCTTTTATCTGCTCACCAGTAGATGCAGGAAAGGTTCATTCCTGCGTCCACCCCCCGCCATGTTTAACTGCTGGTGCCAGTTTCCTCTCAGTTTACTGGAAAAACTCATATTTGGCAGCTAAATCCTCTGCATCCCCATAACAGGTCCAGACCAGCACAAAGGCATAGTTCAGGTCCTCTAAAGGTGCGTTCTGTGGAAATATTATGAACAATTCACATCTTACATCCTTGTATATGTAAAATGGCCTCAGTTTGGAGAAAGAGGCTAATGGTAAAAGTGGGCCAGATCCAATATTTTGTGCCAGTCTGAATGTGACAAATCTGATTTTTTTTTTTTAAAGACAATCTGATTTGACAAAATCATTTTTATGGCAGTCAGAAAGTGACAAATCTGATTTTTAAGACAGTCTGAACATGACAAATCAATTTTGGCAGTCAGAATGTGACAAATCTGATTTTTTAAAAGACAATCTGATTTGACAAAATCATTTTTATGACAGTCTGAATGTGACAAATTTGATTTTTAAGACAATCTAAACATGACAAATCAATTTTTATGGCAGTCTGAATGTGACAAATCTATTTTTATGGCAGTCTGAATGTGACATATCTATTTTTTATGGCAGTCTGAATGTGACAAATCATTTTTACCTCCCTAAATCTGACCCAAGTCTTTTTCACATGTGGTACAAAATAGATATCTGATGTTTTTCAAAGTGACCTCATGTTGCATTTAGTCTAACTTTTATGTCAATGTTAGTAATATCTATTTGGTCATTAAGTTTTAAAGCTCAGAACTTTACATTCATACAGAGCAGAAGCCCAGTAGATTAATCTTTTACTATTATTATTATTTTTACCTTTTATATTTTTTTAAATTCATTTGGTTTTCCTGTAAGGGTCAGCTTAGCTTGGTTAGCCTAGCTTAGAGGCTAGCTCACCTCATATTATTCTTTGACCACTTTTATTAGTTAGCTTAACTGCTCCTTGCCTTTACTATTTATCAGTTTTGAGTATTCCGTCAAAAAATGTGATATTCCTACTGGATGTTTCCCAAGGAGCACCAGAGGTGCTACAGCTAGCTGCTGCTGGTATTTGCACTCAAAAGCTAACCCTAAAATTATATGTAAATTACTACGTAATTGGAAATTGACAGCAGTGTAGATTTTTTTAAATAGTGTTTACATGCTATGGCATCTTCTGAGATTTTATTTTTAGGATGCAGGCAGTACACTTTTGGTTGAGATTAGCCGTTAGCTTGTCAGTTGGGAAAACATTTAACTTTATTTTTCCAGACGGAGGTTGTTTAAAGTTTACCTACAACAGGTAAGATATTAAATGTTCATAACTTTTCCATATAACCTCACTTCAAATACTGATTCAAACAGTTCATTTAGCAGAAAATTGTCCTAAATACTGCACTAACCCCCACCCCCAAAGAAGTTTTTAATACATTTTGCTCTCACAGAAGGTTAGATTCATGCATGATCGGCCCAAAACTGAAATTATTGTCTAAACAGGAGCCAAAAGGAACTGATGGAAATTCTTCTGGTTTTCAGAGTTCGCAGACTAGACCAGGTTGCTCTGGATTTCAGATCAAGCTTTACCGTGTGTGTTGTGTTGACAAACCTGAGCACACACACACACTCACACACACTTGGACACGTGGAGTGTTGATGCTGGAGCTGTTCCCAAGGGGGGGCCCCGTTCTGGCCATTTGAGCTTTTGCCAACTCTTGATGAGAGAAAGCGTCTGGTGGAGTGAAGTGTAACTCTCTGCCTCCATTTCCACAGTAGCTGTAAATTTAAACACCCCCTCCACCCCCTGAGCAACTTCTCATGCTCAGTAAAGCCCCCCCCCCCCCCACCCCCCACACCAAGGATTTCAAGCTCTGCTGGCTTGACAAAAATCATTTCTTGCAGACTTGTGAGGAATGTGAAGGACTGAAAACACGAATTAGGTGTCGCGGCCGCTCTGAGGAGGTGGTGGATCTGAAGCGAGCTGGCAGCCGGGTCAGGGGTCCTGGTGTGGGGGAGCCTTCCTGTGGGGCGGCTTCATCTGAAACTACCTGACTTTAGCTGTTATCGCCCGAAGGTGAAGGTGGAGCTCCCATCTGTGCATGCGCTTGCTTGCTACTCTCTGCTGTTAGCAAAATATCTCGTGAACCAGCGGACGAACAACTCGCTAACGTGTGATCTGTGCTGGTGAAACGAGTCACGACTGGGAATTTTTCCAACATCGAAGTGTCCTGAGTTTCACATTCTCCGTCTGAAAAGCTGCAAAATGATTGGATGCGATCCGTGACCCAGTTAGCAACAAGCTAGTAGCTTTGTTTACAATAGCGTCAGGTGCAAAACCACTTTTTGGCGGGGGTCTATGATGATGTCATTGAGATTTCCTGCCATAAAATAAAAAAAGGGAATCCTTAAGCTTCATGGACACCAAACATTATACGATGGGATTTCCCGTCGCTACGGCAGCTGGCAGAGAAAAGTAGTCAATTGTAAAGGAAATCAAAAAGAGCATTTCTGAAGACATACCTGTCAGAAAGAATAAATGATTTGCCTTTTTAGTCTTGTGGATCAACAGGTGTCTTTGTGGATTTATTTTCATGCAAATTTCAACTGTGGTCAAAATGAGCGTTTTCATTTATTTTGCACTGCAGCCTGAGCTCGCTCTGACTCACATTCACAGTCATCCCAATTCAAAATGACCTCCCTGTCTGTGACTGCTGGCTGTTCTCTAAAGCTTTGTAATAAATCTGATGAAGTCTACACCTGATTTAAAACATCCTGATTCGAATATACAGTACAGTATATAAATGTATTGCGACAACTGGATTATCTGCTGTTTGGAATCGGCGGGTACCTGGGATATCCACGAATTAGGAAGACGTCAGCAGCAGTTTTGGTACCGGTGAGGCTGCCTGCCTACGTGAAGGATTGTACCGTGCTTTGAGCGCTCAGACTCAGATGCTTTGCGAGCCTGGAACTTGCTGGCATGAAGGCATCGACCTTGGAGAAGGCTACAAGAACAGACCGGTGGAATGACCAAAATCTGGATGCTTGGATTCACCACTGAGTGTCCCAGCAGAACTATGAAGGCAGTCATGAAATCAGTAGTCTGCTTGCCCCCAAAACAATTGTTTATCTGAAACTGGCTTCCCCACTTGGCCTTGGATAGGCCAACTTATCTCACCCCTCGTGGACCCTTATAAGAGCTGAGCTGGCTGATAGACACTGTGCCATCTTTATCAGGACTATGGAACTTATTGGCAGTGTTCGCGGATAATCTCGCTGACTTTGTCGGCCTCCTCCTTCCTGAAAAATGTCTTATGTCTATCTATGTTGCTTGTGCTGAATTAGTTTTGTTTGCTACTGTGTCCTGTGTGTCAAGGTCACAGTGTGAGAAATATATTTTTAATACCTTCTTTCCTCATATTTTTCCCTTTTCTTTTCTAAGCGATAAGGGCAGCGCTTCACAACGAAGCTGCGGCCTCCTTGCACTCCGTCTACCCTTGTTCGGACGGTTGCACTGAAATGTATTTTCGCTGTGCTTAGCTGTGCAATGACAATAAAGTTGATTCTGATTCACGCTCAATAATCCAGTTTGAAAAATTCAACAAAGTCAGGTCCTCACTGTTTCTTTTTGCTGGAACATTTAATCTTTCATCCAAAAGACTTCATCAGTCTGAAGGGCCACAAACAAGCTCACTCATAAATGACACCTTCACGTAGTGGGTCAACCAGTTTGATGGTGCTCAGATGATTTCTGGAGTCCGCCCTCTCCCCTGCCACCTGCTCAAACTCTCAAACTAGTTTGAGGCAATGAAGTGATCAAGTCTTTTAGATGAAAAACAAAACATTTCAACAACAAAAAAATAAACCGTCCAGAGGAACTGATTTAACTTTGTTGGATCTACACCTGGTTGTTTTGGGAATCCCTTTTTTCCATGACACTCCCCCCCACAGCTACATGACATTAATATGTATCTACTAGGCACAGTTTTATAGATGTCAAGCTAAAATTTGTTGTGGTCGTAGCGGCCGTAGCTCCGTCCTCAACGTGATTTCAGTTTAAAACTTGGGCATGGAAGGAATGCTCTGCCTGTAATTAACGTTTTATTTTTCTCTCCTTTCTCGACAGGTCAACTTGCAGAGGAAGGCCATCGTTCAGCTCATTCTGGAGAAGCGGGAGCTGCTGCTCGAGCGCGTGAAGAGAGACGGTACTTTAAAGCTGCCAGAGCCCATTTGTCTTGGTTTCAGCGCCACGAGCATGTAGACGTCCCGAGCGTTGTAGTTCAGATCAACACAGACACAACACCAGCTAAACTCTGCTGTTTTTTTTTTTTTTTTTTTCTTCTTTTTGGACGGGGTGGGTGCGAGGAAGAACGTTTAACACAAACTTGCTGGCCTGCCTCGACCCACATGCCACTTTGGTCAGATCTCGCAGGCCGCGTCGACTACCCGCTGCTAAAAGTTGACACAGGAAAAAGTAGGCAGCTGGATTAACCTCACAGAAATTACAGGTCTGACCGGGACGGCCTCGAAGCCCAGAAAACCCAGCTGGCGCAGGAGCGAGGTCCCGCTGCACGCTTTTGGGCAGCGAGACAGATTGTTTTGTCCCCGCCCTGAGCACACGACCAGCACGGCTCCGATTCTGATGTGAAAGCAGATCTGATGAGCCATCACAGCTGTATTTATAGCATCTGCTTGCATCACCATCATGAGACCGCTCAGTTCTTCCTGTTTGCCAGACAATGAACCTTTGTTTACTTTCATAGTGGGTTATGTGGAAATGTTATTAAAAATAAATCATTTATCATCTTAGCGAAATATCTCATCAACCACTGGATGGAGTTCAATGAAACTTCTAGTGTTAATAAATTTGTTTGATTCAAGATGGCCACCACAGCTAATCAACTTTAGTGAACACAAAAACTTCTGTTTTCAGCCAGTTTCACAGATACTGAGCTCAGATTCAGTGTGGTTGTAGTCAGGGCTTAATTTGAGCCGGATCCTGCTGGAACAGGATCCGGAAACTCTCTTATTTTGACAGGGTGCGTTCCGGTAACTGTTTGCTTGGATCTGGTAACTCTCAGGCTTACTAATAATAAAGTTATGAACAAATATGACTGCCTTGAATGAATAAAACTTATAGTGGATATCTAAACTGAAAATAATTACACAAACACTAACTTTAAACACAACAGCCACTTATGAGCGTCTTAATGTCACATAAGAGTTGCACCTTCAAGTAAGCATTTCTGCTTATACCCTTAAAAAAAAACTCTGCCCCTGGAGGTGTGGGGTTAGAATACTTGAGAGAAGCAAAGCGTGCTCTATTCACACAAGGAGAGCTGTTGGTCAGGCAGATTCCAGACGTCCCCTGCACCTTCACGCACACACACACTATTTGTGTTCCGGCATTGTTCGGTTTACAAATTAAGAACTGGTTGTAGCTGAAAGTCATCTCCAACACATCCTCTGAGTGCTAAGGTTTTTGTTTAAAACGTTCCCATGAACCACTGGACGAAGCTTAATAAAACTTTTAGAACTTAATCTTTAGCAGTACATTTACATTTAAGATGGCCAGCAAAGCTAAAACTTAAATAAAATTTACACATCATTTAGGCCCAATGCTAATAATCAAAAATATGTCTGATTGTGCAAAACAAAATGTTCAAGATTTGACCAAAACTGCTTTAACTTTATAATTTTCCGACAAAGGTTACTTTAAAATTCTGACGTGAAAGGAAGATACGTCGTTATTCACGCAGGAAGTGCTACAGCTAGCAGCGTCGCTACCATCATTGTTAAAAAATGACCCTTGCTTTTTGTGTGACACAAAATCGACTCATAAAAGTTTAAATAATCCTGTTTGTTTGAAATGCGACACGGTGGCGCAGTTGGTAGAGCTGCTGCCTCTCAGCGAGAAGGTTGCTGGATCAAATCCCGGCCAAGGGGGCCTTTCTGGGTGGAGTTTGCACGTTTTCTCCCTGCATGCGTGGGTTTTCTCCAGGTACTCCAGTTTCCTCCCACAGACCAAAAACATGCATGTTAGACTGATTGGTGACTCTAAATTGTCTCTAGGTGTGAGCGAGAGCGAATGGTTTTTTTGTCTCATTTGTCTCTACGTGTCCCTGTGATGGACTGGAGACCTGTCCAGAGTGTCCCCCGCCTCTCGCACAATGGCTGCTAGATGAGCACCAGTGACCCCTATGACCTAAAAAGGAAAAAGCAGCTAAAGATAATAAATGTTTGCTTGTACTGCAATAGCATTTTTGCAGTCTACTTTTGTTGTTGCTTGTTCAGACTAGCCATTAGCTCATCAGTCCGGTCAAAATCAAAGTCACTTTCTTCAAACCGACGCTGTTCAAAGAGCTAGACGCCATTTATTCATATACGTTCTGGAGAACTTCGCCTCAGACGGTCTGCATTATTGCTTTAAAGAGAAGCATGTGGCTAGACTTTATTCTCCGCTGAGATACGAAGGCTCCGTGCTGAAATTCACGCGTAAAGGTGGGGAAGAAAAAAAAAAGCCCAAACAGCTACTTCCAGATTGTGGAAAATTAACCGCAGCCGTCCGGCGTTTTCAGAAAGACACTACTGTTGTGTTCGCTCCTCGTGACTGACAGCTGAAGTCGGGGGGGAAATCTGGGCAGCCTGAGGGCTTTATGCTCGCTCCGTTGCAAATCCAAAGTCTACAGGGTCAGTCACCCACCTGCGAGTTATTTTAGCAGGGATTTAATATTCTTGAGTAACAGCAGCAGTCAGGTGGTGGTCACGTAGCTCGCCGGTCAAATCTGCACCTGAAGTCCCTTCAGGCTGAATCTAAAGGCTAAAATAAACGTTTAGTGAGCAACAAGAGCAACCGTTCTTCAGCTCCGGTTGTTCTATTTATTGTATTTGTCTGAAAAGACGCTGTAGCTGTTCCTTTTCTCCGATCCTTAGGGCCTTTTCAGTCCTGAATGATCCAAATTTTGTCCCCCCCACCTCTCCTTTCATATAAACGGCTGTCTTTAATGCATTTTTATTCACTTTCCCCCTGCCCGTCTTGTTTTTTTTGCTCCCCCCCACTTCGTCCTTCCATTCTTTCACTCTTGTTCTAGATGACTGAAACCAGCTGGCACTAAGATTAGCCCACACAGGGGAACCAAAAAAGAGAAAAGGCAGAAAAGAGGCACACACTTTTGACAGAAAATAACACTTTGAGGAAATAAATTGAAGCATGTGAAAGGAAATCCTCTGCCCAGCTGCTAATCACATTAGAACTGTCCAGGTTGGACTTGAACGGCAGCAAATTAAACTACCGTGTTATTAGAGTGATACAGACGGGAATGATTGTTTTATTTTTTTAAAAAGAATCAGCCCACAGAGGTTATTTTCTGTGTATTCTAACTGTCTGTCTCCGAATTCGAAGGGGGCACGGCACGAGGGAGAAATGGAAATGGAAGGAAAGCAGCGTCTCATTTTGAAAGTAAGTGGCTTGGCAAATCTCTTATAGCCGTCTCAAATGGCATCTGCTGAAGTGTTTTCAAATCATATACCCCTATACGATTGCACCCATAAAATCCTAATTGACTTTCCCCTTTTCTGTCTCCATCATTGTCTCTTTCTTTCCACCAGTAACCAAACTCTCCTCTCAGCAAGGTAAGAGTTGTTACACGAAGAATGGACGACGATGTCTGAAGGGTTTTCCCCTCCCTCTGAGAGATGGATAACTGAGGATTTGTGTGTCTGTGTGCGTTTTACAGTGGGAGATGGTGGTGTGATAAAAGGCTGGGAAGAAAGGACGTTGAATATGAGTAAAGCGGTGAAGTACAACAAGGAGCAAGGCACCTTCACTGTGGAGAGAACAGGGGTGTACTTTCTGTTCTGCCAGGTGAGTCTAGGCTGGGAACCCTAGGTTAATACCAATGCTGTACAAGAAACTTCCATTCCTTGGCATTACCCCCAACCTACTGTATGTGCCTACACCTATCCCCTTCTTCTTCTTCTTTTGGCTGCTTCCTTCTTCAGGGGTCGCCATAGTGCGCTAACCCGCACAAACATTTGGCAATTGTTGTACGATGGATGCCCTTCCTGATGCAACCACAGACCACTGAGCTACCACAGCCCTCTGTGTGGAGCTGCCATCTTTGGTGCCCAGGGGACCAGATGGAAGGTTAAGGGTCTTACTCAAGGTCCTTAAACTCCCTTCATAGTGGACGACCTCACTATGCTCTCAATGACCTTCACAACCTCGATCAAACTGAATGTTTGAAGTTGACGGCAACCGTACATCTTAGTTCACCAAATAAGTTTTATCTAGTTGCAGCACCTCTGACTCTTCTGTTCCCTTTCTAGATTTTGTACGCCAGCAGGAAGTTCCCATGAAGATACTACCACATACGCCCACAAGTACACCTTGAGCCCTATTCTTTCATGACCTTCGGTCCATGTTGGGATGCAGCTACATGCTTGTAGCCTAGGCCAGCGTGACCATTTCTGCTACAAGTTCTTTGTGGCAAAACCACATTGGTATGCCCATAGACCCCATATCATGGATATGCTGCCACCGGGATCTACTCAGGACTTAAATGTGCTGACTAGAAATGTTCTGTCAACATATCGCACTAAGTGTGTTAAGGAGTCCTTAGTCCTTCTCAATACATGCATATCAACTATTACATGTCCCGGCAAAGATCATCCACGTTTCACTAAATGTTTTGTACATCGTCATCCGGTGTGAAGGGACGTTTAATTCAAAGGCACAAAGGCAAAATATTCCACTGCAAAATGGAACACCTATTTAAAACGTAGACACACAACGAGTTGTAGACGATTCCTTTCACGTAAACAGACGCAACGTTAACATGCTTATAAGCGGAGCACAAAATTAATTAGCAAACCTACAACAGACTTGGAATATACGATGAATTTATACTTTAAGCTTGACTCATAATAATACCAAAACTTATACATCAAAGTACACTAAACTAGACTTTTTTTTGTTTTTTTTTTAGTAAAGTACTGTACTATTTTTTAGGGTTGATATGATAACTGACAATAACGCCAAATACATCAAACTAAGCATTACAGTGGTTTTTGTGCCAGTAAAAAAATATCAAGGGAAATACTTACCTTTATGAGTTTTTTTTTTTTTTTTGCAGCTCATACTTCTTCCTTTTGATGTATGCCCCTGGAAAGTCTCAGGTTTTAAGGACAGAAGAGCCCCAAGAGCCTTTGCTTTGCACCTGAATAGGATATAACCCTTTACCCCCGGATGTATGGGTAGGGCCAAAAAGTTAAACAAGGTATAGAAAAGAGATTCTGCCTACGTGATAGCTTAACATCATCATTAACACAATAAAATACTTATATCTGCTTGGTTTACAGTTTAATGGTCACATTGTGCCAGATGTTACATTATGACTTGAAATTTCAGGAAAACCTAAATCAAAATGGAAATCTAGATATCTGACAGGAATTTGGAAGCTGAAACTGGAACAGGACCAGCTTCACTGTAGGTCGGTTTCAAGTACTGGCAACAAACTACCATAGTTTGTTTACAAGAGTTCAAATAAGACAACTTGATTTTTATTGGTCTAGCACAGCATCATCAGGAATTTCATGCGTACATTTAAATAGGAGGAATCCTTGAGCTTCACAATGACGCCAAACATTATACAACGGGATTTCATTCATTTAACCTTTATTTATACAGGCTAGTCTCAACGAGCCACATGGACTCATTTACAAGAGGGACCTGTTCCAGACAGAACATATAAAGTACAGACAACAAAACAGTAGACAATGACAACAATAAACTACAGTAAAAATGCAGTTAAAACAATAGTGTACAAAACAATAAATCAGGGTGCAATTAAAACAGGGTGAAATACTAAAAACCAGTACTGTACTGTCAAACAGTACAAAAAGGGTACTGTGCGTTCATCACATCATCTTCATCGCCATCACCAAAGTGTTTGAGCATATGAAATGAAAAATCTTGATTCCTGCCTGTCTGTTCACCACGCTCACCTGCTCCACTGTGATCTTCTTCTCACCTGGTGGTGTAGCATTTAAGCGCTCCCCTGTTCTCTGTCCGGTGCCAGATTATTGAAAGCCTTGCACAAGTAAATGTCCAGCGATTATCTCTTGCTCCTGACTGATCCCCTCATCCTGACCCAAGTTTCTGTGCCCTAGACTTTCCTGTTTCACCTTTCTCCAGTTGGACGCCTGCTAAGCTTCTGATTTCTGTACATCAACCTTTTTTCTGTGCCTCAACCTCCGAGTATTGCCTGAATCTCAGATAAGTAGTTTGAAGCCTGTCTCCTTGTGTATGACCCTCACCTGTTCTCTGACTAACCCACTGAGTTCTGGACGGATCCAAACAAAGCAACAACCCCACTCAGGAATCCGTTCTTGCGGTGACATCACTACTCTCTCCATCCGCCCCAATCCTCGACCTGGGGAAGTGAGTTTAACCACCAAGTCCCCCGATCTGAGCTCTGAAAGAAGGTTAGTGTTTTTTTTTTTCCCCTCTGAACTCTGTTCAAGCTCCCAGTTCTTCCACAGCCATTAACTCATCCTCTTCCTCCTCAGACTTTCCAGTACGTTTCCACAGACGTGTGCTGACTTCCACCAGGCTTTTCAAAATAAAGCTTACTACTCTGTATCTGGTGGAATTTCTGGGTCCTCTGCTAAATTCCTTACAGTTAATAATAGAGTGGGAACAATTTGTAGGAGTGTGGGAAGGATTTATATAATCAAATAAATATAACGCCGTTACGTCGCAGATTTACACCTATCGCAGGGGTCTCTGGAAAGTAACTCCAATACTACAGCGATAGTTGAAGGATCACTGTACATTTACATCTCTACAGTGCCTGTTCAGTGTATAGTGTGTCTCACCTGTACAGGTATACCAGGTCTGGATGAGACCCCAAATGATGGTACTACACTTGTCACATGTCTGCTTCACACTCTTGCTCTTCTCTTTTGAAAAGCGGTGCTCCAGTATGACTCTCAGATTAGGCTCATCCTCTTCTGGGTCCTTTGAAAAGAAAAATACAAAAGAAAACTCAACCTTCCATTTTCATTTAAATGCTTCACATAAAATGTTTCACAAAGATGTTGTGGAGGTTATGAGTACTGGATAACATACCTCAATCCTTATTTAATTCTAAAAGGACCCAAAACAGCAACATGTACAGCTAATGAAGGCTTGTATTTGAATACAATCTAAAATATTAAACCATTTTACATTAAGTGTTGTTATAAATATATTAAGTTCAATAAAAATTCAATTTGAAAATACTTTATTAATCCCAAGGGGAAATTAAATGTTGTTGTAACTCAATATCCTTGTTCATTAAGAGATGTTATAGATACTGATGGCTGTAGGCAGGAAGGATCTCTTGTATAGGTCCGTCCCACAGTGTATCCGAAGAAACTGGCTGCAGATGCTGTCCGATCCGTCCACCCAGACTCAGCTGGTCTGTCAGTTCCCCCGGGCTGCAGGACCACCTGAATACCAGACAGAACACCCCCCAGAGCGATGGCCACTCCTTTCAGCAGCCTGCCGAGCTCCTCTTGGCCACAGACAGTCGGCTGCAGGTGCTGGGGGACGATTCCAGTCCTTCTGCTGTCATGAGCTATGTTTCTTGCCAGTTCCAGGATCTCCTTAGGATCTTAGAATCTCCGTGGTTCGGCACTTGAGCACAGCCATCAGATGCACAGGAATGCATCCACGGAGTCTCTTTTTCAACTCATTTGAGATTTGAGGCTGTAGTTGCGATATTATTTGAGCTTGTTGAAATGGTCATTCAACCTAAAAACTACTTTTTTTTGGGGGGGGGGGGGGGTATTTTTTGCATATCCTAATTAAAAGGTGCAGTAAAAACAAACAATTGACTTCTACACATTTTTGTTCAAGTCAAACACAAATACTATTTTTTGCTTTAACTAAAACAAAAATTAAGCACTCACACTTTCACCTTTTCCCTTGATATTCTATTAACATGCAGTTACAGCTCAACTCACTTTAAGTTCCTGCAGTTTGAGGCGCAGGTGAATCAGTTTCACCACAGTGTCTTTTTGTCTCTCTGAATGTTCTGGCAGCTCCAGGATCAGCTTCTTACACTCCTCTATTGCTTGTTTCAGTTGCTCAATGTCTGATGCCACAAATGAACCCTATAACATAAATGACAGCTTGTTTAAAGCAGTCATGTTCTTCTAAAATGCCAAACAGTTTGTTTTAGCGGAGAATAAGGTTAACTTACCACAGGTCTTGAGAAATGGTCCTCAGCCAGGCCGAGATCCATAGTGCGATCTGAACTGTGGGTTTTATTTCCAAAAAATAGCTCAGGCTGTGCTTCTGAAAAGACAAAAATCTGACTTGAAGTTCTTTCTTTTTTTTTTTTTTAAAGGAAATATGGCTTGCTATAATCTGGAAATTACACTATTTTGTTAGTACAGTACTGTTTAAATACAAGAGCAGTTATCAAAAGTCTGAAGGAGGCAAAAAATGAAATTCTGAACTCATAATTGTCTTGTGAACTCCAGCAATGTGTAACCAAGCCAGTTATGATCTCATATAATCTCATATGTTATGATCTCATATAAAATCTTTATCTCCTAACTACATGACCTTTGAAGTGGTAATCATCCTAAACATCTAGGCTCTTTTATTAATTTGATCATTGTTAGGCCAGAGAAAAGCTTTTTTCTTACAGATGGTATGTAAACATCTAGAACCTAGAATATTGTTACCAACCTAATTTATGTTTATATGTCCCACAAGCACTAAAGCAACAATAATTTTCATTTGCAAATATATCGCTATAAAAGTAGTTTTTAAGTTTTTATTATTGTTTCGTTGGCTTTATAACAATGAAACCCACATAAAAAGGTCTCCACAGTTTCTTTTCATTAAAAATGCCACATTTAGCAAGCTGAACAGAGAATCCTAAAACCAATAAATAAAACATTATTTAAATTTACAGCATGGCTTTAACAATTACAAATCTCATGGAACTTACAAAGTGCAAACAAATGTTGTTTTTACCTGTGTACAAATCCAAACAAAACATGGTGATTCTCAACGCAGAACAGACGACAACAGAAGAATCAGAATATGTGTTTATGTGTGAGTAAATCCTTCTTGTAAGAGAACCTGATCAAGCTAAAAAATGTATTTGATTCCCAAATCCAAAAATAAAGGAAGTGTTACTAATATGCTGCTTGCATTTTTTGGCTTCTCATTTATTCTGGTTTCGCTGCAATGCATCACTTCCTGTTTCATAAGCTTAGAGTTAGTCACAACAGTTCATTGTTCTTAATTTTATACTGCAGGGTCTATTCAACATTTATATTTAGAGTAAACAAGATTTTTTTTAAAAATTCCAGAAGGAATAAAGTAAAAGAGGAACAACTTTACATGTACAAATAAACTACATTTAAGAAAAGCAGAAGCCATGACATTTAACAAATGCAAAACATTGTTGTTTAGTGTCATTACTGACCAAATGTAAAGTACTGTATTTAAAACAATGAGTGTGTGTATGTATGTATATATATATATATATATATATATATATACAGTATACAGTATATATATATATACGTATATATATATATATAGAGAGAGAGAGAGATATGTTTGCTATCTTAACAACCTATAAATTAGATCACTTCTCATTAATTAGACATTTAGCATTAAGAATACAGTACTAGATTTCACAGGTGTTTCCAAAGGGAGTCCAACATGTAAAAGAAGTGAAATGAGTCTGACATGAGCGCCCTCTGGGGGTTAGAAGTTCACACATATCTAATAGTTGAGAGATTTTAGATTACTTAAATAAAGTACAGGTAGTCCTCGGTTTACGGCGGACTTGGTTTACGGCATTTCGCGTA